>JAYESA010000004.1:355318801-355672397 GCA_036927795.1 Iris macrosiphon
AGTTAAGATCTTGACAGGTACCTTATATTGATTGTGTGAGATTGTTAGCTAGATAGTAGAACTAGACAGTGTTCTACCGTCGATGCTGCGGCGTAGGCTGGACGTACCCACGACTCATGCCCGATTTTTTGGGTGCGGGTCGTGACAGTCCTCCAGGGAGACTGGTAGTTTTGCATCATTTTTGGACTTGGAGGAAATTCTACCCCCAGCTTTGGATGCTGCTCTCTCTCTCTCTTGTCGAGAGAGACTACCCCCAGAAATATTATTGTCTGGTTCTTAGGAATCACTGTCCTTACCGTATGACGGATTGGCGTGAATTACCAAGAGATTGCTACCCCCGGCTTGCAGAGTTATTGCGGGCCCTGAGGGTGGCAGGACCATGTTTGCCATGATCTCCAGTATTGTCTGGGCCAGAGTTTGCATTATGGCACTCATGGTGTGCATTATTGCCTCAAGAGAATCGAGACATTTGCGATCGCTGAGCCCTTCCGTCTTCGGTTCCTGAGTCGCATTGTCCTCAGGAAATACGGGCATTGTTGCATCGTCTTGAGACTCAAAGGAGATGCTACTCCCAGTTTTAGATGATGCTCTGACTATTCGAGGGTGACTACCTCCAATCATGTCATTGTCTGTTCCTTGGGAGTTACAGTCTTCAGGGAAGGTAGATATCATCGCACCATCTTTCGATTCCTGAGGATTGCTACCCCTAGCCCTAGATGCTTCATTAACCCTAGGCAAGTTGTTGTCAGGTTCCTCAAAATCGTTGTCATCAGGGAAAGCCGAAAGTGCTACATCTTCTTCAGAATCGGAAGGAATGCTACCCCCAGCTTTGGAAGTTGTACCTTCTTCATGAGGGTGATTACTTCTAGGAAACTCGACATCTGACCCTTGAGATTCACTATCCCCATGGAACGTCGGGTTGTCGTGGAGTTCTACAGGATTTCTACCCCCAGCTTGTGTAACCCCCAGGAGTTCTGCAGAAGAACTACCCCCAGGGGCTGACAACTTCTTCCTTGAGCGGGTGCCCTGGAAGACGCCTTTCGCATGTGTCATTGTCAGCCCTTCGAGTAGTCGTCTTCGCGATGTAGTAGTAGAGAGCGCCGGACTGGAGGTATTTGACTTCTTTCTTCCTTGGTGGCAAAAATCTTTTCAGTTGAGTAGCATGAGGCGAAGGGCAACTCCTCCTCCTCCGATACTTGCACCTGATCTCCGGGTTGTTTTCGAGTAGGCGTTTTCTGGTGCATTCACTGGAAGGCCGACTTCCTGTCTGTAGGTATTGCCACTTTATTGCAGCAGCAGTTGATAATGATGTTGGAAAAACAGTGCCTTGGAGAGGGCATGTCGTATGCCATAGTTGTTTTTCTTTTTTTGTGCTTGTGAGTAATCACGTCATGCAAATCATGTGAATGATGTTTTACCTTTGCATCCTCTTTGTGAGTTCGAGTATCCCGGGCACACGGATGCGTAGGTATTGTATTAGCTCCCTGGCCTGGGGTTCGTACTCGAACTTGCCCTAAGGTACTAGTGGAAGACTTTTGAGATTGACCCTGTCCATTGGTCCCTGTGGGCTGGACGCATGGGTCAGTCGACTCACATCAAAGTTAGTGATGCCTATTGGCGGGTCGATCTTATGATCATTTGCTTGATCTTGACGGGATCGCACTGCCCTGGAATTCTTCAGCTTAGCAACCGCAGGCGCATAGTATGAAGAGTCCAAATTTTTGTTTTTACCATTCTCAGTAGGTCGCATAGGTTCTGTGCCATATGAGATACGGTCGAAAATCGAGGTTCTGTTGCTATCAGGGCCGGGTGCGACCGTCTGTCTGATGCTGTGAGTTGATGCCGCATCGACAGTCTTATGCGGCCTCCTCCTTGGCCGCATAGAAGCTGCCTCAGCATCACAACGTCTGGAATCATAGTATTTTCCTCTGCCAGAGTCTGGGTGCTGAATATTTTCTGCGTCAGCCCCGGATGCGGCATAGACGTGGACGTTCTAGGTGTTCGTTCGACGACCATACTTGGCAATAGAGTGAGAGGCTGGAAGCGTCTGCTCCATAGCTGGGTGGGGCACAGCGGCCTTGGGCACCCACGTTCTGTGGGTCTTCTTGGGCTTGGCTATCCTTGGCGAAGAATTAACACTTTTCTCGGAGAGCATGTCTTCGAACGCTTGCTGGTCGAAGCGGACCACCAGCATCTTTTACGTCGAGCCGAGTTTGACCGCATCGGATTGTGTCACCGACTTCTTAACAGTGGAGAAGAATATTCCCCAGCAGAGTCGCCACCGTGTTTGACATTTAAATCAAAAAGAGAACTGGAAGAACTGTATTTGATTAACAAACTAAGAATATACAAAGAAGAATCCTAGAAGACAATCTAAGTACAAATTTATTTTTTGGGGGTGACAATGGAGGGTTAGGAGTGTAGCAACTCTCTTTAATCCGTGGACGATGCGATGTAGAAACTCTTCTTTCTTGCTCTAGTATAAATCCGCAGATAGCCAGCCAGTCTTTTGCATGGGGGTAGTACCCTCTTATTTATAGTTATTATGTGGTCGCATGCTATGGATGCCGCATGTACCCCTGTTTGATGGCCGCATAGGGCTCTTTCAACAGAATGCTGTTGCAACTAAGGTCGCATATCATGGTGAAGCTTCCATGTGAGCTTGGTTAGGATTTACAGTTAATGAGATCTCGGGGTCGTTTTAGCCCGTTGTATGCATGACTTGTTCGTTTGGATACGTAGCCCGCATCAACTGTACGAAGATCTCTTTAGTTGTAACAGAAAGATCTTGTTAGTTGGAACGCATTGGGCCGGGACACATGGAGTCTGGAACGCATTAGGCTAGAAATGAATGGAATTCATGGAGTCTGTAACGCATTAGGCCAGAGACGCATGAAATACATGGAGTCTGGAACGCATGGAGCCAGAGACGCATGGAACGCATAGAGTTTGGAACGCATTAGGCCAGAGACGCATGGACCGCATAGAGTCTGAAATGCTTTAGGCCAGAGATGCATGGATTTTTGTCGTCTTCTGCTTTCGTGGCATTTGAACAACTGTATACTGCTAAAAGTAATTATGAAGAAGCCGTCAGCCCAGATTCCAATCATCGGTGCAGGATTCGAGGCGGTCATGATAACTGTTTGTTTTATCAGAGTCATAAATGCTCTGATGTGACTGTAGGGACGATGCATCAAAGGGCGGCATGCATCTCGGGACGTCACGTATCCGAGGGTGTTATGCGTCCACCGCTGTTATGTGTCTCTTGCTTATTTGTGGACTGTTAACTGGAGCGCATGGAGAGATTTTTTATGCTTCTACAAGGATGTCCTCAACAACCACGGTATTGTACTAGTCCATATTACCTCTAGTACGATAACCAAAGTTCACACAAATAAGTTGCAACAAAAGAGAAGCTTTTATTTCTTTGGCATAAAGGAAACAAAAAGCAAACTACATCGAGGGTCTATTGACACCCCAGCCCAAAGTCAAAAGACAAAAATACATTTTGAAAAAGCAAAGAAAAAACTACTGGTGCTACTGGTCAGAGCACAACTCCACTATCCGCCCATAGAGACGGGCGATATGGTCATCTAGGCACACTTTGGCCCGACGCTCAACCTCTTTGGCCATGACCTCGGGGTCCTCGTAGCGAACGTATGACTCGTATTTGTCCTTTAGCTTTTGCACCATGACTTCAACGCCAGCCGTGTTCCTCGCTACTTGGCTCGCCTCAGTTTGGATAGCCTCCTCTTCCTGCTGGGCCTCCGGGAGTTAATTCCCCAACATATTAAGCTTGACCTGGAGTTGTCTGATCTCTTCAGTTAGATCCTTCTGCCTAGTAAGGCAATCCTTCCTAAGGCCACTTAACTGATCGCGCTCCTCTTGGAAGACCCGGAGATCATGCTGCAAGCCTTCTTTAGACGAAGCAAAGATGACCTTCTCTGCCTCCAACTTCGTCGAGAACTCATTATACTCATGGGATATCAGTTTCCTCATATCTGCCTGTTGATACTATCGCAACTCCGTCAGGCATTGCTCCACCTCCACTAACTTCTGGCCTAGGAGATCGGCCATATGTTCAAAACCAGAGAGAACCCTCAGAGAGCGGACCTGGCCCTAGATAAAGTGATTCGCCAGGCAAATAATTTATTGCGCTCCAGCACGCCCTCGACCCCTTGCTTTAAGAACACGTGGAAGCTCCGAATGGAGAGTTTGATATTTTCATGAAGGGAGGAATAAGTCAAAGGCGGATGATGGGAGAAAGAAGCCACGAGCGCAACAGCTTGCGCGACAACGCTCGATGACCTTGAAGGTGAAGCAACAGTAGAAGAGCGACCATTGGTATTGCTCATGGTCCAATCCTTCATGGCTGCATAAAATTTCTGGATACCCAATAGCTGAGAAAGAGGTAGGCGAGTAGTACCGCGACTGGGGTAGGAGTACTAAGGCCCCCTGTTGCTTCGGCACCCGCTTGGGTACCGACCCCAGATTGCATTGCGGTGGCCTCGGAGGACGACCTAGCGACTGCAGTACGAGGAACATCGGGAACAGCCCCCTTGGGATGGCTCGGAACCCCGCTATCCAAAGGGGCCTCAACAGAAGAGTGCCCAACAAAAATAGTTGGGGGAACAACCTCCGCACTAGAGGGACCCACAACAGACTCCGCATGGTGTCCCTTGCCACCAAAAGAGCGAGAGAGGGATTTAGACCTCCTCCTAACGAGCTTCCTGCCCCTTTCTTCTGCGACACCTTCCTCGGGAGCCATGTCCGTGGTCCTCAAGGGAGAGGTGGGGTCTGCAGAACCAGAACAACCGGTAATCAATTTCATTCGAAGAATTGAGAGCTGAAGCCAGAAAATCTGATCTCTTGTGAAGTTGCAAAATGACATACCAGAGGGAGGCGGCATAGGTTGCGGCTCGTACAGCATTGTCATATCCTTCCCCATGGCATCTAGGTCATCTACAGATATGTGATCCAAAGGGGTATAAGGCTGCTCCGCCAAAGCTTCATCCAAGCTCCGAGCTCCCGAAGCCTTAGGTAGTGGTTCCGAGGCACCCACATTGGACTCCGGGGCGGTTTTCTCTTCCGGTTCGGCGTAAGAAACTACCGAAGCAACTGTCCGTCGGGGACGGTCCCTTCTCTCCTATGTCTGCAAATTTTTAAAGTGATATGCTCATGCCGCCAAGGAGTGCCCTATGTGGTTCAGGAGTCGAATTCTAGCCCATTTGCCGTTGACCCATCATCACCTTCGGGTCTGACAAAGGATGGTGACATTCAAAGGAGAGAAATACCATCTCCGTCCGAGGAACGTAAAGGACCAATTCTCCCTGGTCGCCCCTATTTCAGGCTGGGAAGACTCCAATGCATCACCAAACAAGAAGTACGACTTCTTTCAAGGGTAAGGGGTTGTGCCCGAAGACTAGTTCGCCAGAAGGAGTGGTGGGCAAAGTCACTGCAGAAACCATAAAGGAGATAGATCATAGTTAATGTTCTAAAGCGATGTGCTCATGTGGCCAATTCTAAACATGCAGCCTAGGCACTCATGTAGCCGAGTCAGCCATGCGGCTTAGGCGCCCATGCGGCCGAGTCAGCCATGCGGCAGTAAATATTTGGCGTATAGACGCATCCATGCGTCCAACCGTGCAAATATGTCTGTGTTCCAAAACCGAATGCCTTCTCCAGAAAACCTACCCTTGATCGATAACTGAACATCGACGGGGGGGCGAAGGGTCCATCGCAGTAGCGTGACCCTTCCCCTTTCTTTTGGCCTTGCCCTTGCCCTTGCCCTTAAGGGCCTTCTTGGAAGTAGTGACGGAGGAGGAGACCTTGGGAGCCATGGCAACAACAATAAAGAGGAAGAAGAGAGGAGAGTTTGAAGAGATAAAAATAATTCTCTCTCTCTTCCCCCCTATATATATAGGGGAGACTATGCGGCAATGGATAACGACGATGGTTGTTCGAATCCTGATCCGCCTCGATCCACCTAGCAGCGACGGATGACGACGATGTAATGCCCCGCTCCAAACGGTTACTTATGGAATACTACGCTGCTTTGACTCGGTTGAGAATCGAGTCTCGGGGAAATCTTACCGAATCAACACGGACGAAGTGCAATGAACCCTTCGAATTAATCGAACGGCTACTATTGAAATAAGTTCAAGAGTTTTGTTGGTTGCTTTGCTTCTTGGTTTTGTGTTACTTTGTGTTTTGAGTTGCTTTCGATGACTTGGTTTTCATGATTTCGCTTTCTCGCTTGCGCGTTCTTTCGAATCGTAAGGGAAAGAGATTGAAGTATGCTAACCAAGTATTGTTGCATTTTCAGGACGCATAACCAAGGAGTGAACGTCGCTTAGGCTTCCCCATCCCTTCGTTCGGTTCATTAGGTGAGTGGCTTAGGCCCTTCGATGAATCCTTTAGTCTGTATGCCTAAATAAAGAATCTCTAGTTCACTTGAAATTATGTTGCCTCACTAAAAAGATAAGCTAAAGATAAAAGAAAAGTATTGCATGCTTCGTGTATTGAACTGCTACCTTACTAGTTGCTTATTGTCCCTTGTATGCTGTGCCTCGAGTATTATAGCTGGAAAACTCTGGACATGATCTAGAAAAGAGAAAAAGAGAAAAGAGAAAAGAAAAGATAGACTTGCTTGCTCATTGTTCATCATTTGCATGATAGCATATTTTTCTGATAGGAGCTTGCATTCATGCATTTGGTCAGGACAACTTGTGCACAAGGATTATCTCTCGGGCGGTCCCTGGGGCACTGGGGATCGTTCGGCCGAAAAGAGATCTAGATACCCTGAGGCGTGAACGTCCTTACTTACGGGAGGGTAGACTCGTCCATTAGTGAGATGGGCTTGTACGTCCCAACTGCTAATCCCGTGGAGGGGACCATCATATAGTTAGGGCGCATGCTAGGTTTACCTTCTTGCATACCTAACAAATTGATGCCTACTTATTGATTCATAAGTTATTCATATGCAAATTATGGCTAACTTGTGTGTCTGCTGCAGGGATAACCGCTCGGCCGTGGGTAAGAATTATCAATATGTACTTGCTTTATATTGTCTATGTTTCCTAGCATGAATTGTTAAAAAGAAACTAGACAACCAGAAAGACCACTTAATAATGCTAGCTTCATATGCTTACTTAGTGTGGATTTCTAAGGTGAGTTTGGCCACGGTCGCTCACCAGTACATGTGGTAGTACTGACCCACGTTTGTGGGCAAATATCCAGGTACTGGAAGCGAGAGTTTGGCAAGCATCCTCAACCTGAATCAGCGTGTGCGCACCCTTCCTTAGGATTGTGTTCGTGCTGCTTCTTTCGCTGCTTACCTCTCCAGTGGGCTACTTCCTCTTCTGCTAGATGTTTTGCTATTTTGGTCCTACTACAAGGGCATAATGTAATGGGCGTTGTGGCTAGTTTTGGGAATGTGAAAAGAGTTGTAAGCCTTCTAAGGCATATTTTTGTAACTCAGCCAAGCAAACACTTTGTAATCCAAATCTTCAGTATTCAATAAAAGAAAGTATTTTGTGTGCTATCAAATGTGTTCAACTTTGGTTCTCTGCGTTTTACTCTGTACCTATATATGTATATTTTGTCTAACTTGTCTTGTGCAGGTACGTTCCCTGGTGCAAGCGCAACTTAGGCTTGCACGGCATCGCGCCCAAGCGAGGACAAACGGTTCCGTAGGGACCAAGCGAGGACGAACGGTTCCGTAGGGACCAAGCGAGGACGATAGGCCCTACGGGATCGGCCCCTGCGGGATCGGGGCGCGACAGACGACTCCCCGTTAGTTGAGCTACTTTATCCCCCTGAAGATGCAGAATCCCAAGAGATCCGCTCAAAGATCAAAGAAAATCAAGACATTAAATGATCTGACAGCCTGACAAAGACATCTATGCGGCAACACGTCTATACGACATGCCACTCGTATGCGGAAACATGTCTATGCTTCTTATTCAAAGTATTAAAAATATGTCATTTTGAAAACTTTGAAGGAGGTCTTGTAGAAGCATGAAAAATCATGCAAGCTGCATAGCAGTCATGCTCCCTCAAAACCAAGCCGGCCGCATATCAGAGCACATGCGGCCTGAACAAACAGAAAGCTGGAAGCCGCATAACAGAGCATATGCAGCCTGGACATACAAGAAGCGGGGAGCCGCATAAGCTCCCCTGACTCGACAGTCGAGGCGTGTCAGAAGCTCTGACACATCACTCATCACAATGAGGCACTTCGAGATTCATGCTGACGACGACTCAAAAAAAGATAAAAATTCACAACAGTGCATTAAATGACTTTGTCTAGGCCACGTGTCCCCCTATATGGCTATAGCCCTATGCGGCCTCGTCATCATGTGACCAAGTTGTCTATTGGATCAAGGCCAGATGAGAAGCTTGTCACGTCCCGATCCCGAAAGGGTCTTTCGTCCTCGCCGGATCCTTTACGGAACCGATTCGTCCTCGCTAGGGGCGTGATGCCGTGCGAGCCTGGGATTGCGCTCGCACAAGGCAAGAACTTACAATTTTTAAGAACCCATTTTGAAACACAAATTATAAAACACATTCTCAGAGATTTGAACACAAATACAGAAGAAACATGCTTTTTCATTGAATATTCAGAGTAATTTACATAGAGTTTACATTGATGCGCCTTCTCGGCTATTGAATTACATTACAAAAGATAACTCAAAATACAGGGCGCGCTCCGTCAGATAGTCCACATCGTTTGCACATTACGCCCTTGTATAGATTGAAGTATCTGCCTCCAAAATGAACTGACTCCAGCTATACTTCAAAAGAGAGGTGCTCCTAACGCCTCCTCGCTAACGCACTAGCGTTGCACCGTCTGATTGCCTGAAATAGTTGCCCACAACGTGGGTCAGTACTCAACTTGTACTGGTGAGCGGGATGAATCCCACTCGACTAAATCGACACTAGCTTGTTAGGGGCGAGCATGCATTAAGATAGCTTCTATAAGGAAGCAAGTGAAATCAATTCATATCAGTTGCATGTTTTGATAGGAATGAAAATAGCATTGAATCCAACCAGTGCACCGACTGCTTACTCAATCGATGCACGCCTTCCTTGAAACGAAACACAAGTATACTTACCATCTGCACAAGACAATAAGTTAGCATATGTTCTAATCTATGCGGTCATTGGTGTGATCGACACCTTAGGGACATATTTCAAGCTTAGCGGTGTGCCCTATCAGCCCGGGTAGCAAGCCCTGCTGGAGGTCCCGCTATGCATCGTGACGAGCACGAATCAAATATTTCCCTCCGGATCGATACGGTTCAAGTGCCCCGGAAAGCCGTTTCGAGGAAATGCCAAACCCTGTGCACAAGTTGTCCCAGACCATGCAAATGCATAAAATAATTCATATTACATACAATACATCGAAATAAACAGAAGAAGTAAGCATCAACATATATATATATATCATGCAACAGTTCATATTTCTCAAGCGGTGTTCCGATTCAGTTATCCCATAAGTCCAAAACTCTATCCGAGGCACCAGGCCGCCACCAACAACCAACTCTTCCTTATAAACAAGCTCAAATTATAAGGTGTGCAAGCATATGATAAAATTAGTCTATAAATCCCATGTTCCTTTCTTAGTGGCTGGCATGCCTGTGACTAAGAATTTCCTAGGCGTCCAACCGGGCATCATCGAGTGAACGATTGAAACTTAGAGATGTTGGCATGAAGAAGTAGGAAAGAAGGGACCAAACCACTCACTGGTTAAGGGAAAAGGCTAAAACTAGGAATCCCGCTAGCGACGATCAAACGTCAGTTACGCGGACCTGAAACAGCACAAGCACCGAGTTAGAAATCTTGCCTATCCTTCCTTGCCGAACTCCCCAGAACCTCAAGTTCCAAACGATAAAACCAGCAGCAAAAACCAAGCAAATCGAAAGCAACAACAAATCCAAAACCTCAAAACGGTAATCAAGAAAACCAAGCAACCAAAACACAAAAACTATTGGACTCGTTTCAATAGAGGCCTTTCCATGAGTTGGAAAGGATCATCGTATTTTGTCCGTGGCAAGAAGATGCCGAGATCTAAGTTACGACTCAGACGGACTAGCCACAAGCCCAATTACATAGTGCTCGTCTCGGTCGGATCGGAATTTGAGGCACTACATAATATACCACTAAGAAAAAGTTTTGACCCAAAACTTAAGAACAAGCCCTTCCTCCGACTCAATGAACAACGAAGGATACTTCTCCTTCATCTTCGATTCGACTGCCCAGGTTGATTCTCCAACTGTATGGTTCTGCCACAGCACGCGAACCAAGGATATCGTACGGTTGCGAAGTACTTTTTCCTTACGATCCAGAATCTGCGCCGGCTCCTCTGAGTATGACAAATTCGTGCACAATTCTAGCTGTTCGAAGCTAACTACATGACTCGAGTCATGCACATACTTTTGCAGTTAAGAAACGTAGAATACGTCGTGCACTCTAGCCAAGATGGGAGGTAGTGCAATTCGGTATGCCACAGCTGCCACCCGTTCTAGTATTTCAAAGGGGCCGACAAACCTGGGACTCAGCTTGCCCTTCACGCCGAAATGCATCACTCCACGCATCGGTGTCACTTTCAAGAAGAAATGATCCCCGACTATGAACTCCAAGGGCCTACGATGAGTATCGTCATAGATTTTCTGTCGGCTCTGCGCAGTGCGGAGTCTTTCCCGAATCAAGCGAACTTTCTCGACTGCCTACTCCACCAGCTCTGGCCTGAGTACCTGCCGCTCGCCGACTTCGTCCCAACAGATTGGAGATCGACACTTGCGCCCATAGAGTGCTTCGTACGGTGCCATCTGGATGCTCGATTGGTAGTTGTTGTTGTACGCAAACTCCGCCAACGGAAGGTGCGTGTCCCAACTAGTCTTTAAATCGATCGCACACAGCCATAACATATCTTCAAGTATCTGATTTGTCCTCTCTGTTTGGCCATCAGTCTGGGGGTGGTATACGGTACTGAACTATAGCTTGGTTCCCAAAGCAGACTGTAGGCTGGTCCAGAAACGAGATAAGAAATGTCCGTCACAGTCAGAGACGATAGAATCAGGCACCCCGTATAATCGAACAATCTCGTCTATGTAGATCTGTGCTAACCGATCGACGCTCCACGCAACTTTTATGGGAAGAAAGTGGGCTGATTTGGTCAAACGATCAACTATGACCCAAATTGCATTATGCCACCGTGGCGTCTTCGGAAATCCCACAATGAAATCCATAGTGATGTTGTCCCATTTCCACTCGGGAATAGCGAGGTTCTGCATCTCCCCGCCGGGCCTCTGATGTTCAGCTTTCACCTGTTGGCAGGCCATGCACTGTGACACAAAGGTTGCCACATCCCGCTTCATACCTTGCCACCAGAAGGTACCGCGTAAGTCCTTGTACATCTTAGTGCTCCCCGGATGCAAAGAATATTTCGCGTAGTGCACTTCCGCCATAATTTCCCTTCGGAGTTCAGGGTCGCTCGGGACGCATAGCCTTTCTTTCATTTGTAAGTCCCCATCTTCGCCTGCCACAAAGTCAGAAGTCTTCCCTGCCGAGATCAATCCGCGTACTTTCGCTAGGAACTGATCGCCCTTCTGAGCTGACTTGATTCTATCCCGTAAACTCGGTTCAAGATGGAGTGGTGCCAGCTGCACGCCTTGATGCCGAACTCGAAGCTCGATGCCCATCGCCTCAAGATCTCGAAGTAAACGGTTGTATATAGATAACGAGCCCACGTGCTTTCGACTCAGAGCATCAGCAACGACGTTTTCCTTGCCCGGAGTATATGCGATCGTTAGATCATAGTCCTTAATAAGTTCTAGCCAACGCCGCTGCCGGAGGTTCAATTCCCGTTGGGTGAATAGATACTTGAGGCTCTTGTGATCTGTGAAGATTTTTCAAGCAACACCATAAAGATAATGCCTCCACAACTTTAATGCAAATACAATCGCCGCCAATTCCAAATCGTGTGTCGGGTAGTTTTTCTCGTGCGGCTTCAGTTGCCTGGAGGCGTACGATATTACCTTGTCCCGTTGCATGAGTACACATCCCAATCCGAGTCCTGAAGTGTCACTGTATATGTGAAACTCTTCTACCCCATCTGGGAGTGCAAGAATCAGAGCTGAAACAAGACGCCGCTTCAATTCACTAAAGCTGGCTTCGCATTCATCACTCCAGTTGTATACAATCCCTTTCTGAGTAAGGCGAGTCAAAGGCGAGGCCAGTTTAGAGAAATCCTTCACGAACCTACGGTAGTATCCTGCTAGGCCGAGAAAGCTTCGAATTTTGCTGGCTGACGTAGGTTATTTCCAGTCCACCACCGCCTCTATTTTCTTCGGGTCTACGGCGACGCCTTCTGCCGAGACGACATGACCAAGGAACGCCACGCTGTTCAACCAGAACTCGCACTTGCTGAGCTTAGCGAACAACTTATGTTCTCGTAATGTCTGCAACACGATCTTCAGGTGTTCCTTGTGTTCCACCTCGTTCTTGGAATATATCAGAATGTCGTCGATGAATACGACGACAAACTTGTCTACGTACGGCCGAAATACGCGGTTCATCAGATCCATGAAAGCTGCAGGGGCGTTCGTTAAGCCGAACGATATCACGAGAAACTCATAGTGTCCGTAACGGGTTCTGAACGCAGATTTTTGAATGTCTTCTGGTCTGATTTTCAACTGGTGATACCCTGACCTGAGATCAACTTTAGAGAAAACTGTTGCACCTTGCAGTTGATCGAACAAGTCATCTATCCTTGGCAAAGGGTACTGATTTCGAACGGTCGCCTTATTTAATTCTCGGTAGTCAATACACAGCCGCATGGATCCATCTTTCTTTTTTACGAACAGTGCTGGAGCACCCCACAGAGAAACGCTTGGATGTATGTATCCTCGGTCCAACAGATCTTGTAACTGAACCTTAAGTTCTTTAAGCTCTGTTGGGGCCATACGATAAGGTGCCTTCGATATCGGTCGCGCATCCGGAAATGTGTCGATGCTGAATTCGATCTCACGATCAGGAGGCATTCCAGGCAGCTCGTCCGGGAACACGTCGAGAAAATCTGCTATGACATCAGCCTGAGCTGCATTTGCACTTTCCTGCCGAGTGTCTCGAACTGAAGCTAAGTACCCTTCACAACCCGAACGCAGCATACGCCTAGCCGAAATTGCTGATATCACCATTGCCGTCTTCGGTGCAGCGCTGCACGAATAGTAGAAGTCTGCCTCGCCGGGTAGACAAAATACGGCTTCTCCGCGCACTCAATTGTTGCATGGCAAGCACCCAACCAGTCCATCCCGAGAATAATATCATAATCCTTAATGTCTAGTACAATGACATCTAAGGAAAGCTTCCTCCCTCCGATGCAAATATAACCATCCCTACAGATCGCACGGGCGGGCATGTCGACTCCCGAAGGTGTGCTTACGCAAAGATTCATAGTTAAGGGAGTAGAAGCTAATTTATGCTCAACGGTAAAATCAGCAGATATGAAACTATGCGTAGCACCTGAATAAAATAAGACTCTAGCGGGCAATTCTCTGAAAAGTAATGTACCTGTCACGACCGTTTCAGAGACAGATGCCTCATCCCGAGTCAATGCATAGACTCGGCCTTGAGCACCCTGACGTTGCGGGTTTACTGGCACAGCATTGGCATCACTTGCTGGAGGCCCTTTATTCTGATTCCCGTTGTTCTGATTCGGCTTACCCTCCCGGCAGTTAAACTGTTTATGGCCCAGACGACCACATTTGAAACATCCAGTAACCCGACATTCGTTTACTCGATGCCCTGCCTTGCCGCACCTGGTACAGTTCGGTGCCTGAGTCTGACCCCTGTTATCCGACGTGTGCTGACGCTTATGTGCTCTAGACCCTCCCGTTTCCTGAGGTCGTTTGTTGTTATTGGTACGGGGGGTTTGCACTTCGGCCTTTGGGGGACAGTGCCCAAAGATCCGTTCGCTGCCCAGGGCTGCTTCATAGCATTCCCTGTAGGTTTGACATTTCTGATTGATGACGTCCCTATGCAACTCATCATTCAAACCTTTTTGAAAGCGATAGCACCACGCCTGCTGGTTAGGCAGAAAGTGCCCCACAAACTTGGCCAGCTTAGCGAACACAGAATCATAATCGTCCACAGACAAACTTTCTTGGACCAGATTGCTGAAGTCGTCTTCCTTTTGTTGACGCACGGCCCTGGGAATGTATTGTTCAATGAAGGCTGATTTAAACATTTCCCAAGTTATTTTGCAGTTGGAATTGGCATCGTAAATCCCTTGCTTCGTTGCCTCCCACCAATCATGTGCACGCAGTTTCAGCTGAACCGATGCACAGGCAACTCGCTTGGATCCCCGGATGCCAACCAGGTTGAAGAGTCCCTCCAGCTTAGCAATCCATCCCAACACCACGTCCGGTTCTGCTCATCCGTTGAACGTAGGTGGATGCATTTTTGTAAACTCTGCTGCTCGGCAGGTGTTTCTAGCTGAAGGCTGAGTTTCTTCTGACTCATCTTCTACCGCCACGGCCGGCGGTGGGGAAGGAGTCACAGTGGCAGTCCCGTTGCTCGGTACCAAGGATGCAATCAGTTGCATCATGGTATCCATTTGCTTCTGCTGAGAAGCAAATTGCGCCTGTTGCGTAACGGCTTGTTGTTGCTGCACCTCCATGAGATGCATAAGCCGTTCCGCCATACCGGTTGAACCCGCTCCTCCGGATTCTCCAGAGCTTGTCGGATCGCTCTGGATAGGCTGAGCACTGCTTGCAGCGGCAGTGTTTTTCTTAGCCATCGCTACAAAAGAGAGTAGCTTGTTAACACTCCAAAATCGATAGATTTTATATCTACGGGCTCATTGTATAGGCGACTCATCTGATGCAGCGGACGCCGAACGCAACTCAATTGAGAGGCGCATCAAACTCCTTTATATTCTTTGAAATCCCAAGGAAGTACAGCCTTGCTCTGATACCAATATGTCATGCCCCGATCCCGAAAGGGTCTTTCGTCCTTGCCGGATCCTTTACGGAACTGATTCGTCCTCGCTAGGGGCGTGATGCCGTGCGAGCCTGGGATTGCGCTCGCACAAGGCAAGAACTTGCAGTTTTTAGGAACCTATTTTGAAACACAAATTATAAAACACATTCTCAGAGATTTGAACACAAATGCAGAAGAAACATGCTTTTTCATTGAATATTCAGAGTAATTTACATAGAGTTTACATTGATGCGCCTTCTTGGCTATTGAATTGCATTACAAAAGATAACTCAAAATGCAGGGCGCGCTCCGTCAGATAGTCCACGTCGTTTGCACATTACGCCCTTGTATAGATTGAAGTCTCTGCCTCCAAAATGAACTGACTCCAGCTATACTTCAAAATAGAGGTGCTCCTAACGCCTCCTCGCTAACGCACTAGCGTTGCACTGTCTGATTGCCTGAAATAGTTGCCCACAACGTGGGTCAGTACTCAACTTGTACTGGTGAGCGGGATGAATCCCACTCGACTAAATCGACACTAGCTTGTTAGGGGCGAGCATGCATTAAGATAGCTTCTATAAGGAAGCAAGTGAAATCAATTCATATCAGTTGCATGTTTTGATAGGAATGAAAATAGCATTGAATCCAACCAGTGCACTGACTGCTTACTCAATCGATGCACGCCTTCCCTGAAACGAAACACAAGTATACTTACCATCTGCACAAGACAATAAGTTAGCATGCGTTCTAATCTATGCGGTCATTGGTGTGATCGACACCTTAGGGACATATTTCAAGCTTAGTGGCGCGCCCTATCAGCCCGGGTAGCAAGCCCTGCTGGAGGTCCCGCTATGCATCGTGACGAGCACGAATCAAATATTTTCCTCCGGATCGATACGGTTCAAGTGCCCGGAAAGCCGTTTCGAGGAAATGCCAAATCCTGTGCACAAGTTGTCCCAGACCATGCAAATGCATGAAATAATTCATATTACATACAATGTATCAAAATAAACAGAAGAAGTAAGCATCAACATATATATATATATCATGCAACAGTTCATATTTCTCAAGCGGTGTTCCGATTCAGTTATCCCATAAGTCCAAAACTCTATCCGAGGCACCAGGACGCCACCAACAACCAACTCTTCCTTATAAACAAGCTCAAATTATAAGGTGTGCAAGCATATGATAAAATTAGTCTACAAATCCCATGTTCCTTTCTTAGTGGCTGGCATGCCTGTGGCTAAGGATTTCCTAGGCGTCCAACCGGGCATCATCGAGTGAACGATTGAAACTTAGAGATGTTGGCATGAAAAAGTAGAAAAGAAGGGACCAAACCACTCACTGGTTAAGGGAAAAAGGCTGAAACTAGGAATCCCGCTAGCGACGATCAAACGTCAGTTACGCGGACCTGAAACAACACAAGCACCGAGTTAGAAATCTTGCCTATCCTTCCTTGCCGAACTCCCCAGAACCTCAAGTTCCAAACGATAAAACCAGCAGCGAAAACCAAGCAAATCGAAAGCAACAACAAATCCAAAACCTCAAAACGGCAATCAAGAAAACCAAGCAACCAAAACACAAAAACTATTGGACTCGTTTCAATAGAGGCCTTTCCATGAGTTGGAAAGGATCATCGTATTTTGTCCGTGGGAAGAAGATGCCGAGATCTAAGTTACGACTCAGACGGACTAGCCACAAGCCCAATTACATAGTGCTCGTCCCGGTCGGATCGGGATTTGAGGCACTACAAAGCTCACATGCGGCCACTATGCTATGCAGCCATAGAAGCACACATACGGCCAAGTTGTCATGCGGCCTCCGACTCACATGATCTTTCCGTTACAACTGAAGAGATCTTCGCACAGTTGGTGCTGACTACGTGTCCAGCTGACCAAGTCATGCACATAACGGGTTAAAAATAATCCTGAGATCTCATCAACAATATATCTCAACTGAGCCCACGTGGCGCCTTGCCCGTGGCATGCAACTACAGTTACAACCGTATTCTGTTGAAGGAGTCCCATGCGGCCACCAAATAAGGCATATGCAGCCTCTATAGCCCGTCAGCAAGACAGCTATAAATAGCAGGGTAGCATGCCGACACAGAAAGAGAGAAGCACAGAGACAAAGAGACATACGGACAGACCCCTACAAAGACAGAGCTACATATGTACACACAATCTCGAGAGAGAGAGAAGACAGAAGAGAGCATCTCCTTCTTCCCTCATCAGACCGTTAACGGAGTAAAGGATATGTTGTAGTGCTTGATCTCCATCGTCACCACCCAGAATCAAAACAATTATACTTAAATTTTCTGCTTAGGAGTTCTTTGTACTTCTTCGTTTATTATTTAAAGTTTAAAACTTGTAATGGCGAACACTTCCAATTGGAAGGACTGTCAACATAGTGACAGTCCTAAATATTTGAAGGATTGTCAACATAGTGACAATCCTATTATAGGGAGGAGGACAGAAGAAGAAGAAGAAGAAGAAGCAGCGGCGGGTGCGGGTGCGGGGGTGGGCGACAGCGAGGGCGGCCGCCGCCCGCCGCACAAGGCGGAGGCGCACGCCCGCGAGCGGGGCACACACTCGGGGGGCTGCGCCTCCTCCTCCTTCTCTTCCTCCTCCCGCCGTCTCCTCCAGCCTCCGTCCTCCTCCTCCTCCTCCTCCTCCGGCGGGTGGAGTTAGGGTTAGGGTTGGGTTGTCCTGAGTAAAATTTTTAAAAATCTGGACTGTCCTGAAGTAATGGTTTGTCCTAAATAAATTTTGGAGTGCCTATAGAATTTGCCATTTCACACAAACTGTCCTACGTTCTGGCATATTTAAAGAATATGCCATACATGGACGTTAAATTTTTAATGTTTACATATAAGTCCCTTATATTTTCAAATTTTGCATGTAAGTCTATTTTTAATATAAGTAAAATATTTTCTTGTAGATAAGTCTCTAAAAATATATACAAAAAACTAAATAGTCCCTTGTATTTTTTCTAGTTTTTTTATAGAACAATATATTGAAAATATATAAGATATTATGCTAAAAATGATGAAGATTTTATGTGTCATAGAGACTGCAGAAGATAATAAGAATATTGTGCCTCAAATTGGTTAATAGAACAAAAGCAATCAAAATTAATTTTTTTACAATAAATAGTTAAGGTTTTATGAAAAGTTGTTGATCTGATGCGCCAATATTCAGTGAGTTGTTGATTCCTTTGGAGTTTTAGATTCTCGTAAATAAATTGAGAAAAAAATTACAATTTAGCTATCACACAAAAACAAGAGACACATAAGTAAATACTAACACATTTTCTCTTATGTACAATAATCACTCTCAGGTATACATCTTTCGTGTCATGAGTATATCTCAACAACTATTCTACTTGGATGTCTAAATAAGTTCTATCAATATGTAGCAACGATATGAACCGGCTAATGCATGTCCTGCCTTATATGTATTGTTTCTTAGCTTCAATTTTGATCACCTTTTCTTCATAACAAAGAACACATTAAATCTTTCAAATAGTCATCATCAAGGTCATATAACATATGACATTTGGCAGCATGGTTAAGTATCTCATCTATGCTAGCCTTTCTCTTACATGCCAATGACTCGGCTAACATTTGGTCATCGAGGATTGTAATATTCTTCGATGTTCTCTGAGGCACAATATTCTTATCAATTTTTGGTGCTTTCTGAGACCACATCAAATCTTACCTATTTTCAATAATTCTTACCCATTTTCAATATATATTCTTTTGTGAGGAAACTAAAAAATTATATATATATAAGGGTCTTTTTAGTTTTTGTATATATTTTTAAAGACTTATCTAAAGGAAAATATTTCACTTATATTAAAAATAAAATTAAATGCAAATCTTGAAAATATAAGACTTATATACAAAAAGGTACATGTTGAATTTATTTAGTGTTTATATATAAGTCCCTTAAATTCTCAAGATTTGCATATAAGTCCATTTCAATATATTTTTTGAAACTTATCTAAAAGAAAATATTTTACTTAAAAATAAATTAATATGTAAATCTTGAAAATATAATGGACTTATATGTAAAACCTAAAAAAAACGTGACCAACTATTTAATTTAATTTTTGTTGATGTTTCTTCGGTTGATAGTCTTCCTCAAATTCGTCAATGGTTAGCTTTTGACATATCGGTAGATGGTTGGCCACGTCCAACATGAATTTATTTTTTACTATTGCTAGCTTGAAAAAACGTGACCAACTATTTAATTTAATTTTTCTTGTCAACCATGACCGTATCCCTACAGCATATGATTCACTCACTATATAGAGAAACCTTTTTACCTTTACTGAAGGCACTGGAATTATAATTTTTCATTCAGAATTTAGCGCCTATGTCCGCCCAATATCTGTCTGCTTTGATACTAACCAGCCAAACTGTTGAACGCTGGTTTTCCTCTTCCATGTGACGATAACATCACCTGCAGTTGGTAGCAACACCATGAAAACCGTTCTTCCAAACCAAAAAGACCGCAAAAGAATTGAAGTAAAACGTATAAAATAAACAGCCAAAATTACACAAGAGCCAAAAACACAGACATATCAATTTTGACGTAAAAATTCGTGCGGAAAAAAAATCATGGGACGATTGAAATCTAATCCTGAAAAGCCTCCACTAATGGAATAATAAAATACAGATTCCTTACAAATTCCTCACCGATCCAAAACGGTTCACAAGATGAAAACTGATTAATGACTCCCGAAGAAAAAAAACGACGACAAAAATTACCCTCAAAAGTCTCTCTTTCGAAGTAGCGGGCAATCCCCTCTCTTTTTCAAAATCGCAAGCTTTTAGAAACCTCTCCCGATGATCTTGTGATAATGGATTAGGGTTAGAAAATACCTATATATAGTCTCCTCAATCCCGCAACAAATCTGGATTGTCCACACGATCCAACGGTTCAAATAAAACATCTGGGACTCGTCTTAGCCCGACAGACCGAATTCAAAATCGACTTCAGTCTGACCTAGTGTAAACCCCCTGATTTTACAAGATTTTTAAAACTGGATTTCTTGGAATTTTCTGGGAATTTTCTGTAATTAAATTCAGGGTTTTAATTTTTAAATAATTTTTAAATGATGATAAATCATATTAAAATATTATGAAAATAATATTTTTGGGTGTAAAATGAAAAACTGAACTTAGGGTAATTTTTCTGGAATTTATTGGGCCCCGGACCTATTTTTTAAACACCTCAAAACTGTTTTTATTATCCTAAAACTATTATTTATTATTGATTTATTTATTTATTTATTTAATTATTAAACCCAAACCCAGAGCCCAGCCCATCGACCCAGCCCACCGGCCCAGCCCAAGGCTCCCTAGCTATCGGGTCGGGTCGGGTCCGCCCGACCGAACCCGACCCGCACCCGCCCGCGAGCCCCTCTCCCCTGACCCGGTCGAACCCCCGCGTCTCCCGCCGAATCCGCCGGCCGCTCCGCCCGCTCCGCTCCACCCGGCCACGCCTCCCCTCGCCTCCGCCTTCCCTGCCACGACGCCCGTCCCGCTCGGCCCCCTCTCCTCTCCTCCTCCCCTATAAAGGAGCCCTATCCCCTCTCTTCTCCGGCCAATTTCCTCCCCCGCCACCACCGTGAACCACCACCGGCTCCGCCTCCGGCCACCGTCCTCCTCGCCTCGCCGCCATCCCCGCCCGCCTCAGCTGAGCCCAGCTCCTTCCTCCCCGCGCCAGCGCCGCACAGCTCACCCGAGCCCTAGCAGCAGCTCCTTCCTCCCGCGCGTCGCCGCCGTGCTCCGCCTCCGGCCGCCTCCCGCGCGTCGCCGCCGCCTCCGCTAGCGCCGCCCCCAGCTGCCCTCGGCCGCCTCCGGCCTCCCCTCGCCATCCTCCGGCAGCAACCACCCATGAACCCTAACCCTAGGTCTCTGTGTATCGGACACGTGTCGGACACGTGTCGGACACTGTGAATTCTCAGTTTTCCAAACCCTGTTCAGGTACGCGTATCTCCCTGCTCGTTTACTCGTTTTCGATTCCGTCAGTTGCGTCGCGAACCCTGCCTGACCCTCTCGGTGCCCGTGCAACCCGCTCGGGGCATCGCGTCATGTGGCGATCGCGAACCGCGATCCAAAAACAGAAAAAATAATGCCCTGATTCACCCCGGAACTGAGTACGCCCCGCCAAAGGGGACGACTTGGTCGCCTGTGGTCTTCACAGATACGTGCGCGTCGTTGATACGGACGTGCAGGATTTCGCAGAAGTTGATTTGGATGTGCGTGCACACCGGAATCAACGCGTATCCGTGGACACCGTCCCGTATCCGTCAGTTCTGGAACGCGTCCTAACTTTGTGTACACACGTCGGATCGCGCCATCGGAATCGTAGCGATATGCTGGTCCTGTGACCCAAGTTTGGTTCGATTCCGAGAACGTTGACGAAATCGCGTGTCGTGGGCCCCACAGGCTCCACTCGACGGGCGATTTTGAGAACGGCTCATCGGAATCCAATTCTGGAAGTTTCGTTGGGTTCGTATCATCGTTCCTGACCTGTTGACACTAATTTGGACTGATTTGGAAACCTTTGACCTTGACACGTTTCTCGGTGCAAAGCGGGCCCATAGTGGACCCCGTTTTGACCCGAAATTGCCATTTTTGCCCTTGTCTCCAAATTGGACTCAAGGACAGGCGTTTCTAGCTGATTGATATTTTCTGGATCTGATGGTGATGTTTGTTTCAGCAACTGGAGTACGTCCTGCAAATTCCGCTGAAGTCAGAGCCACAATTGGTGCCGAAACCACAGGCAAGTGTACATTGCCAAACCCTGCAGCTTGCTACTTATTCAAATTCCTGTTATAGTACTTGCTTGAGTTCTTTGTGTAAATATATATAAACTTGTTTAACTGTTCAACCCAGGACCGAGTGACTTTACTTAGCGTCCGATTACTAGTCGGGTGCCAACCCCGTACGCGGAGTTGTGTAACGTTACATAGAGATGGATATCGAGACCCTATGTATTCTCGTACTTGTTTTATCAAGTACAACATAGCCCAGGACACTTGATACTATTCATGAGACAGAGTCTTCCTGAGACATTCAAGGTGATTCTGTATAGGATACATATTTTATGACATAGACATTACATGCATAGACATTGGATTCATAGCTATCAGACTTGCTGCATTAGTTATAATCGTGCGTGACATGGACATGAGGCATCGTGGACATGAGACGTATGATTTCATTGGGTGGGGAGAGACACACAAGCTACAGGCTGATCTCATATATATATAACATAGTATATTTTATAGTATAATTCATAGTTATTGCTGCTACCCGGCTCCCCGACACAGAGCTTGTAGTGGCTTCAGCCTGAGTTCTAGTGATGCTCTCAACTTGCATATCACTTAGTTGGTTACATAGTTTACCCTGCTGTTTCATTTAATTTCTGCACTGCTTATATTTTGGCATGAGCTTTCTTGTACCTTGCTATATCCCCTGAGGACCTGGATCCGGATTATGTCCCCAGGTATAGCTGAAGAGAACTACCCCGAGGTGTACGGAACATGAGCACTTCTCGGAACATAACAGGAACCTGAGGACGAGATCGTGGCAGAAGACTTCTCCTGAGTACCGGCTTCATATACTCAGTATTTCTATTTCCAGTTGATTTATTTCCTGTCTATTTGCATTCGATGTACCAGACATATTCTCGGATTATTCCCCGAGACACTTATTTGAGATTTGCTTATTTATTCTATTGCATTATTTCTGGCATTTAATCTGTGATTATCTGTTGTGGATGAGATTAGAATAACCTAGGACTTGTAATAATTGTTCTATTTCCTGTTAGACTACAGCTTAAGCATGTCCTGATGGATCCATTAAATTGGGTTGTCCATCAATGCGTGCTGCTGGCCATTGCCACGTGTCCAGTCCCTCGGCATTTTGGGACTGGGGCGTGACATGGTTTTTATGGTGGTCCATGCAGGTCAACGACTAAATTGTTCGGTTTCAACTTAGGGACCGAACATGCCTGCAATAAGAATAGGATAAGTTTTAGGATCTCATCCACTTGCTTGAAACGTTCTTGATATCCATATCGAATTTGAATTAATTTCTTGACTTGCATCCTGCCTTGAATCCTGTGCGCCTCTTATAGTTTATTTTTGGATGCAGGGCAATGGATTCACAAGAGTGTGACGAGACTCCCGCAGGAACACCACAAGCTACAGGTGTCACCTTTGACGACGAAGTGACCCCAGTCGGCGGAGTTCCATCCACTCAACAGAGCCAGCAGGCAGGTCAACCTACCTCCAGATTCCAGCGTGATGACATCCCACCTCCGCCGCAGTTCGTTCCACCAATGCCCGTACTCCCACAAGGGCAGCCGATTGACGGGCAGCATATATTCCAAATGATCTACGCGATGATGCAAGCCCAGCAACAAGTCCAACACGAGGCTCAGCGTCACGAGGCTAATTTCTTGAGAAGCAGCATCGTAACTGCACTGGAGCAGGCCAACCTACCAGCTCGGCGGCCATCAACGGGCTATATCACTGACTTCCGCCAACTGAAGTCCCACACTTTTTCAAGCAAGGAAGAGCCCACAGAAGTTCATGAATGGCTCACCAACATTCGGCATCAATTAGAAGCAGCTGAGCTTCCACGGGAACGTTGGATGACTGCCGTCAGAATGCAATTGACAGGCAATGCGCACCACTGGTGGTTGTCTGAGGAGACGCGAGTCGGACCAGACCGAGTCACCTGGGAGGAGTTCTCTAGACTCTTCCAGGAGATGTATATTTCGGCTATCGCGCGATCAGAACTTCGGGACAAGTTCAACCGCCTCACTCAGGATTCTATGACGGTGGAAGAGTACAACGCGGAATTCATTCGTCTGAGCCGCTTCGCCCCAACCCTGATCCCGACAGAAGAAGAGAAGGTTGAGAAGTTCTTCGACGGACTGAACTTCGACCTGCAGAGACTCATCGGATCCGTCGCACCTACCTCCTACTCGGACGTTCTCGCTGCAGCCCGACGCATGGAACGCGTCACCAGGAGAGAGTCTCGCCTCAAGCGGCCAATCACATCAGCACCAGACAAAGCACCACCGGGAGAATCTGCAAAGAGATCTCACACGAACCAGCCACCCAGGGCAGCTTTGCAGATCCTTCCTACCTGTCACTATTGCGGCAAGATAGGCCATGTCGAGAAGGACTGCAGACGCAAGTTGGGATTATGCTTAATTTGCGGAACCAATCAACACATAGCCAAGGATTGTCCTCAGCATCGAGATGGAGCACCAAGGGCAAACCAACCAGCTTTACCAGCACCGAGGCCACCTCTGGCACCTCAGGCAGCACTCTTCCAGCAGGCCCAACAGCAGCAGAGGAATCCACCACAAGGACGCGGACAAGCCTACGTGATGACTGTGGAGGACGCGCAGACTCTTGGAGTAGCTAATGCGCGTAAGTGATTCGTAGTTATCCGTTTCTAGTCTTGTTGTAGCTCGTGCCTATTGGTTCGTGACCTCAGCCCCAACCTAGTAAATTGGAACTTGTTAATAATAACCTAGTAGTTTTCTTGCTGTAACTAGATTTTCTTTCTCTGGAAAGTGCATAACTTTCATTCTTAGGAAAACGGTATTTCCCTAAGTATCTTGTGATGTGTTTCGAACGATACTTGCAACCGTGTCATCTCTGCTGACCGATTATTCTTTGATTGCGAGGACACAATCCTCTTAAGGGGGGTAGATTGTAAACCCCCTAATTTTACAAGATTTTTAAAACTGGATTTCTTGGAATTTTCTGGAATTTTTCTGTAATTAAATTCAGGGTTTTAATTTTTAAATAATTTTTAAATGATGATAAATCATATTAAAATATTATGAAAATAATATTTTTGGGTGTAAAATAAAAAACTGAACTTAGGATAATTTTTCTGGAATTTATTGGTCCCCGGACCTATTTTTTAAACACCTCAAAACTGTTTTTATTATCCTAAAACTATAATTTATTATTGATTGATTTATTTATTTAATTAATTATTAAACCCAAACCCAGAGCCCAGCCCATCGACCCAGCCCACCGGCCCAGCCCAAGGCTCCCTAACTATCGGGTCGGGTCGGGTCCGCCCGACCGAACCCGACCCGCACCCGCCCGCGAGCCCCTCTCCCCTGACCCGGTCGAACCCCCGCGTCTCCCGCCGGATCCGCCGGCCACTCCACCCGGCCACGCCTCCCCTCGCCTCCGCCTTCTCCGCCACGACGCCAGCCCCGCTCGGCCCCCTCTCCTCTCCTCCTCCCCTATAAAGGAGCCCTAACCCCTCTCTTCTCCGGCCAATTTCCTACCCCGCCACCACCGCGAACCACCACCGGCTCCGCCTCCGGCCACCGCCCTCCTCGCCTCGCCGCCATCCCCGCCCGCCTCAGCCGAGCCCAGCTCCTTCCTCCCCGCGCCAGCGCCGCACGGCTCACCCGAGCCCTAGCAGCAGCTCCTTTCTTCCGATCGTCGCCGCCGTGCTCCGCCTCCGGCCGCCTCTCGCGCGTCGCCGCCGCCTCTGCCAGCGCCGCCCCCAGCTGCCCTCGACCGCCTCCGGCCTCCCCTCGCCGTCCTCCGGCAGCAACCGCCCCTGAACCCTAACCCTAGGTCTCTGTGTATCGGACACGTGTCGGACACGGTGAATTCTCAGTTTCCCAGACCCTGTTCAGGTACGCGTATCTCCCTGCTCGTTTACCCGTTTTCGATTCCGTCAGTTGCGTCGCGAACCCTGCGTGACCCTCTCGGTGCCCGTGCAACCCGCTCGGGACATCGCGTCCTGTGGCGATCGTGA
Source organism: Iris macrosiphon (assembly GCA_036927795.1). Classification (NCBI taxonomy): domain Eukaryota; kingdom Viridiplantae; phylum Streptophyta; class Magnoliopsida; order Asparagales; family Iridaceae; genus Iris; species Iris macrosiphon. The sequence goes on from JAYESA010000004.1 coordinate 355,344,615, forward strand.
ACCGCGATCCAAAAATAGGAAAAATAACGCCCTGATTCACCCCGGAACTGAGTACGCCCCGCCAAACGGGATGACTTGGTCGCGTGCGGTCTTCACAGATACGTGCGCGTCGATGATACGGACGTGCAGGATTTCGCAGAAATTGATTTGGATGTGCGTGCACACCGAAATCAACGCGTATCCGCGGACACCGTCCCGTATCCGTCAGTTCTGGAATGCGTCCTAACTTTGTGTACACACGTCGGATCGAAACGAAACTTGTGCCATCGGAATCGTAGCGATACGCTGGTCCTGTGACCCAAGTTTGATTCGATTCCGAGAACGTTGACGAAATCGCGTGTCGTGGGCCCACAGGCTCCACTCGACGGGCAATTTTGAGAACGGCTCATCGGAATCCAATTCTGGAAGTTCTGTTGGGTTCGTATCATCGTTCCTGACCTGTAGACACTAAGTTGGACTGATTTGGAGACCTTTGACCTTGACACGTTTCTCGGTGCAAAGCGGGCCCACATGTGGACCCCGTTTTGACCCAAAATTGTCGTTTTTGCCCTTGTCTCCAAATTGGACTCAAGGACAGGCGTTTCTAGCTGATTGATATTTTTTGGATCTGATGGTGATGTTTGTTTCAGCAACTGGAGTACGGCCTGCAAATTCTGCTGAAGTCAGAGCCACAATTGGAGCCGAAACCACAGGCAAGTGTACCTTGCCAAACCCTGCAGCTTGCTACTTATTCAAATTCCTGTTATAGTACTTGCTTGAGTTCTTTGTGTAAATATATATAAACTTGTTTAACTGTTCAACCCAGGACCGAGTGACTTTACTTAGCGTCCGATTACTAGTCGGGTGCCAACCCCGTACGCGGAGTTGTGTAATTTCACATAGAGATGGATATCGAGACCCTATGTATTCTCGTACTTGTTTTATCAAGTACAACATAGCCCAGGACACTTGATACTATTCATGAGACAGAGTCTTCCTGAGACATTCAAGGTGATTCTGTATAGGATACATGTTTTATGACATAGACATTACATGCATAGACATTGGATTCATAGCTATCAGACTTGCTGCATTAGTTATAATCGTGCGTGACATGGACATGAGGCATCGTGGACATGAGACGTATGATTTCATTGGGTGGGGAGAGACACACAGGCTACAGGCTGATCTCATATATATATAACATAGTATATTTCATAGTATAATTCATAGTTATTGCTGCTACCCCGGCTCCCCGACACAGAGCTTGTAGTAGCTTCAGCCTGAGTTCTAGTGATGCTCTCAACTTGCATATCACTTAGTTGGTTACATAGTTTACCCTGCTGTTTCATTTAATTTCTGCACTGCTTATATTTTGGCATGAGCTTTCTTGTACCTTGCTATGTCCCCTGAGGACCTGGATCCGGATTATGTCCCCAGGTATAGCTGAAGAGAACTACCCCGAGGTGTACGGAACATGAGCACTTCTCGGAACATAACAGGAACCTGAGGACGAGATCGTGGCAGAAGACTTCTCCTGAGTACCGGCTTCATATACTCAGTATTTCTATTTCCAGTTGATTTATTTCCTGTCTATTTGCATTCGATGTACCAGACATATTCTCGGATTGTTCCCCGAGACACTTATTTGAGATTTGCTTATTTATTCTATTGCATTATTTCTGGCATTTAATCTGTGATTATCTGTTGTGGATGAGATTAGAATAACCTGGGACTTGTAATAATTGTTCTATTTCCTGTTAGACTACAGCTTAAGCATGCCCTGATGGATCCATTAAATTGGGTTGTCCATCGGTGCGTGCTGCTGGCCATTGCCACGTGTCCAGTCCCTCGGCATTTTGGGACTGGGGCGTGACACCTAGGCAGAATAGTTCTGCTTGAGTCTGACCTAATTCAGACCGAACTCGATCTGGTCTGGACATATTCTCAAACTGCTATTTTGAACTCTGATTAAACACCTTCAGCATCCCGAACTTCTCCGACACACGTTGGCGCTCGTTGTACTCTGGGTTATTCTCCACATAGGTTGGAACCCCATCCAACTCCAGCAAATCTCTCACTTCCTAAATAGGTGGAGGAGCTTGTTATACCGTAGATCCCCCTGCAGTACTCTAACTTCCCTCTTGGTAGAACCTTCGTGAGCATATCCGCTCCATTGTCCTCTGTGTGAACCTTCTCAAGCGTCACGTCATTCGCCTCAAGCACATCTCGTATCCAATGATACCGAGTTGTAATATGCTTGGACCGACTATAAAACATCGGGTTCTTTCCAAGATGGATTGGACTCTGGTTGTCACAAAACAAAATATAATGCTCTTGCTTAACCCCCAGTTCCTGCAGAAACATCTTCATCAACAATAACTCCTTGCAAACTTTCGTCGCCGCAATAAACTTTGATTCTATCGTAGACAAGATAACACACTTTTGCAACCGCGGATGCCATGAAACTGCTCCACCCACAAACATCATAACGTAGCCTGAAGTCGATCTTCCCGTGTCTACATCTCCAGCCATATCACCGTCAGTATAACTAACCAGCTTCGGTTCGTCACCACAAAATGAAAGCTTCAAATCAGTTATGCCCTAAAGGTATCGTAGAATCTACTTGACCGTACTCCAATGTACCCTTTCTGGATTGAAAAGATACATGTTAGCCATGCCAACTATGTAAGCAAAGTCTGGCCTTATACATAAGATGACATTAATGAAACTTTCCACAAATCAAGCATACAAAATCTGCTTCATATCTTTCTTTTCGTCCTCGGTAGATGGACACTACTCCGTAGTGAACTTAAAGTGATGTGTAAGGGGTTGCTCACTTTTTTCAACTCGTCCATCCTGAAACGATAAAATATCCGATGAATGTACTTCTTTTGGGACAAGTAAAACAACTTAGACTCTCTCTCTCTCTCTCTCTCTCTCTCCCTCTCTCTCTCTCGATTGATCTACATCCCAAGCATAGTCTTCGCTGCAACCAAATCCTTCATAGAGAAGACCGCACCTAGTTGATTTTTCAACTCTGCTATCCTGATGGTATTTTGTCCAAACAATAGCATATCATCCACATAGAGCAACAATATGATAAAATTATCCTCGACAAAATACTTCAATAATACACAATAGTCCGAAGTCATCTGTGCATAACCATGCTCTCCCATAAATGACTCAAATATTTTATACCAATGTCTCGGAGCCAGCTTTATAAACCATACAAACTTTTCTTTAATCGGCAGACTAAATATGACTTGCGCTGCTCACAGAATTTCCCTGGATGCTCCATGTATAACTCCTCTAAATTACCGTGGAGGAATATTGTATTCACGTCTATCTCCTAAATTTCTAAGTTAAAACTGGCTGCCAACGAAACCTCTGGCACTGGATGTATACCGACAGCCTCATTCCCTATAAGAACTGCCTCATTAGTATGCTCATCTTCCTGAGGGTTATCCTAACCACCATCAGCAGGCTGATGATCAAAGTTGGAAGCATATCCATGTACTCACTTCCCCATAACTAAATTCTCTGTAATGTCCTCTAGAAACAGCTTGAAGCGTGATTACTCTAACTCAGAGAACTCCTTAGCCTCAAAAGGCATATCAGAATCCTGAGTATTGGTCATGGTCTGATTCTCGAGGAATACCACGTCTTTGTTTCTATAGAGATTTTTTTTCTACTGGGTTGTAGAGTCTATAGCCAAACTCATCCCGACTATAGCCGACAAAGATGTACTGCCTCGTCTTTGGCTCAAGTTTGGATCTTTTGTCCTTCGGTACATGCATGAAGGCCTTACAACCAAACACTTGAAGGTGATTGTATGATGGCTTCTTCAAGTACCATTCTTTGTCAGGCACATCACTCTGCAAAGGAGCACTAGGAGACAAATTAATAACATAAGCATAAGTGTTGAGATCTTCTCCCAAAAAAATGTCCGATAAATTTTCTTTTGATAGAAAATATTGTGTCCTTTCTATCAGTGTCATGTTCGTAATCTCTGCTACACCATTGAGCTGGGGTGTCTTTGACAAAAATTTTTGGTGTCAAATCTCTTGCTCTCTGCAATAAGCATCAAAGGGACCAATATATTTGTGTCACGCCCCAGTCCCAAAATATCGAGGGACTGGACACGTGGCAATGGCCAGCAGCACACACCGATGGACAAACCTAATTTAATGGATCCATCGGGGCATACTTAAGCTGTATTACAATGATCAGGGTTTACTAATCTCATCAACAGAATAAATACAGCAATATCAATAAAAAGAAATAAATATCAACCAGTCACAAGTAAATAAAATCGGGGAACAACCCGATATTAAGTCTGTTACAATTGTTCATTTAAACAAGAATAAAAGAGTTTATTTGCCATTTAAAAACTGAGCATAGAGAAGCAGATGTTCAGGAAAAGTCCTCAGCGATCACCTCGTCCTCAGGTGCTGGTACTGTTCCGAGAAGTGCTCCTGTTCCGTACACCTCAGGATAGATATCCTCTGCTAATCCTGGGGACATAATCCAGATCCAGGTCCTCAGGGGACATAGCAAGGTACAAGATAACTCAAGCCAAAATAAATGCAGTGCAATAGTAAATGAAATAAATAGGATAAATATGTAACCATCTATGTGGAATGCAAATGAGAGCATCACTAGTACTCAGGCTGAGACCACTACAAGCTCTGTGTCGGGGAGCCGGTAGCAGTTATACTATGCTATGTAGTTTACTATGTTGTGGCACCATATATATATAATCAGCCTGTAGCTTGTATGTCTCTCCCCACACAATGTAATCACACGTCTCATATCCACGATGCCTCATGTCCATGTCACGTAAGATCATATCTAATGCAGTGAGTCATACTATGTCTATGAATATAATATCTAAGAATATAATGTCTATGTCATAAATCCTGCAACCTACACAGAATCACCTTGAATATTTCAGGAAGATTCTGTCTCATGATTCGTGTCAGGTGTCCTGGGTATAACGTACTTGATAATGCAAGTACGAGAATATAAAGGGTGTCGATATCCATCTCTAGGTGACGTTACACAACTCTGCGTACAGTGTTGGCACCCGACTATTAATCGGACGCTAAGTAAGTCACACGGTCCTAGGTTTAAGCATGTAAAACAATTATATATGTCAAGGAAATAAGTAGCAAAAACTGCAGGATTTGGCAAGGTACACTTGCCTGGGGTTCCGGCTCCAATTGTAGTTCTGACTTCAGCGGAATTTGCAGGCAGTTCTCCGGTTGCTGGAATAGACATCACTATCAGATCCAGAAAATATCAAATAGCTAAAACACCTGTCCTTGAGTCCAATTTGGACACAGGGGCAAAAATGACATTTTTAAGTCAAAGCGGGATCCACATGTGGGCCGCTTTGCACCGAAAAACGTGTCAGGGTCAAAGGTCTCCAAATTCGTCCAACTTAGTGTCAATAAGTCAAGAACGATGATACGAACCCAACGGAACTTCCAAATCTGGATTTCGATGAGCCGATCACAAAATCGCCCGTCAAGTGGAGCTGTGGGGCCCACGATACGTGATTTTGTCAACGTTCTCAGAATCGAACCAAACTTGGGTCACAGGAGCAGCGTAATTCTACGAGTCCGATGGTACAAGTTTCGTTTTGATCCGACGTGTGTACACTAAGTTACAGCGAGATTCAGAACAGGCGGATACGGGGCGTTGTCGGCGGATACGCGTTGATTCCGGTGTGCACGCACATCCAAATCAACTTCTGCAAAATCCTGCACGTCCGTATCAACGGCGCGCACGTATCGGTGAAGACCGCACGCGACCAAGTCATCCCGTTTGGCGGGGCGCACTCAGTTCCGAGGTAAAACAGGATATTAGTTTTCCTGTTTTTGGATCGCAGTTCGCTATCACCACAGGACGCGACGCACCGAGCGGGTTGCACGGGCATCGAGGGGGTCACACAGCCTACGCGTCACAACTGACGGAACCGAAAACGGGTCATCGAGAAGAGAGAACGGGTTACCTGAACAGGGTTCCGTGAACCGAGAATTCTCGTGTCCGCGTGTCGATTCGACACAGTTTCTGTGTCCTGGATGTGTCCGGGTTCTGCGGGTACTATGTCCGGTCTAGGGTTCGCTGCTGGGGCGTCGCCGGAGTTGGCTGGGCTCGCCGGAGGGAGGCGGCTCGGCCTGGGGCTGTTGTCGGAGTCGGGGGCTATGGAGGTCCGGGGAGGTCGGGCAGAGGCGGGAAGGCTTCGGCTGCTGCTGCGGGTCTCCGGCGAGGTCGGCGGAGCTGGTGGAGCTGGTGGCGGAGCAGGGTCGTCGAAGGGAAGCGGGGAGAAGGACGGAGGAGGTCGGCCTGGCGGCGGGTGGTCGAGGGGATGAAGGGCGGCAACCGGTAGGGAAGAGGGATTTATATAGAGGGGAAATGGAGGAGGACGGACGACGGTTCAAGGGGAGGCGAAGAGGAAGGGCTCGGGGGTTGGAGGAAGAAGAAGAGGTAGCGTCGCCGGCGGCCATGGCGGCGAAAACGGATGCCGGGAGGAGAGGAATTGGGGGAGGGAAGAAGAAAGGGTTTCTTTTGGGTGTTGGGTTAACGGGTCCGGGTCGGATTCGATTCTGATCCGACCTGACCCGTTTAGGCTGGGTTTGGGTTTGGTTCGGTTCAACAGTTTGGTTTGGTTTGGTTTGGTTCAAGTGAACCGGGTTCAGGGTTTAATTAGGTTTATTTATACAACAGTTTTTAGGGCTTTAAAAATGCTTCCGGGGTCCAATAAATTCTCGGAAAATTACCCTATGTCTAGATTTTCATTTTACACCAAAAACTATTATTTTTATAATATTTTAATATTATTTAACATCATTTAAAAATCATTTAAATTTAAAATATCTTAGTTTTAATTTAGAGAAAATTCCAAAAAAATCCAGAAAATTGTGAAAATTTTCAAATTAAAAATTCTTGAAAATCAGGGGGTTTACAAACTACCCCCCTTAAGAGGATTGCGTCCTCGCAATCAAAGAATAACCGGTCAACAGAGATGACACGGTTGCAAATATTGTTCGAAGCACATTACTATTAAGAAAAGTAAAGATTGAGGGTTTAAAACACATAGGAAAAATTATTTCCCTAAGCAATGGAAGTTATGCAATTTCCCAAATGTAGAAAATCTAGAAAATTACAGTTTAGAAAAACTAGGTTATCATATTAGGCTAACAATTATAAAACATTCTAGGTTATTTAGCAAGTTCAAAATTACTAGGTTTCACTAGGTTATATATTATTAGCAAGTTAAAACTGTCAGGTTAAGTCTAAGGTCACGAACCAGCAGGCACGAACTAAAGCAATACTAGAAACAGAAAACTACAAAAACTTACGCGCATTAGCTACTCCATGATTCTGCGCGTCTTCCAAGGTCATCGCGAAGGCTTGTCCGCGTCCTTGTGGTGGATTCCTCTGCTGCTGCTGGGCCTGTTGGAAGAGTGCTGCTTGTGGTGCCAAGGGTGTCCTCGGCTGATACCCTCCTAGGGCAGGTAGAGTTTGTTGGTTTGCCCTTGGTGCTCCTCCTCGATGCTGAGGACAATCCTTGGCTAAGTGTTGATTGGTTTCGCAAATCAAGCATAATCCTAACTTGCATCTGCAGTCCTTCTCAATATGGCCCACCTTGCCACAGTATTGACATGTAGGTAATATCTGCGGAGAGGCTCTGGGTGGCTGGTGTATGTGAGGTCTCTTTGCGGCTTCTTCTTGTGGTGCTTTGGCTGATGTGGAAGATCGTTTCAGACTGGTCTCTCTCCTGGTGACGCGTTTCATGCGTCGGGCTGCAGCGAGAACGTCCGAGTAAGAAGTAGGTGCGACGGATCCGATGAGTCTCTGTAGCTCGAAGTTTAGTCCGTCGAAGAACTTCTCAGCCTTCTCTTCTTCCGTGGGGATCAAAGTAGGGGCGAAGCGACTTAGACGAATGAATTATGCGTTGTACTCTTCCACTGTCATACTGCTCTGAGTGAGGCGATTGAACTTGTCCCGAAGTTCTGATCGAGCAATAGCCGGAATGTACATCTCCTGGAAGAGTCTGGAAAACTCTTTCCAAGTGACTCGGTCTGGTCCGAGCCGTGTCTCTTCAGATAGCCACCAGTGATGAGCATTTTCCGTCAACTGCATTCTAACGGCGGTCATCCAACGTTCTCTTAGAAGCTCAGCTGCTTCCAACTGGTGTTGTATGTTGGTGAGCCACACATGAACTTCTGTTGGTCCCTCTTTGCCAAAAAAGGTACGGGGCTTGAGCTGACAAAAATTAGTGATAGAACCCGTCGTTGGTCGCCTGACTTGTGGGTTCGCCTGCTCCAATACGGTTACTAGGCTGGTCCTCAAGTACACTGCCTCGTGACGCTGAGTCTCTTGATGGATTTTCTGTTGGGCTTGCATCATTGCGTAGATCATTTAAAATATCTGTTGCCCGTCCATAGGTTGCCCTGGTGGGAATACAGGCATCGGTGGAACGAACTGCGGAGGCGGCGGGATGTCATCACGCCGGAACCTTGAATTTTGCTGGGCTGCTTGATTGCTTTGAGAAGATTGTCCTCGGTCTTCGGGTGTCACTCCTTCATCATAAGTAACCACAGCATCGTGTGGTGTACCCAAGGGATTCTCATCTCCGATTCTTGGATCCATTACTCTGCATCAAAAATAAACTATAAGAGGCGCACAGGAATCAAGGCAAGATGCAAGTCAAAAATTAATTCGAATACGATATAGATATCAAGAACGATTCAAGCAAGTGGATGAGATCCTAAAAACTTATCCTATTTCTATTGCAGGCCTGTTCGGTCCCTAAGTTGAAACCGAACAATTTAGTCGTTGACCTGCATGGGCCACCAAAAAAACCATGTCACGCCCCAGTCCTAAAATATCGAGGGACTGGACACGTGGCAATGGCCAACAACACACACCGATGGACAAACCTAATTTAATGGATCCATCGGGGCATACTTAAGCTGTATTATAATGATCAGGGTTTACTAATCTCATCCACAGAATAAACACAGCAATATCAATAAAAAGAAATAAACATCAACCAGTCACAAGTAAATAAAATCGGGGAACAACCCGATATTAAGTCTGTTACAATTGTTCATTTAAACAAAAATAAAAGAGTTTATTTTCCATTTAAAAACTGAGCATAGAGAAGCAGATGTTCAGGAAAAGTCCTCAGCGATCACCTCGTCCTCAGGTGCTGGTACTGTTCCGAGAAGTGCTCCTGTTCCGTACACCTCAGGATAGATATCCTCTGCTAATCCTGGGGACATAATCCAGATCCAGGTCCTCAGGGGACATAGCAAGGTACAAGATAACTCAAGCCAAAATAAATGCAGTGCAATAGTAAATGAAATAAATAGGGTAAATATGTAACCATCTATATGGAATGCAAATGAGAGCATCACTAGTACTCAGGCTGAGACCACTACAAGCTCCGTGTCGGGGAGCCGGTAGCAGTTATACTATGCTATATAGTTTACTATGTTGTGGCACCATATATATATAATCAACCTGTAGCCTGTGTGTCTCTCCCCACCCAATGTAATCACACGTCTCATGTCCACGATGCCTCATGTCCATGTCACGTAAGATCATATCTAATACAGTGAGTCATACTATGTCTATGAATATAATGTCTAATAATATAATGTCTATGTCATAAATCCTGCAACCTACACAGAATCACCTTGAATATTTCAGAAAGATTCTGTCTCATGATTCGTGTCAGGTATCCTGGGTATAACGTACTTGATAATGCAAGTACGAGAATATAAAGGGTGTCGATATCCATCTCTAGGTGACGTTACACAACTCTGCGTACAGTGTTGGCACCCGACTATTAATCGGACGCTAAGTAAGTCACACGATCCTAGGTTTAAGCATGTACAACAAGTATATATGTCAAGGAAATAAGTAGCAAAAACTGCAGGATTTGGCAATGTACACTTGCCTGGGGTTCCGGCTCCAATTGTAGCTCTGACTTCAGCGAGATTTGCAGGAAGTTCTCTGGTTGCTAAAATAGACATCACTATCAGATCCAAAAAATATCAAATAGCTAAAAATGCATGTCCTTGAGACCAATTTGGACACAGGGACAAAAATAACATTTTCAAGTCAAAGCGGGGTCCACATGTGGGCCAATTTGTACCGAAAAATGTGTCAGGGTCAAAGGTCTTCAAATTCATCCAACTTAGTGTCAACAAGTCAGGAACGATGATACGAACCCAACGGAACTTCCAGATCTGGATTCCGATGAGCTGATCACAAAATCGCCCGTCAAGTGGAGCCGTGGGGCCCACGATACGTGATTTTGTCAACGTTCTCAGAATCGAACCAAACTTGGGTCACAGGACCAGCGTATTGCTACGAGTCCGATAGCGCAAGTTTTATTTCGATCTGACATATGTACACTAAGTTACAGCGAGATTCAGAACAGACGGATATTGGGCGTTGTCGGCGGATACGCGTTGATTCCGGTGTGCACGCACATCCAAATCAACTTCTGCGAAATCTCGCACGTCCGTATCAACGGCACGCACGTATCGGTGAAGACCGCACGCGACCAAGTCATCCCGTTTGGCGGGGTGCACTCATTTTCGGGGTAAAACAGGGCGTTAGTTTTTCTGTTTTTGGATCGCGGTTCGCGATCGCCACAGGACGCGACGCACCGAGCGGGTTGCACGGGCATCGAGGGGGTCACACAGCCTACGCGTCACAACTGACGGAACCAAAAACGGGTCAACGAGGAGAGAGAACGGGTTACCTGAACAGGGCTCCGTGAACCAAGAATTCTCGTGTCTGCGTGTCGATTCGACACAGTTTCTGTGTCCTGGATGTGTCCGGGTTCTGCGAGTACTGTGTCCGGTCTAGGGTTCGCTGCTGGGGCATCGCCGGAGTCGGCTGGGCTCGCCGGAGGGAGGCGGCTCGGCCTGGGGCTGTTGTCGGAGTCGGGACGGCTGGGGTCGACGGCTCTCGGGGGCTGTGGAGGTCCGGGGAGGTCGGGCAGAGGCGGGGAGGCTTCGACTGCTGCTGCGGGTCTCCGGCGAGGTCGGCGGAGCTGGTGGAGCTGGTGGCGGAGCAGGGTCGTCGAAGGGAAGCGGGGAGAAGGACGGAGGAGGTCGTCCTGGCGGCGGGTGGTCGAGGGGATGAAGGGCGGCAGCCGGTAGGGAAGAGGGATTTATATAGAGGGGAAATGGAGGAGGACGGACAGCGGTTCAAGGGGAGGCGAAGAGGAAGGGCTCGGGGGTTGGAGGGAGACGAAGAGGTAGCGTCGCCGGCGGCGAAAACGGACGCCGGGAGGAGAGGAATCGGGGGAGGGAAGAAGAAAGGGTTTCTTTTGGGTGTTGGGTTAACGGGTCCGGGTCGGGTTCGATTCGGATCCGACCCGACCCGTTTAGGCTGGGTTTGGGTTTGGTTCGGTTCAACAGTTTGGTTCGGTTTGGTTCAAGTGAACCGGGTTCAGGGTTTAATTAGGTTTATTTATACAACAGTTTTTAGGGCTTTAAAAATGCTTCCGGGGTCCAACAAATTCCCGGAAAATTATTCTATGTCTAGATTTTCATTTTACACCAGAAAATATTATTTTCATAATATTTTAATATTATTTAACATTATTTAAAAATTATTTAAATTCAAAATACCTTAGTTTTAATTTAGAAAAAAATTCCAAAAAATCCAAAAAAATTGTGAAAAATTCCAAATTAAAAATTCTTGAAAATCAAGGGGTTTACAATTTGCCTTTATTATCGGAGAGAACACACTTCAATTTCTTGACCGTCTACCTTTCAACAGAGGCCTGAAACTTTTTGAAAGTAGGTAGCACATGATCCTTGGTCTTTATAGTATATACCCAATTTTTTTGGAACATACATAAATAAAAGTTACAAAATAAGAAGCAATACTAATAGATTTTACCTTTATTGGACCACAGACATCCTTGTGAACTAACTCGAGCAACGTCGACTTCTTTGAACTTGGGTGACTTTGGAAAGACACCATATTTTACTTTTCAGCCATGTAGTGTGTGTATCTCTCCAAGACTTCAACCCCAGAATCACTTCAAATTCAATAAGTAGCTCATCTCTTTCTCATTATATGGTTAAGCTGCCTGTGCCATAATTATGTAGACACATCAATGACTGTATTCACCTTATGTGCTCCATGTGCACTTCCTTTCATATAATAGAGATCGAACTTTTTTGCTTCCTTTGGCAATCACCATAGAACCTCTCGAAAGCTTCCACTGACCGTTTTCAAAGAGATTAAAAAATCCTTCATCATCCAACCTTCCAACTGAAATTAGATTAAAACAAATATCGGGGATATGATGAACACTTTTGAGAACAAGAACTGCACCTGTCTTGGTTCTCCAATGCACATCTCCAATAACAACAAATTTTGACACATATTCGTTGTCCATCTTTAACACTCCACAGTCTTCTGTTGTGCAAGTGTCAAGCAATGTCCTATTGTAAGATATGTGTGCTGAATTCCCTGAGTCCACCAGCTAAGAATTGTCATCGCGGACGAGTTTCATAACTACCTCGTCACCTACAATAATCACATCGCCTCCATGTGTTGAGGCAGTCGTTGTGTTATCACCTTGCTTCCCCTTGTCGTCCTTCTTCTTTCCCTTCCATGCAAAACAGTTTTGTTTGATGTGGCTCTTCTTGCCATAATGGTAGCACTCGGAGTCCTCGTAGCGACCCTTAGATTTGCCTCTACTCTTGTCCCTACTACTGTTCGAACATTTGCTTTTACTCTTGCCACGGATCTCTGAAACAAATGCCTTTGAATGAGATGAAGTGCCCTGCGATTTTTTGCGCATATCTTCATTCAACACCCCACTCTTTGTCATGCCCCAGTCCCAAAATCCAAAGGACCAGACACGTGGCAATGGCCAGCTATGTATTTCACCAGACTCTTGTCCGACTCGAATACGTATAAGTTGTACTACAATGGTCACTATCTAGTTAACACAATAAATATATCTAAGTCTCAATTCACAATGAAACAAAATACAAAAATGGACAACTTATATCCTGGTGTGCACCCCCATTCAATACTAGTCCGAATAGACTCAAAAAAATAACAAGAGTCTACAAAACTAGGCTATGGTAGCAGAAATAGTAACGAGAGATGATAAACATAACTGCAGTAGAAATGATAAAATTACTTGAGTCCAATGCCTGAATGATGAGGCGGTACGTATCAGCAACTCCAGAAAACTCCTCAACCATCTATGCTGCAAAACTGGCAGTGGACCAGGTCCTCAGATGGACGTAACAAAGTACAAGAAACAGTATGCCCAAGTAAACAGTATAAAGCTATAATACAGGGTGAACTACTATAACCAACTATGTGACATGCAAATGAGAGATCACTCATACTCAGGCAGGAGACGCTCAAGACTCTGTGTGTGAACCCTAAGCAGTCTAATAATAATAATAATAATAATAATAATAATAAGGGCTTTATATCAAGAACCCAAAGTAGGTAAGTAAATATCACCAAAGCTCTGATACAGAGGCTAAGATAGGCATGCATATATATATATATATATATATATATATATATATATATATATATATATATATCACGAGTCATATGATCCTATGCAGAGTTACCAAGAACATATCAAGAAAGACTCTGTCACTTGCAATAGTGTCAAGTGTCCTATGATCTATCGTGCTGAAATACAAGCACGCATCAAAGGTACGAGGTAATGACTATCTATCTACGATACTCGACTCCACTGTTGGACGTCGACACCCGAATCTGGTTCGGACACAAAGTACCATAAGCCGGTCCTAGGGTGAACATGTACATTAACAATGCATATAAATATAATATCTAAAATATAAGAAATAAATAAGTACTGTGAACATCTTGGTAAGGTACACTTACCTGAATCTTCCCGATCAGTGAACAAAGATCATGCTTCGACAATCCCAGTCGTATCGTCACGTACTCCTACGAACATATGATATCTACCAATCATCTATCATACTGAGGTATGTTACACAACTATTTCATAGTCACCTATGGTCAAAACAATGTCACATGGCAACTGTCTAGTTTTAGGTTCAAGTTGGTACTAAGCTACACCATTAATCTATCATAAATATATTCATAAAATATACTCTAATAATTCTGGAATAAATATTTAAAATATTTATAATTAAGATTTAATCATTCTTTTTTTATCTACTGGGTCTAGTCACTAGAGTCGACTAGTTGCACAACTTGTCCACTAGTAGGTTGATTGGAACAAATCGGTACATACAAAATATAATTTTTATAAGCTGGAATAAACATGAAAAAAATGTAATTCAGAGGTCTCTAATATAGAAAACATGATTTTAATCATCAAAAAATAATATATGGAGTTATTGGTCTCACAAGTTAAAGTTACAAATCAGATTTATGAGTTTTTCGATGTTCAATGAGTTGTCCTACGAAAATGGATGCACAAATATGTATAAAACTCAACGAGATCGATATATAGAATATTGGGGTGATAGAGGAATGTGTTAGGAATATTACCAAGTATTTATTTGCTTTCGTGGAGATTAACAAAGCGGTGCAAACAGCGGTGAACGAAAACTGGTTCAGCCTGGACCAATCTTCGTAAAACGCTAGCCACTGGCAAACGGTTGCGATCCAGGTGCTATAAAAAATATGGAAGATAAAGGACACATATGGGTACGCGTTAGAGTCACTATGGTGGAGATTTTGGGGCTGTGGAGGTGATGAAGTGGCCTGAGAAGGGGGATATACTGAATTCGGATTCAGCCTGGACACTTGTGGTGGATGGGGTATTTTGAGGAAGTTAGAGTGAGTTTTGATGAAAAGTTTATGAAGAGAAAGTGTTGAGGATGGAAAGAATAAGAAGTGTATGAAATTTGAGAGAAAATACTTAGTGTGGAGGGAGTTATGGACTGATTGGTGGAGACTAGCTGAATTCGGATTCAGCCTTAGTGTGGTTGGATGGATGGAGGTATGGAGGGTGATGGAGAAGGATTTTGGAGATGGTTTGTGAAAAAAAATGTTTGGGAGATGGTTAGGAAGAAATGTTGTTCATGTAGTTTGAATGAGCGAGATGAAGAGGGGGGTTATGGCCAGCCTAGTGGGGAGGAAAAAAAACTTGGGTGTTACAAACTCCTAGTGGGGAGGGAAAGAGTTTGGAGATTACAAATCTTTAGTTGGCTGAATATATTTCTCTAAATACTAAAATAAATAATGTATTGGTATGATAAAAAAAAGGTGTTTGGTGTGATAAGTGGTGTTTGGTGCTTAGGGTTGAGTCATGTTGGTGGCAATGGTTCAATTTGGTCTAGTTTGATCTAGTCAAAGTGTCATATATATATATATATATATATATATATATATGACACTTTGACTATATATATATATATATATATATATATATATATATATATATAAAAGGAGTCAAAAATTAATTTTGTAACTTATCTAATTAAATAAAATAATAATAATATTTGCAAAAAATTAAATTACCCCTATACTAAATGAGGGGGTTTACACTCTTGAACTCCAGACTAACCATGCATTCTGGAGCAAAAGCAATCATGGACACTCGTACGGTCTCCCACTAGTCTGGCAACGTACAAAGCAACCATAGTCTATGAAGTTCGTCGTTGAACTTCACTCACATAGAAGATAACTGGTCAACAACACCCTAGAACTCACTCAAGTGATCCGTAATGGATGTATCATCCTTGTATCTCAGATGTAGCATCATTTGGATCAGAAAAAACTTGTTTATCCTGGTATTATTCACATACAAGAATTTCAGCTTCTACCAAAGTGTCCAGAGTCATTGGAGGTCTCTACTTTGTTATGTGGGGGCAAAACCTCATATGGAAAGGCAAGCAAAAATATCTACAAAGAAGAATATGATCTTTGTTAATGTTAAGGAGGACTATATATTAGTTAAATGAGTTGATAGTTAAGAATAGGTCTTACTTAACTTTATTTATACTGTAACAAGGAATATGACTTTTGATAATGTTACTAAGGACACACAATTTTTTTTTGTCCAATTGAAAAAAAATGTATATTCATGATTGGATTCAGCCTTTCTATGTCCCAAGGAAATATGGGTGGTACTCTCAATATAAGAATATCAGGGGATATCATGACTTATCTGGTCCTTAATGTTAGAATATCAGGAGATATCATGACCGGCCCGATGTTTTTAAGGGACTGGGACGAAGACTCTCATGGTGGACTTACTCGTCACATATGTTTTAGTATTATATAGTTTGGTTATCTCCAATCTCTCTAGTCACAAGTTGTATTTACAATTAATATTTATAAAAGATATTAAAAGAATAGAGAAAATCTTAGGTGAACAACGTTTGATTAATATATTTAAAAAATAACAAAAAAAAATTACAAAAAAAATCCAAGATAAAAAGACGAAGAACTAAGAATTTATTCAATAGTTATATGTATTGCTTAATTATCACTTGTTATGCTTCTTGTATTGCTCTTTTTTCGTTTTCTTTTTATAATATCATGCTAATTGTATGAATATAAAATTTTAGATGTAAAATGGTTTATTTGTTTCCACTTGGTGCAACACATCATGTTAGTTGTATGAATTGAATATTTTAGATTTAAAATGGTTTATTGTTTCCACTTGGAACTACCCTATAATAGACACATTATATATCCAAGCTAACAAACTCCAAAAAAAAAAAAAAAAAAAAAATTAGTAAGCCCAAGCTAACCAATACTTACTCTTTCTTGAATTCTCAAATCTTGAATTTTTCCCTTTTGCCCTGGCCATGTTTACATACCATCCCATACTAATTTTTTAATTGTATACTTTGGGTGTTTAGTCTTATTTCTCAACAAATTTGTACTGGGTTTGCTCATCCATTGATCTAGTTTTGTTTCAGAAATAATATATTCTCATATCCTTGTAGTTACATATTTCCTGAATGTTTCCAATGCATTTATAGCCCCCCACAGACTGGTCGATAGATTGTGGTTCTTAACCAACACCACCAGGCTCTTGCTTGATGATGTTTTGACCGCTTCGACTCTTTCTACTTAATACAAAGCTTGCAAACTTTGCCCCCTTTTTTTTGTGGAAACATCAAATGTCAGGGGCAATGACATTGCTGCTGATATTGTCAATGGCTTGTTGGCAATTCGTAACCTTGATTTTTCTTCAATTACGTTCAATACTATAGCAGCGCCATATTCGGTTGATTTTGTCGTAGGGGAACAGCCATTGGTCAGGAAAGCTTCGTATTAGTCTGTGTCGTGTCCTTCATATTAGTTCCACATGTTGCAGTAATCTATAAGACCAGAATAAGAATTTAAACAGCAGAAAACTTTTTCTTAGTCCAATCCAGTTTTCCATTTTGACAAATTACATTTCAGTAGACTGAGAAAATAGTTGTCCATCCCTATGGAAGATAGAATACAAGTATTTACAGATAATTATCTATACAAAACTTCAAATGCTGTCCCAGGAACCCAAGTTATTAGAAAGTGTTAGTCTACCTAACTATAGTTAGTTAGTTGATTGTGCATATCTCTTAGCATAATTATTGTTAGCAAAGTGTTAGCCTACCTAATTATAGTTAGTTAGTTATCATAGATTGATTGTGAATATCTCTTAGCATAATTATTGTTAGCAAAGTTTAACCAAACTCTTGTATATATATCTCTGTTGTTAATATGAAGAGCACGGATTTTAATCTCCTTTATGGTATCAGAGCTTCTCGACTCCTAGCCTTCTCAAACGCTTCCGCCGTCCTCTTCTCATTCTGCTGCTCCTTCCTTTCATGGCGTCTCCAACAACCAATTCTGCTGCCATGATGGAATCCACCAACAACAAATTCCACCCAGCACTTGCCGTCTCCAACATCAAGAACTCCATCCCAATTCGTCTTGAATCAGAGAAACCTCTTGGGCTAAATTATTCCAAATTCATTGTCGTGCCTATAACGTCTACGAGCACATCATCCCGTCACAACCATTATCGGAGAAAGAAAAAGATCCTACCTTTGATAAGGATCTCTGGACCCGTCTCAATGCCATCGTCCTAACTTGGATGTACGGTACGATCTCCTCTGAATTACTCATCACCATCTTGAAGCCTAATTCCACCGCCAAGGCACAGTGGGATCGACTTGCGAGCATTTTTTTGGATAACAAACACGTGCGTGCATCGACTCTCGAAACCAGGTTTGCCAACACCTTTCTTGATGATTTTCCCGACGTCTCCTCTTGCTGTCAGGAACTCAAAGACTTATCGGATCAACTTACAAACGTTGATGCTCCGGTTGACAACCATCGGTTAGTTCTTCGCCTTATCAATGGATTAAATGAGAATTATGACACAGTAGCTTCTACTATTTCTCAAATGGATCCTTTGCCGGAATTTTACGTCGCTCGGTCTCGTTTGCTCTTGGAAGAG
Organism: Iris macrosiphon; assembly: GCA_036927795.1. Taxonomy (NCBI): domain Eukaryota; kingdom Viridiplantae; phylum Streptophyta; class Magnoliopsida; order Asparagales; family Iridaceae; genus Iris; species Iris macrosiphon. Next base: position 355,363,084 of record JAYESA010000004.1, read on the forward strand.
ACGCACAAATCCCGCCAGGCGGGAGTTACCGCTCGCGTACCATCACAGCAGGCTCTTGTCGCCCAGCCCTCCAATGACGCAGCCCTCCCTCCAACCTCCGGGCCCGGAACGAACTCAAACCGACATCAACAAAACAAATGTTCGGCCAATTCCTCAACCCGAAATCAGACATCATATCGTGGTAAAGGAAAAGGTCGAGGTCGTGGAGGATCGAATCATAATGGAGGTTCGACTAACGGGGGCGGAGCCAAATCAGCATCAATGCCAGCAGTACTACCCACCTTGGGCTGTTCCGTGGAATCAGACTTGGACTCCACCTCCACCGTGTCCTTATCCCACTAGCGGGTGGTTACACCCTCCACAACCATCCAGGCAGTCCGGAATCTTGGGTCATCGTCCACCACAGGCTCACACCACACAGTTTCAACCAACGGATTTGGAACAGGCTTTTCAAACGATGGCTTTAAACCCTCCAGATAATAATTGGTACATGGACACGGGTGCCACTTCTCATATGACAAGCGATGGAGGTAATCTTACGGCTTATTTTAATTTGAGCAAAAATAAAAATATTATTGTCGGTAGTGGTCAGGAAATCCCAATTCATGGTTATGGACAGAAATCTCTTCCTACGCCATTCCCACCCCTTCGTTTAACAAATGTGCTTCATGCCCCGAAACTTATTAAAAATCTTATTTCTGTTCGTCGTTTCACGACTGATAATAATGTGACAATTGAATTTGATCCTTGTGGATTTTCTGTGAAGGACATTCAGACTGGGAGGCAAATCATGAGGTGTAATAGCACTGGCGACCTCTACCCCATCAATCTATGATACCATAAAGGAGATTAAAATCCGTGCTCTTCATATTAACAACAGAGATATATATACAAGAGTTTGGTTAAACTTTGCTAACAATAATTATGCTAAGAGATATTCACAATCAATCTATGATAACTAACTAACTATAATTAGGTAGGCTAACACTCTGCTAACAATAATTATGCTAAGAGATATGCACAATCAATCTATGATAACTAACTAACTATAGTTAGGTAGGCTAACAGAAAGAATCTAAGGGGAAAAAAAAACAGATGATTGACAATACTTTCCACACAATTTCTGTCCCATCTTTCAGATTATAAAAGGCCAAAAATATATTAATAGAAAATGTATAAATGAAACTATGATGACTGTCTAACTTTACAAAATTGTATTTTCTACTTTGCTTTAATTATAAAAGAAAATGTATAAATGACATTGTGTGTCATCACTCAAGCTTCTTCTCAGGAAGGCTTTGAGAGGAACAAGCGTCTTCAACGTACCGGGTAACCTGTGATATTGCATAATGGGATGCACTGGAAGCAGCATAATAGGATGTCACTGTGAGTTGTGCAAACTTTGGGACTGCATATGCTGTTAGCACAAATAAGAGACGGAAAAGATTATGGATATTGATGATGAGAATAATGCAATTGAAATAACTAAGAAAAAGATGTGCATACACACATCAATATGATGGTCACAAATTCAGGAGATTGCATGAAATCATTGATAGACGAGATGAAAAAGTTTATGGATATTGATGATGAGAATAATGCAATTGAAAATAACAAGAAAAAGATGTGCATGCACATCAATATGATGGTTACAATTTCAGGAGATTGAATGAAATCATTGCAAGACGGGTTATCAGGTTGGTTGGCAAATACTTCAAGCCTAGAGAAATCCCTATTTAGTTTTGACCACACAACAGCTTAGCTATTCTGTCGGGGTGGGTGGGGACCTATGAACAACCAGTCTGATGAGCTGAGAAGTTTGAAAACGAAAGTCCACTTTACAAATAATTGGTAATAGATAATAAACCCTCTATTAGTTGGTGCAAACTTCATTCAAGCAACTTTGCACAAATTTCAAGGGAGAATTACCTGGAATGAACTTCCCAAAGGCCAAAACTCTTGACCATAGAGAAACAATATTAGCAATTTTGTAGGGAGAGAGGGAGAAGGATGTTACGAGTTCTATATATTGGAAATTGCAACCACCTATGGGGCATATACAAGTTGAAAGGACCAAACTCTGACATGCCACAAACTACTTCCTCCTCATTCTATTTTGCATATCCTTCAATTATACAGGGAATATAGCTCTAGTCAAGAGGGTGCTTGGCGTGAGATGAAGGTCTGGTGCATAGCATCCTGGAAGATGCAGGTTCAAGTAGAAGAAATAGCCTAGACATAAATGGGTAAGACTGGATACATCTTGCCCATCCATCAACTCTGTGTTTGCCAGAGCCTTTGTGGTGATGTATGGCCCTAATTTTAGTAGATTCCATCAAATGGATAATCATGGTGCTTAGAGAAATATGCCGTATATGGTTCAGAAAAGCTTGATTGGTGTTTGAGATGGAGAAGGTAAGTGGCTGGTTGAGCAGAGTCGGATTTGCGAGTTAAAGAAGTTAGGAAGTTTCGTTAATCAATTATAATGAATGTTTAAAATCCAATGGTTGAGATTATTTCTCATCTTTACATATAACTTTTTCTTACCCGGTTACTACTCATATGGAAGCAATATTCATTGACCTATTTAAGGTTTACTCCTCATCATCACCATCATCCAAACCTCCTCTCATCATAATGGGGTTGGCTATGGAGCACAATAAAGCTTCATATAAGATTTGATAAAGTTTTATAACTGGTTGTCGACTAGATGTCAACCTTCCCTGACGTCAACCCTCTAAGTTGATAACCAAATTCCTAGCCAAGGTAGCTATGAGCATAAGAGGGACATGCTAGTTGGCAAGTAGATAGGTAGACCTACCTTTTGCAGTCCAAATTCCCTCGACTACAAAAAGTATAGTCAAAGATAATAAAGATGATAAAATTTGCTATAGAGAATTGCATTCATCTCTATGACACATGACTGCGAAGATCAAATGAATGACAATCCCACAACAATCCCATATTTACTATAGCAACATTATAAATAAACGTTAGATTGAGTTACAGGTCTGCATGAGCAGATCTCAAATATAATGGAAGAGTACTGTAAATATAGTGTCTACACGCAAAGTCAACAACTCCTAATGGATATCTTTAACAATGGGAAAGATATGAGTTCTTCCTTTCATAAGACATTATTCTTTCTTTCTTTGAATCTAAGAAAACAATCGGAGATCTCTACAATCTCACAACCTTAACCCATAAGATTCTATTTATAGGAATTTAGGACATCATGCTTTCCTAGACTACCTAGATCATTTCATAGAAGTCCTCGTTATCCTTACAATATGAGAGTAACCTTCCTAACTGCTTTAGACGTCAATTAACGATAAAAATGCATAAGTCTTAAAATTGTAACTTATTAATTGGTACTTGGAGTTTTAGGTAGGACCGGAACCCAATTAATTTCAAATTAAAATTTTGACTTCGGTACGATAATTAAATCCCCATCATGTTAATTACCCACTGGGAAAGACTAAACACTCCAAAGTCGCGTACATGTTACATCGTGTTGGACAAGACACAAACACCGAAGATACACGACAAATATAAATAGGTGTTGTTTGTCCGGCCCATATCAAGTCATGTCATGTGTATTTGCAAAATAAATAACCTGATAGCCCTTCCATGGTACATGGGAAATTATGTGAATATTCTGCAAGAATTTAATCCAGGTTACCAAACTCTAGGGAAGTGTCATTTGAATTTTAGATAAAGGGGTTTGGTTTCAAGAATAAGTTAAAGATATTCTTGCAAATTGTTTAAATTTATTCTTTAATTAATTTTTTGCAGATTTATTTCACATCATGAAAGATCCATTTGAAAATTAGTATGTTAGAGATTTAATTGCCATAATAAAGTCAAGAATCATGTTACGGAGAATTAATGTAATTTATTAGTCAGCTAATGGTAAAATTTTTATCTCGGTCCTATTTAAATCCTATAAACTAATTATAATATTAAAACTGTTGGCAGCCTTGCACAATTAATTGTTAGATGAGGCACTAAAATGGCTAAGAAAATTATTTTCATTTTACTATAAGAACAATGACTATTATGAAAAATGTCATTAGGGAAACATGATTTCTAGATCCCTGTAAATAGAAAATTAAGAGTTAGAATTGTACTAGAAATTCCAAGAGACCGATTCCTAAGCATCAAAGAAAGAGCGACTTGTTTTCTAAAAGCAAATATTGTGATCTTCCTATTCTAAAAGGCACTTGGTATGAATCATAAACTTTTGGTGGAGGCATGGTGCTTATGATGGCATTTGAAGAACTACCCACAAGCAAGATAAGAAATCCAAAGTCTGCTTACGATTTCACTATGATATATCTTAGGTTGATGCTTAGGCATCACTCCGCTATCAGTTATTAGTGGATGCATGTTTAATAAAAATATTTGTTATTGGGTTATTAAACACAATAATCAACATCAAATAATAGGATTTTTTTTTTTTGATCTATCTACAGTGTCTTCATGCCTATAACTATGAATCTATTTGATTATGATTTATAAGTACATCTTGAATTGATTTGTTTAAATATCTATAACTTTAGTGTTTAGAGATAAAGTTTAGTAATATCTTTTGATCTATTTATACTTATATTACATATAGATCCAGTTGTAAAAATCTTATATCGATATATTGTGACTTTAGAGATCATTTTGAAGTAGATCTAAATTGTTTACTATTAAAACATGAAACATATATATATATATATATATATATATATATATATATATATATATATATATATATATAAGAAAAAAAAACTTTTTCAAAAGGAGAGATTGGGTAGGACGGACAACCAGCAATTGGTAAACTGATAGTCCAAAACCAAACCTGATTCTGAATAAATTGTCACTAAATCTACAAGATATATCCAGTCTAGCTCAAGAGAATCAGAATCTGATTAGACCTCAAAAAAGTTATCGTAGAGATGAGAATATCCTAATTTCATACCTGTCAAACGCAAATGGAACTTGACCATAGAAAGGACAGGCAATCCCCAATGAAAGTTCTACAGCCCTAATTTGGGTGAAGGGATAAATATCTGCCTTAACTACTTGCACCACCACGCGTCATGCTTAACCGTTTCTATTACTAAATGTAGAGCTTAATACAGGTCACTAACTACATTAGTGGCAACCATGATATACATAAAGACGTAGGTGATCAATGATTCAATAGTTACTGTCAGCTACGTTGAACTCATGATCTTGATTGAGAAATGATTATTCTGAACCCATAAATACAACATAATCTCACAACCCAATAAACTTTTCTTTTATAAGCCAGAAAATATAGTATTAGCCAATTTTGCATGAAATATTAGGTATCACCTAAGTTTGTTACCAACAAAAAACTGTGGCATCAAGGTTTCATTTCTATGCAACATAATTAGCTTACCTCCAAGTGCAGCACTGGCTCCAGAAAACAATAGCAGTGGAGGAACCTGTAATACGTGAAAAGGACAAAGTAATCATTATGTTATAAATTTTACTTACGCATGACAAAAGGAGATGTGATGTTATATGTAACTAAGATTGGGAAGTAAAACCTGAGCATGTAGATAACTTAGCAAATATAGCCATGTCCTATGTTGCACGATTATGGACACAGGATATAGACATTTTCATTTCAGATAGGTACAGAAAGTAGTCAACTATGTTGCACGATACGAACAGGGAAACGGGTACGGATATGATATGGACACAGAAACCATTTTGCGGTGTACATGCAACATAGGTCATGGCTCATTCCAATTACCAAGTCCATAGTAGATCTAGAAGACTAAATCATAACTAAAAGATGTCATGTTAGTACAACAAACAACAACAAAGCCTTTATCCCCAAATTTTTGGTCCAGCACAAACTTGGGATGGTGAGACAGGATACTCCAATTAGTGTCTAGTGTCAACTGTGGAACAATTTCAAATCACTGCAGAGAGATGTGACAAGTGCGACTAGACCATTAGAGCATCTCCAACCCTATGGTTTTGTAATGTGTTGTGATTCCTATGTGGCATGAGGCACAAAACAATTAACAAATTAGGATTATATATTGAACCAATTACATAATAGAGTCAACCTGCGTAGCAATGATGCTGCAGTCCAGTATGTCAAAAGATGTACAACAGAGAAGATGTTTTCAACAGTACAAGGTTAGCACTTGTGTCATGATAAATCAGATTTTTTTGGCCCAATAAATAATTCCACACAAATCAAAATATTAGCATTAACAACAAGAATTTCTGAGTACCTGCAGGCTATATCCTCAACAAACAACCAAACAGTTCAAATGAAAACAGTATAAAAGTCAGCATAAAAATGCTCGCTAGTTCAGAATCTTCAGATTTGACTAGACACTAAAAGTTTGCAACCCAGATAAAGGAAAAGAGCATAATGTCACTATCCATAGTTCATGAGCTAACAGAGCAGATCTAAAATGAATACCAATTGAAATTGGTCGGAAGAAATGATTTTTTTGTGCTACCTGCATAATTTGCTATCAGAGCAATTTCAGTGGAAGTTATTGTTGGTGTTACACAGGACATAGCCCTTAATAGAGCTGAATGGTGAATGGAAGAGGATTTAAACAGTCAACCACAGAATTTTGGGATAAGGCTTGTCGTTGTTGTTCTCGTCATAACTTCAGTGGAATAGCATCAGCAACGATTTTGGTACGGTCAAAACTGCATCCTCCCCGTCTCCTTTTACCCTTTTTGTACATTTCTAGTTTTGCACCTTTTCCATAATAAGCTTAGATATATGTTGCGTGGATACACATGTTATATAGACAATGATTTGGAGTTGCACCATTTTTGGAGGATTTGTGCTTCCTAGGCTTAGATTACTTTCAAGGTCTGACCTGACTCAAATCACTGGCATGACTGTTGTATGTTTAAGCAGTGTGCTGCATGATCAGATGTTTCATTTAATACGACCAAGTTCAAAATCAAGATCATAAAGACGAACCAGCACTTCGGTAGGCATCATCTCAACAGTATTCTAAGGTGGGGATATGCTTTAGGAAGCTATAGCCCCACTACGACAGATAACCAATCTTATCATTGAAGAAATAAATTCAAAAGTATAGTAGAAATACCAAGGTCAGAAAATACCACAGAAGATAACATTTCTAAGTCTCAAGTTGATTCACTTACTTCCATTTATACATAATCTTAAATGAATAAATTTATATCCATCGCCAAGAAGACAGCCATAACCTAATAATAAGTAAATTATACACAAACGAGACATATATTACATATACAAAAGTGAACAAGAAGATGAATACTTAATCGTCCACCCCTTAAAATTTTCCTTAATTGTTTGCCCTTGCCTCAATGAGAGGTGGGTCCTCGCAAACCCTTGGCCTGTGTGCACCATTCTTGGCCCGACATGTCATCGAGGCAGGGAAGAAGGGACGGGCAACTAAGGAAATGATCAAAGAGCAGGTAACTAAAAAAATATTGCTCAAGTAGTAACCCAACAAAAACAAGTAATAGTTTGTATACACAAACTAGACAAATACTAAGTATTAAATAAAGAACCAATAATTAATAAATAGTACACAGAAAATAATTAAACATCTAATATAGCAGGACAAAGTTTACTAAATAAAACTAAAAGAGATACATGAGTTGGAAGAAATAACAATTAGTAAAACATAATGTATCAAAACTCAAAAGCAATTATCACTGAACGATTGAGACAAGACAAGAGCTATAGCAGACTTAAAAACATCAATAGCACCACTCTAGTTATGTTATGGGCCTGGTCTGCTATGTGTTAGAACCATAAGTCATCATACTGAGAATGTATCTGACAATGATAAATGCAAATGGCCATTGTATTATGAATAACCTGCGGTGCAAACAACATTATCAACATCATCATTTTACATTAATCAATGAACAAAATTTGACTTGATCAGATATGATAAATAATCATTAATTGATGCATTTTCATAACAAGCAAATGAATGTACAATATGTACTTTGCATGATATGTAACCCTGCAATATTCACAATTATTTGTTTCAGAAATATAATCATTCACTACATAATTTATATTCTTACATAATCTATAAATTACGTTACTGATAGTAGACCATACATCTGCATAACCTCGACTTTGAACATCTTGGAATATCATTCAATGGATAATGTTGACATTGGTCTCCTCTAAGGTGTTGGCATTGGGTAATGATACTCAATAGCTAACTATAGTTTGGTGATAAATTGCTTTGATGATGATGACCATTGGGTCTTCTCGATAGAGTCTACATTCCTTAGCTAACTATAAATTTGACATAAAGTGGTGGCATTGGGTAATGATATTCAATAGCTAACTATAGTTTGGTGATAAATTGCTTTGATGATGATGACCATCGGGTCTTCTCGATAGAGTCTACACTCCTTAGCTAACTATAAATTTGACGTAAAGTTACTTAAGGAAGATATAAGTGGGAGTGTGCTACGGAGATTAAGATGGTGCATATTTCCTAGTAATAATTTATAAACTTGACATGGGCCAGAAATCACGTCGATAAAATTAGAGATTAGCCAAACTTCATCCAGTTGGACAATGAGTGGATAAAGATTGACATTTGAAAAAGATATATCTGGGTATGTGTCATAAAAAAACTATAATGCAAGTTTGATTTTTACAATTTTATATCAATCAACAAATTTTGCCTTGAGAACAAACTCGTAGTTACATAAGCTTAACCAATTACACCTTCCTGTTTCTTTCACTTAGTCTCTAGTTAACTATCCAATAAATTTGACCTATATCAACAATCAAACCATAGCATTTAAGGTTACACCATGTATACAAAATAAACAAATGACTAAAAAATACTAGTGTACCCTGATGCCTAATTGAATTATTGAAATGAATACATTACCAGAGAATTTATGTTGACTGAGAACTTCAATTCAAATTTAAAACATGACGGAAATTTGCACATAGAGTCACCAATTGCCTTATTCTGAACTCCTGAGAAACACTAATCGATGATCCCATTTTGCCAAAAATGAGTTTATCAACTCAATTTTCTAAATGATAAATATTTAAACTGAAAGGAGCAATTACACATATGCATATCTAGGTTGCATAGACATGGAAATTAACAGATATGGATTTGAAATACAGTAATTTAATAGTGGAAATGCACTCCCCACTCACATTACCAGTTGACGCACATGGGGGTGCATTGCATGACATGTGGGCCCCGTGTTTTTGTGAGCCTATGATGGCCCACATATCACGTGATGCATCCCGATGTGTGTGTGTATGTTTTAAATAGTAAGTAATAGGTCGGAACTGAGTAGAACCCGAGTTCGGATCTTAAATCTGGAATCAGGATTCAGACCCAGATACTGCAGAATTTGCTGGATCCAAAATAGGATATCCGGATGAGAGCGGAAATGGGTGGAGCTCAGGAAAGGGTGTTCTTAGCGGACAGTAAGGGTCGCATATAGACTATAAATTAAAGTTCGTGTAGTGTTTAACTTTAGAAGTTTTTAGCAAAACAAAATGTTTGAGCCGAGAATCAAATCCTAAAACTTGAAGCATAGCAAGTATACATGCTTTGACCAAGTAAGCTATTAAAAACATGTATTAAGCTAGAGAAATATTGAAATAACATTATGTATTTGAACACATAAATAGACCTTATTTTCCTCCTTCTAAACCTTCCAAATATCACATGACCTATAATTTAACATATAGCCAATATTTTCATACCAGTATTTCTCTACCGGATGTTATGTGATGCCAATATGAAGCCAATCCCCATCGCTGAATCCACTCTCATTCAAATTCGAATCATCATCATCTATTAGTTCCACTTGAAGATACGAGTTTTTGAGGCCATTACCATTTATTAATGACTAATTGCAATATTTAAGTTGTATTCATATTCCACATTTGCACTCCTTCCCACTTGTATCCGAAATAGTATCTATATTTGATCTTATTTGTATCTGATCTATATGCACCTACTTCTCTTAGGTTTCATCTGTATCTGTATATGGTTTTTCCATATATGGATCATTTTCCTATGTATCCGCTCCATGATAAAAAAAATTATTGATATGGTAATAAACATCTGATTGTATCCGCTCCAATTGCATGGTAGTAACTAAGCTCCAAAAAATCTAGAAATGACCCGTTGCAAATAACGCTACTTTTTCTTATCTCTTTCTTATTTCGGTTATGTTTGGGACGAGCTTGACCATACAAAATCACTTTCTGCCATGTTTTGGATCATTTCGAAACATAAACATGGAAGGACCATGTCCCGTGTGCGTGTTTTTTGTTGATATATATCGCGTATGGATCAAATCATGGATACGGTCCCTTGGAAGAACTTTCTGCAACATGGTGTTTACTTTCATTTAAAGCATCTACTGTTTTACTTAGCACCCCCAAAACGGTATATTTCAAGAATACATTGACAAAGTCGACTTACATAGATTTCAAAGTAATAAACGCTTAATAAAAGAAAGGTTTTGTTAATATGTGCCATACACATTGATATATGTGCATTTTATATTGGTACTCCCACCTGCACATTTATCAATGCACCTTTTACATTTATCAATACATATTTTTAGTGAAATGTGCATTGATAAATGTGTTGGTGGAAGTACCAATGTAAAATGCACATTTATCAATATGTTAACATGTGTCCTTAGGCCATCTCCAACCCTACTCCTCAAACACCTAATTGAGGATTTTTTTCTCAAAATCCTTCTCCAACCCATCCTCAAAATGAGGAAATTCTCAAATTTTTTGAGGGGAGGAGTATGGATCCTCAAATTTGAGGAGAGAGATAAAATCCTCAAATTTGAGGATCCACTATTCATGACCAGTTTGCCCTCCAAGTTGTAGCTAATTACTAATATATCCTACATATGATAAAAACTAAACTTAATTAAATTACCATATTTTCTAATTTATAATTATAAATAATACAATAATAATACTATTAAAATATTCTTGTTGAGATCTTCAAATAGAATCTAATATTGAATATATTTGTTATTAGTATTTTTTTATTAGATTCATTTGATTAAAAAAATAATTTTTAAATAATTTGGCAAAAATTAATAGAATAACATCAAACTTTCTAAAATTAAACTACATTGACTTAAAAAAACATAAACAAGTACATCGAAATTTAAAATAACGAAACCAACAACAACATTGAAATTGAAAAGTCTAAACGTTACAACAACATTGAAATTAAAAATGCTTAAAGCAATACAACAAATTTCTGAAGATGAGCTAGATGAAGATAGTACATGAGATGGACCGGTTCCAAAGTTCATTGTTGAAGAAAGATGGAATGGAAATAAAAAAAAAATATTTGGATGAGGAAGTGGATGATGAAATGAGTGGTGGTATGAATCTTTTTTATAGAAAAAAAGTTAGTGGGTTGGAGTTGTATAAATATTATAAAATAATATAATATAATATAATATTATCTCGGTAAATAATATTAATAATATAATGTTAATGTATATGATTATATTAAATAGTTGTGAAGAAATCAATTTACGTAGAAATAAATAATGGTTGTTTATTATTTGAGGATTGATGGATTAGAGATGTAAAATTTTGAGGATAGCATAATATAGAAAAATTCCTTTTTGAGTCCTCAAATTGAGAAATTTTTTTAGGATGGATTGGAGATGGCCTTATGGCACATGTTAACGAAACCCATAACAGAAAATTACATATACAGCATTGAAGTTTCAATAAATTACCTATACAACATTAAAGTTTAAAAATTACAAATAAAGCATAGAAACGCCCTTAAAAAGGGCGTTAAACAGCCTAATGCCAAAAACGTCCTTTATAAGGACATTTTTCACAAAAAATTTCGTTTGCTCAAAAACGTTTTTGTGCAATTGCACAATAACGCTCTTTTCAAGGACGTTTTAATGCTTTATTTGCAATTTTCGAACTTCTATGCTGCACACGTAATTTTGGTAAACTTCTGTGTTGTATACGTAATTTTCTGAACCCATAAAAGAACAATAGAAACTATGGTCTATTTGAGACAGTTTCAACAACCGAATAGTGTCTAGATGTACAAAATAGGCAGGTTAATATGTGGAAATTAACACCAAGGCCTGTATGGAAAAAAAAAAGTATTAAAAGATTATAATTTTTTAAAAAGTTGTTAGAAATTACCCCCACAACGAATTGCAGCCACTTGGGCCCCTTCACATGCTTCTGAACATACGGAAACCCTACAAAAACAAACAAACAGTTCTCACTTGATATCCAAATTAAGGATTTGAGTAAACTACATTTTTTTTCTTCAAGAAAGATGTAATTTAAAAAGGGTGGTTTGGAAAATATTACAAAAACAGAAGAGTTCCCGTGATTCCAAAATGCGATTAACCACATTTTCATCGCAATTCCAGTAATTAATCGCTTTTAAAAATGCACAAGTTTGGAACTATCACAGAATATTGTTTATAAAAAAAACTATTTTACTCCAAAAAAAAGAACAATTGGATACCTGTATTGAATCCATGGACAGCGCTGAGCATCCCTCCGACACCGGCACCCACCTGCCCACCAAACTCATCAAACAACCCAATCGATCGATCGATCTAAACGCAGTTTAAACACAAAATATAAAGGAATGGAATAAAATTTACCACTTCGGTGGCGTCGTGCAGGACCGAAGTGATCTTCCACTGAGCATTGTTCTGTTGAAATTGGGAATTAGGGTTCTAGAAGAGGGGGGAAAACTGAGAAGTTAAGAAGAAGACGAAGAGACTGATCGATGGATCGAATTGTTACCGAATTGGGGTTTAGAAGGGAAAGGCAGCGTGGGCACCTGGCGGAGCCGAGGCCCGGGTTGATGGTCGGGTCGTGGTGGAGGTTGCCGGACCGGAGCTTCTCCTCGTAGACCTCTCTCGTCCCCATTGGAATTACTTCAAAATTAAGATATTTTTATGGAGAGAGAAACAAAATATATATATATATATATATATATATATATATATATATATATATATATAGAAAACGGAATATGAGCCATAGAGCTCATATCCTTATATGAGCCATCCTATGTGGCTTCCATGTGGTCCAATAAAAATGAAGTGACATGTAAAAGAGAATTTATATAGATAGATATAAAAGATTTGATAAATAATAATGAGCAAAATCTTTTGCTTTGATAAATAATAATGAGCAAAATCTTTTGCCTAGGAACTTACCAATAAAAATGAATTGGAACTTACCAAATAGTGCAGTTTCCTTTTATTATTTTTCTTCTTCTTTTCATTACTTCAACATTGACACTCCAAAATGCACCGTAACATGCCCAAAAATCAGTGCTGTGCCCGGTCACCATGTATGTATCAAATAGTGCAGTTTTCGTGTCCTAGAGAAAGAAATTAGCGTCCGGAAAAAGAGAGAGGCTTACATCTTATAAGGATCAGCGCCGGTGAAAAAAATTTGGATGAAGAAGATGAGAGGCCAAGTCTGTTGTTTTTCTTGTCCTTCAGTTTTCAAAAAAAAAAAAAATCTCGTGCAAAGTCTAAATTTTTGAATTTTTTTGTCAAATATGTATCAAATAGTGTTGTTTTTCTTGTCCTTCAGGCTTACATCTAAATTTTTGAATTTTTTTTACATGAATTGAAATTTTCTTGTCCTTCAGTTTTCAAAAAAAAAATATATATTTTGGTAGCTTCTCTTAATTAGATAGAACATGTTTTGGCATGTTTTTATTTACTTGTACGTTGAGTTATCTGTGCAAAGTCTGTTGTTTTCATGTTAGTTTTATTTGATGCATGGTTTCAAGTGAACTTTTCTTTAATCAAATCCCGTGCTTGAAATAATTCTCAAGATAACTCAAGATGTGAATTTCTAGGTGCAAACTTATTAGCTTCAGGAACAGAGAATTTGGGGTTGATACCATTTACATTTATTTGAGCAAAACTTAGTTGCAGCTAGTTCCATGTGAATTCTTAAGACTTTTTCATTAGTGGAGGCTCTGTTTGTTTGCAGAACCTTCTGTTTCTTCAGTTTGGAGTGGTGAAGCTTTGATCACTACTATAATTCACTAGTGGCTACAATTCCAACGAGTCAAATTTGGAGTGGTGAAGCTTTGATCACTACTATAATTCAACCTGGCTTGATAATTCGTCAAACTATTAAGTGTTTAATTTGGATTTAAGATTGAAATTTCTAGTGTTTAATTTGGTTTAAGATTACTCATTACATATTACTGCAGGATGCAATGGTGAAGGATGCATTAGAGCGAGCAACCGAAGCAGGCTAAAATTAATTTGATAAGATTCGTACGTTCACCCTATTTTCGACAAAAAAGACTTCGACCGCCGGCTTGCCATTGACAAAGAAGAAAAACTTACTTGTGCCAACTAAATGGTCAACACCTGAAAAAAGTAAACATGATTCTGAAATTGGTTTAATGCCCATCTCTTCCATTGAAAAGACAAGTTCTTCAAGTAATCAAGTTCTTTGTATTCAAAGAAAATGAAAATGGGGACTATGTCACAAATTTTAAGTTTATTTGTATTCAAAGAAAATGAAAATATGAGAAAAGAATGTAAAAAAATAGGAATCTTATGACATTGGAAAAGAAATGTAATTATTTTTCTATATTTGGATGTAAAATAAAAATATGAGAAAAGAAAAAAAAATTATCTTCAAATTTTTATGGAAAAAATAGATATGAGTAATAGGCTCATATTCCTACCATAAGCCAATGCACGTGTGAACGAATAGGAATGAAGTGTATTAGTACACATGGGTGCATATGGATTGGTCCACATGAATGGCTCATATAGGAATATTAGTCTATGGCTCATATCCCGTTTACCATATATATATATATATATATATATATATATATATATATATATATATATATTTGAGGGTATCAAGTTACAATTAAGCATATATATATATATATATATATATATATATATATATATATATATATATATATATATATGCTTAATTGTAACTTGATACCCTCAAATATATATATATATATATATATATATATATATGGTAAACGGGATATGAGCCATAGACTAATATTCTTGTGATTGTAACTTGATACCCTCAACTTTGATATGTATCAACTTGATTCTTGTGATTTTTAAAAATTTTGGTCGTCGGGGCGGGGAGTGGGGGGCGGTGGTCTCCGGGGAGGGAAGCGTGGTCGTCGGGGAAGGGGGGCCGGAGAAGGAGGGGGATGGGGTGGAGGAGGGGAGGGGTAGTTTCGAAATTTTTAAAATTTTGGGTATCAAGTTGAAACAATTCGAATAGTTGAGGGTATCAAATTGATACCTATCAAAGTTGAGGGTATCAAGTTGAACAATTTGAATAGTTGAGGGTATTAAGTTACAATTAAGCCTCTCTCTCTCTCTCTCTCTCTCTCTCTCTCTCTCTCTATATATATATATATATATATATATATATATATATATATATATAAGTAAATTCACGTATTTTGCACGTAAAATAATTTTTTTCTTCAAAAAATATTATACAATTATTTAACTATTTAAATATATTTTAATTAAGATTTATTATATATATTTTAATATTTTAGTTAGAATTTAGTATATATTTGATTCTATTTTAATTTTAATTAGTTATAGATATATTTTTACTTTTCATAAAGAGTCTTGAAACAGTTAGCTAGGTAATATTATCTAATTATAAATAAATATCTCTTCTAAATTATGTGGTTAATGTGGGAGGTATTATCTCTGGTTGACCGAGTTCGAATCCTTGTAGTGTTATTTATAACAAATTTAACTTTTTTCAACAATCTTTTACTTAATATTAATTTTTTTAAATAATTAATTGATGATGATATACATACGGACCATCATTATATTATGAAATATATATATATATACATATATATATATATATATATATATATATATATATATTCATGACAGAGAGAGAGGGGAAGCACTAATACTCAGTTCGAATCCGACTCGTTATGAGCGACCCTGTTCGGTTAGACTCAGACTTAACCCGAGAAATAATATGTTGTAAACCCCCCTGATTTTTAAATTTTAAATTATTATTGGTATTATATAATTATTTGAGATTAAATTTTTTTTTATTATAATTCTTAGATAATTTAAAAATATAAAATTTATGGACTTGTATAGATAATTATGTATATTTATTAATTACAAATATTTCACATAAAACATATGTTGGGTATACAACTACTATTAAAGTACTGTAGATTTTTTTCTAAAAATTATTTTTATATTTTTACCTATTTATAGATAGCTATATATATACATATTTATATGGTTTATATATATGAAATAATAAAACAAAAACCCAAAACACGAAACCCATACCCGTACCCATAACCCGAAAACTCACAACCGAAACCCGAACCCCCCCCCCCCCCCCCCCCCGCTACAGTAACCCCCCAACCACCTTCGTTCCTCTCCCTGAAACTTCCCTGACCCCTCGTTTCCCTTTCTGAAACCCCGATTCATTCCCTATATATATATATATATATATATATATATATATATATATATATATATATCAGACTACCACCACCAGCTCTCCCCTGCGTCCAAACGACCACCGTCGACCGCCGCCGCGAACAGCCCTCCCCAAATCCCGAGCAGCAGTAGCAACAGTTCAACTTTACCTCTTCGCGGTGCGATCTCTATGTCGTCATGTAACCGTTTTTCGATCCGCCTTCTCTGGTACGTTCACGACATAACCCATTACGACTGCTTTCAAGTAGAATAATTTTTGGAGTCCAGATTTGAGAGAAAAATTGACTCAAAGTTGACTAAAAACCTGTTTTAGAATAGTTCATAAACTGTTCCAATCTCCCATGTTTGTGTCTAAATTTCTTCCAACCTAGTTAATATTTTAAACTTCTACTTGAACAGTAATTTAGACAACATAACCGAGTTTTAATCTCTTCAATTAGTTTATTTTAATTTTATTTATATCGCAGGCAATTTAATATTGTAGTTGATGAAAAATCCTGATTTCAGAACCAATTTTTTTTTGAAACGGGGTGCGTCCCGCCAAATGAGGCGACTTCATCGCGTGAGAATTTTACCGAAAGGCGCATATCGTCAACGTGAATGTGTAAAATTTTGCGGAACTTGATTTGGATGTGTGTGCACACCGGAATCAACGTATATCCGTCAAAAAATACCGTATCGACCTATTCCGACACATTGTCATAACTTCGTATGTACTTGTCGTTTTGCAATGAAACTTATGCCATCGGATTCGCAGCATTACGCTGGTCCTGTGACCCAAGTTTGGTTCGAATCTGAGAACGTTGACAAAACACTGTTTCGCAGGCCCCATGGTTTTACTTGACGGGTGATTTCGTGATCGGCTCACCGGAATCCAATTTCGGATACTCCATTGAGTTCGTGTCATCGTTCTGGACTCATAGACACTAAGTTTGCTAGATTTGGAGAACTTTATCTTTGACACATTTTTTAGTGCGAAGCGGGCCACATGTAGATCCGCTTTGACCCAAAATTGTCAATTCTGCCCCTATGTCCAAATTGGACTTATGGGTAGTCAATCCTAGCTATTTCATGTATTCTGAAAATATTGGTGATGTTTCTTACAGCATCCGGAGGCGTACTTGCAGATTCCACTTTTACAGGAGCAGTTGACTGAGTTTAGAGCCCAGGCAAGTGTACCTTGCCGACTTGCAGTAGAACATGTTATATTATCTGCTTGTATTTCTTTCCATATATATATATATATATATATATATATATATATATATATATATATATATATATATATATATATTCTTATGATGTGTCTGTTCAACCTAGGACCGTGAGACGTTGCTTAGCGTCCGAACAAGATTCGGGTGTCAACGTCGTACGCGGAGTTGTGTAACGTCATTTAGAGAGTTGATTCCATGATCCTATATTTTCGTACTTGTATTACCAAGTACATTATACTGTAGGACATTTAACACTATTTTATGTGACATAATCTTTCTTGAGTTATTCATGGTAATTCTGTATAGGCTTACATGATTCGTGATATGAGACTTGCATATTATATAGATATCATTATGACTCGTTGCACTAGCTAGAAGTCATGATCTTGTGTGTTATGGACATGAGATATCGTGGACATGAGACGTGAGGTTACATTGGATGGGGAGAGACACACCATACTACAGGCTGATTATTTATATATATACTATATTACTGGAGGTGCCTTAGACTCTGTCTCAGGTCTTTGGCACATATACTGGAGTCGTGATATTACTTGCTGATATGGGCTCCCCGACACAGAGCTTGTAGTAGTTTTAGCCTGAGTATGAGTGATGCTCTCACGTGCATATCACTTACATGGTTATAGTAGTTTACCCTTGAGTATGTGGCATTATACTATTTTACTTTAGCATGGTGTTTTCTTGTACCTTGTTACGTCCCTCTGAGGACATGGTCCCCTGCCAATTTTTTGCAGCATAGACGGTTGTGAAGCATGCCTGGAGTTGCTGATGTGTGTTGCTTTGTCATGCGGGCCTTGGTGCCAGGTACTTATATCATTTCTACCGGAGTTATGGTTATTTATTCATATTGTTGATTTATCTGCTATTGTAGCCTAGTTTTGTAGATTTATATTCCTTTCTCGAGTCTATTCGAGCTTACGTGTTACTGGATGGCCGACTTTAGTATAGCTCATTCTTGTTGTATTCTGTTTATTGTGGATTGAAGCATAAATATTTATCTTTACTTGATTATTTAGATAGTGACCATTATAATACAGCTTATACATATTTGAGTCAGACCAGAGTCCGGTCGAATGCGTAGATGGCATGTTACGTAGTCCTAGTCCTACATATTTTGGGACTGGGGCGTTATATATTTTTGTGGTGGCCCATGCAGGTCTTGATTAAATCATTACGGTTATTTTTCAGTACCGAGCGAGCTGTAATCAGGATTAGCAGTATTTTTATCTCAATCCACAACTGATTTGAAAATTTCTTAGCATTTGATTATCGCCCTTGGACTTCATAATTATACTCGTTTATTTCCCTCGACATCTTTATTATTGTTTATCATCCCTCCCTATTTCAGAGAGATAGACGTTCGTGCGCGTGTTTCCTCCAGAAGCAGATCTTTGTCAAAGCAAAAGAAGACATGCTGGGATAGGTAGATAGGTTATTTCTATATGCTAGAGCTAGTGTAGATTGTTAGCATAAGAATTGAATATAGTTAATAAAACCTTACCCTTGCTTAAGGTAGCAGTAATTTGGAAGTATTAGAAGTTAGAAAGATGGTTTGATTCTAATGCACTGGAATACTTTATGAAATACATAGCTAGATACTATGGATTAGATGTGGCTCATGATGGTGATACAAGGAATTGTATTATGACCTTAAGAAATTGGAACCTTACGTAGCAGGCCATAGTGGTTAAAACTCTAGTTGCCTTGTGACTTTTAGTATCAAAACTAGATCTTATGATCCCTTAAATTATTGATGACTATAGGTCTGGACTAAATAGATAGGTAGATTGCTAGACCAAAGGTTTGAGTAATTAGATAACTCGAGTACTAAAGTATATCTTTCGAAATCAAATTAGATGTACTTGATTATTTGGGTTGTCAGTGTTAATTGAAAAAGTGAGTTCCACCCGTGATTACTTGGGTAAAATTCTCAATTGTCTTTCTGACACGCTCTATGATATAATTGCACTACCTCTACATCCAGAGAGCTTTAGGAAGCTCTCAATAAAAAATACTCCAATGAAGGAGCGGGTTCTGAGATTTACATTGTTGACAGATTTTTAGAGTTTAAAATGGTAGATGAGAAGTCTGTTGTTGAACAGACTAATACCCTTCAAACTATCATACACGAGATGTCTCAGAAAGATATGTCATTTGCTGATAAGTTTTTAATTGCTGCCTTCATTAATAAACTTCCCCCATCTTGGAAGGAATTTGGTTTAAAAGTAAAATATAATAAGGAACCCATGTCTTTAGACGACCTGTTTGTATCCTTCCGCATTGAGGAATAAGGTAGAACTAGAGACAAGGAACCTCTTAGTACTGAATTTGAGGCAAAGTTATACATTGTTGAAACCAAGGAAAAGTCTAAGGGCCAACCCTATCAACAGAGGTACAACCTCCAGAACAGGAATCCTGCAAAGAAACAGTTTCTTAAGCCAAGAGCTGTGATTGGAAAAGACAACAGACCTAAGCGGGAATGTTACAACTGTGGTAAGCCTAGTCACTTTGCTAGGCAATGCCGCCACAGGAAGAAGGGTCAGGGATTTCAGAATCCTGATCGTCGAACTCCTGCAGATACTACTGTTGTTCCACAGGCTCATGTTATCATAGCCGGGACCGAATTTATCGGTACCGATGATCAGAGGTTTGTAACCGTAGGTTCTGTTTTTGAGTCCTCGTATCATCCTATTGACTGGTGGATTGATACAGGGGCAAATATCCATGTATGCTCTAATATTGATTCTTTTTTCTTCTATCGACAGGTTGAGGAAGGCGAATCAGTAGCTATGGGAAACTCGAGTGTTGCCAGAGTGCATGGAAAGGGAAGAGTGAACCTCAAGTTGTCTTCGGACAAGATTCTCCTTTTGCATAATGTGCAGCACGTACCGGACGTAAACAAGAACTTAATTTCTAGTTATTTGCTAAATAAACATGGTTACAAACTTGTATTTGAGTCTGATCGAGTTGTAATCTCCCTGAACGGTAACTTTATTGGGAAATGCTATGTATGTGGGGGTCTGTTTAAACTTTCTGTGGACATGCCTTGCAGTACATTAAATTTATGTTTAAATAATATTGCATCTACTTCTACTTCTGATTCAAATGCTCTCTTTTATAATACTGATAGTTGTGATATTTGACATGGTCGTTTGGGACATGTCAATTTTAACTCTTTAAAGAGAATGTCTAAGTTACAATTAATTCCTAGGATTGACATGAGCAGGAATAAAAAATGTGAGATATGTACACAAGCCAAACAGCCCAGAAAATTCTTTCATTCTGTTGAAAGGAGTTCTCAGCTATTGGAGCTTATTCACAGCGATATTTGTGAATTGAATGGTATTCTCACTCGTAGTGGTAAACGATATTTTATTACATTTATAGATGATTATTCAAAATACTGCCATGTTTACTTGCTTAGAACTAAAGATGAAGCTTTCAGTAAGTTTGTATATTTTAAAGCTGAAGTTGAAAACCAACTTGAGAAGAAAATTAAAATTCTTAGGTCTGATCGTAGGGGTGAATACACCTCTGCCGAGTTTGACTCCTTTTGTGAATTGTATGGCATTATACATGAGGTAACTGCTCCTTATGCTCCTCAACAGAATGGGGTAGCAGAAAGAAAAAATAGAACATTTCTTGATATGATTAATGCTATGTTAGGTAGCTCTGGTTTATCTGATTATTTATGGGGGGAAGCCCTTCTTTCTGCATGTCATATTTTAAATAAAGTTTCTTTCAAAAAGATAGATAAGACCCCTTATGAACTTTGGAGAGGTAGAAAGCCATCTTTGAAATATTTTAAAGTGTGGGGGTGACTTGCTAAAGTTTCTGTCCCCCCTACCAAGAAAAGAAAATTGGGACCAAAGACCGTAGATTGTGTATTTTTGGGATATGCCAAAAATAGTACTGCTTATAGATTTCTTGTAATTAAGAGTGAGATAAATGGTATTGATGCTAACACAGTCATGGAATCTAGGGATGCTACATTTTTTGAAAATATTTTTCCATTGAAAAATAGAATTTCTAGTTCTTCTATTTCTACTCAAGTCCCTGTTGTAACCTCTAGTTCACAACCAGAGGAGATTACCCCAGTAGAATCCAGGAGAAGTAAAAGAACAAGACGAGAACCAAACCTAGGTGAAGGTTTTTTCACCTACGTCGTTGAAGAGGATCCAATATCTTATCAAGGGGCTATGTCCTCAGTTGATTCCTTATTTTGGAAAGAGGCTATAAATAGTGAAATGGATTATATTATATCAAATAGAACTTGGAATTTGGTTAACCTTCCTGCAGGTTGCAAACCAATAGGTTGCAAATGGATCTTCAGAAAGAAGTTAAGACCTGATGGGTCTATTGAGAAATTCAAAGGCAGGTTAGTGGCTAAAGGGTTCAAACAAAGAGAAGGGGTAGACTTTTTTGACACTTACTCTCCTGTTACAAGAATTTCTACAATTAGAATGTTAATAGCTATTGCATCTGTTCATAATATGTTTATTCATCAAATGGATGTAAAAACTGCATTTCTGAATGGAACAACCTGAAGGGTTTGTTGTTCCAGGACAAGAATGCAAGGTATGCAAATTAATTAAATCTCTCTATGGACTGAAATAATCGCCAAAGTAATGGCATGATAAATTTGATAAGGTAATTCTATCATATGGTTTTGCTATTAATGATTCTGATAAATGTGTATATAGCAAAACTGTTGGTAACTCTTGTGTAATATTATGCATGTATGTTGATGACATTCTTATTTTTGGTACTGACATGGATATTATTTATGATATCAAATTATTTGTCCCAAAATTTTGATATGAAATATTTAGGACCTGCTGATGTAATTTTAGGACTTAAACAAAGTCGCACTTCTGAGGGAATTGGTATATTCCAATCTCACTATATAGAAAAGGTTCTAAAAAGATTTAACTATTTTGATTCTAAACACTACTAAAAAAAGTCAAATTAGCGACGTCCAAAAACGTCACTAAATGACAAAAAAATGTCGCTAATCATGTTTAGCGACGTAATTAGCGACGTTTTACAGAAGTCAAAAATTAGCACGTCGCTGAAAGAAAAAACGTCGTTGTACTGACGTTTTTTAGCGACTTAAATGTGTCGCTAACTTAGCGACGTTTAGCGACACAGAGTCACTAATTAGTGACGTAAACAAACGTCGCTAAACGTCGCTAATTAGCGACTTATATAGCGACGTGACAGCAACGTCTTTAATGACTTGGCAGTACTGCCATGTCAGCAATTTGCGACGTACAGCGATGTATTTAGCGACGTTTAGCGACGTCATTAGCGACGTCTATTAACGTCGCTAATTAGCGTCGTATTTAGCGATATGTCTAAACGTCGCTAAACGTCGCTAAATACGTCGCTAATTTTACAGAAAAAAAAATACTGAATTATTTCCAAACTATTATTCCTGCAATTTATGAATTTCTAATTAAAAATAGACCCAGAGCAACCCTCCGTTGAATTCTCTGGGTTCGCCGACCCCTTCGGTGGAACACTCAACACCGATAAATTAACATCATTTAATATGAATAAAAAGTATCAGTCATACAATACACACAAATATTATAGACAGACTTGGAGCAACCCTCCATTAAATTTTTTGCGTACGAAATAACACAAAAAATATATATAATATCACAGTCACACAATACACACAAAATAAAAAGTACCACAGTCACACAAAATGCATAATATATAAGTATCAATCTCGAGGATATCCAATACGCTGGGGCACATACCAGTCCCTCAGATACTGCGCATAAACAGCGTTTATGTGATCAATCTCCGCTATGGGTGATGGGTGACTGGAACTTCCCGTCTGAGATACAGCCGCTATAGGTGCTGGGTGACTGGAACTCTCCGTCTGAGATACAACAGGTGGTATCTCTTCCTCCTTAAGAGTAGAAGGAATCACTTCCTCCTTAACAGTAGGAGGCATCACTTCCTCCTTAACAGTAGGATGTGTCTCTCTCTTGGGTGTCATCTGGTAAGATAGATGAAAATAAAGAATATAATTGATAACAGATATTACTTAAGACATACCCTCAATAATGCGGAATAGAAGAATTAGATGACTCACAAAGAATATAATTGATAACAGATATTACTTAAGACATACCCTCAGTAGCCCTGCCTATAAATTATTTATTGCAGTATAATAATGATAGTAATAATAAAACTACTTGTTTGTTGCAGTATAATAATGATACGAATCATAAAACATGAGAGTATAATAATGATACTAATCATAAAACTATTCAAACACAAATCTCATACATATGATTTGGTTTATCAGTCACAAGTTGCCTCAACCTAATATGTTGTTGAACTCTAAATTCATAAGTACCCAGTCCCCAACCTGCTTATCTCTGGACTGATCATCTACATCAAGTATGTCCAGATCAAAAACCCTAACCCTAACCTTAACCCTATCTTGTCAAAAAATGATGGTTACTATTATATCTAGTGTAGATATCCATATTATTTCTGAAACTTTGTTACAGCACTCAAACAATATAGGTTTCTATAAAGCAAACAATGTTAACATGAGCTTGTATCTCTATTTTCTTTTTTATCAAATATTTATTCTATTATCCTGTGCAATAAATATATAAATAGATCAACAAAAGAACTAATGAACTACTATTCTTATTTCTGAAGTAAGAACATCCCTAAATTTGCTTATAAAGTAATACAGCTTTGGTTAAAAAATTAGGAAGAAGTAAGAACATCCCTAACCCTAAACCTAACCCTAACCCTAACCCCAGGTCAAAAACCCTAACCCTAACCCTAACCAGATCAAAAACCCTAACCCTAACCTTAACCCTAGGTCACGAGGAAATGATCTTGATTCAATCTGTCCCGATCGAACGATACCAAGTATTTCTTATCCGTGCTCCCTGAACATGGGGAACGAGAGACTACAATTCATAATAAGTTGATAAAAAAAATATGAGAATCAATCATGAATATATTATGCAAGCCAAAAGTTATAAATATAAAAGCATACGGATACACTATCCAAAATGTAAGAAACTTGTGCTTAACATATATATTCACAAAAATTGCTTATATTTGATAACTATTAAACAAATCAGTAAAGAGTAACTATATCAAGAAGATAAAGATGTAGAACTAAAAATATAAAACTAACTTAAAATCATAAAGAACATAGGACTAGAGTGATATGCGTGCAAAAAAAAAGACTTTGAATTATATAGCATGCATAGATAAATATGTCACACTAATAGAAAAAGATTGAAAGACTACTTAGTGTGATCTAATCATTTAAGAATAGCCGACCCTGAAGATTTTAATGCCAGGAAAAAATTATATCAGATGAAACTGTGTTAACCTGAGCTTGTATCTCCATTTTCTTTTTTTATCAAATATTTATTCTATTATCCTGTGCAATAAATATATAAATAGATCAACAAAAGAACTAATGAACTACTATTCTTATTTCTGAAACTTTGTTACAGCACTAAAACAATATAGGTATTCTATAAAGCAAACAAATTTTCTTTCAAATATCTTGTCCGTAGAGAAAAAATTTTGTTCTTATGTTATGTTATGACTATCAAATATATTAGTCTAAATAAAGTTCAATGGACAATACCTAATTACAAACAACAAATGGGTTCCTAGTAGTTATTTGCTTACAAAGTAATACTGCTTTGGTTAAAAAATTAGGAAGAAGTAAGAACATCCCTAAATTTCACAAATAAAACAGTAAAAAATAAGATCCATACCAATAAAATCTATTAATCTTGATTGTTCAAGATCAAAATAGAGGAAGAGAGCTATACAATGGATCTAACCCTAACCCTAACCCCAGATCAAAAATCCTAACCCTAACCCTAACCCTAACTCTAACCCCAGATCAAAAACCCTAACCCTAACCTTAACCCTAGGTCACGTGTGTGTGTCGTGTAAGTGTGTGTGTCGTGTCTGTGTCAGTGTTTGTAACGCGTGTGTCGTGTCAGTGCCATGTGTGTCCTGTGAGAGAGAGAGAGAGAGAGGGTTTACCTAGAGGAGGAGGAGGAGGAGGAGGAGGGGGCGGGAGGACGCGGCGCCGGAGGGAGGAGGGGGGCGCCGGAGGTCAGTGGGGAGCCGGAGAGATTTTCGGAGAGGGAGAGGGAGAGAGAGAGGGAGAGGGAGAGGAAGAGATCGAAAAAATGGGGGAAAACTGCCCTAATTAAAACAAATTTAGCGACGTTTTAGCGACATCATTAATGACGTCGCTAACTTAGCGACGTCTTAGCCGTCGCTAATTACGTCGCCAAATGTCCAATATACATACGTCAATAAATACGTCGCTAAATGAAACATTTTAGCGACGTTTAGCGATCTAACTTGAAATTATAGTGACTAAACTTTTAAAAACTGAATAAAAGTCGCTAAACGTCGCTAAATGTCGCCAATTAGCAACGTCTAGCGACGGTTTTTAAATAGAGTCGCTAAATTAGCGACGTTTTATTTGTCGTCGCTAAAAAACGTCGCTAAATCCGCTTATTCTAGTAGTGAAACCTGTAAGTACTCCATATGATGCAAGTATCAGGTTGAAGAAGAATAAAGGAGACTGTGTGGCTCAGTTGAAGTATTCTCAGCAAATCGGATGCCTGAACTATATTGCTAATCGTACCAGACCTGATATTTCCTACGCAGTAGGAAAGCTTAGTCGGTATACTAGCAATCCGAATAGTTCACATTGGACTGCCTTGGAATGGGTAATGAGATACCTAAAGGGCATGATATCCCATGGATTGTTCTATGGAGGATACCCATCTCTATTAGAAGGATATACTGATACGAACTGGATCTCCGATACAGATAAGACCAAAGCCACAAGTGGATATGTATTCACATTGGGTGGAGCTGTTGTTGCGTGGAACTCTACCAGGCAGACCTGTATTTCTAGATCTACTATGGAGGCAGAATTTATAGCTCTTGACCTCACCAGTGAGGAAGCAGACTGGCTTAGGAATCTGGTAACAGATATTCCTCTGTGGAGCAAACCAGTTCATGCTATCCATGTACACTGTGACAGCCAAGCTGCAATAGTAAAGGCTCAAAGGACAAGTTATAATGGAAAATCCAGACATATACGTCTGAGGTACAATCGGGTGAAGTAATTGCGATCCAGTGGAGTAATTGCAATTGACTTCGTCGGATCAAAGAACAATCTAGCAGATCCTGTCACGCCCCAGTCCCAAAATACCGAGGGACTAGCCACGTGGCAATGGCCAGCAGCACACACCGATGGACAAACCCAATTTAATGGATCCATCGAGGCGTACTTAAGCTGTAATACAACAATAAGGGTCTAGATATACTAATCTCATCCACAGAAATGAATATAACAATATCAGAAAAATAAAGCAAGATCAATCTCAATAAAATATAAACTCGAGAAATAACCCGATAATGAGTCTGACACATCTGTCAAGATACAAGAATAAAGATAACCACCGCAAATACTGAGTATGGAAATAGTATATACTCAGAAGATACCCTCGGTGATCACTCGTCTACTGAATCTGGTACGACTCCAGTGTCTGCTCCTGCTCCTGCTCCTGCTAACGCTCCTGTCCCATATACCTCGGGGTCGATCTCATCTGCTAATCCTGGAGACATAATCCGGATCCAGGTCATCAGGGGACGTAACAAGGTACAAAATAACTCAAGCCATAATAATGCAGTACAGAAAATAAATAAATGAGTAAATAGGGTAATACTAAATAACCAGCTAAGTGAAATGCAAGATGAGAGCAGCACTAGAAACTCAGGCTGAGACCACTACAAGCTCTGTGTCGGGGAGCCGGTAGCAGTGAAATCACTAGTATAGTGCCTAGCTCTAATGTAGAGTCTAAGGCCTCACATAATATCTCACTAGTAGAGTGCCTAGCTCTGATATAGAGTCTAAGGCCTCACCATAATAAATATATATATATAAATCAGCATGTAGCCTGTGTGTCTCTCCCTACCCAATGTAACCACAAGTCTCATGTCCACAACGTCTCATGTACATGTCACACAAGATCATAGCTAATGCAACCAGTCATCTAATATAAATTAATAAAATATCTATGTCAAATCCTACAACCTACACAGAATCACCATAAATATCTCAGGAAGATTTTGTCTCATGAATAGTGTCAAGTGTCCTGGGTTATGATGTACTTGATAAGACAAGTACGAGAATGTAAAGGGTCACGAATGTCCATCTCTAGGTGACGTTACACAACTCTGCGTACAGTGTTGGCACCCGACTATTAATTGGACGCTAAGTACGTCACACGGTCCTAGGTCAAGTATGCACAATAATATAAATGAATCAAGAAAAATATGTAACAAGACTGCAAAGTTGGTACGGTACACTTGCCTGGGGTTTGAATACCAACAGTTGTCCCTGTATCAGTGGATCATGCAGGTACTCCTCCAAAAGCTATAATAAATATCACCAACAGTCTCAGAAAATATCAAATAGCTAGAAACGCCTGTCCTTAAGTCCAATTTTGACACAGGGGCAAAAATGATAGTTTCTGGTCAAAGCGGGGTCCACATGTGGGCCGCTTTGCACCGAAAAATATGTCAGGGTCAAAGGTCTCCAAATTCGTCAAACTTAGTATCAACAAGTCAGGAACGATGATACGAACCCAACGGAACTTCCAGAACTTGATTCCGATGAGTCGATCACAAAATCGCCCGTCAAGTAGGGCCGCGGGGCCCACGATACGCGATTTTGTCAACGTTCTCGGAATCGAACCAAACTTGGGTCACAAGACCAGCATATTGCTACGAGTCTGATGGCGCAAGTTTCATTTTGATCCGACGTGTGTACACGAAGTTACGACGTGTTCCAGAACAGGCGGATACGGGGCGTTGTCGGCGGATACGCGTTGATTCCGGTGTGCACGCACATCCAAATCAACTTCTGCGAAATCTCACACGTCCGTATCAACGGCGCGCACGTTTCGGTGAAGACCGCGCGCGACCAAGTCGTCCCGTTTGGCGGGGCGCACTCAGTTCCGGGGTAAAATAGGGTGTTGGTTTTCCTATTTTTGGATTTCGGTTTGCGATCACCACAGGACGCGACGCACCGAGCGGGTTGCACGGACATCGAGAGGGTTACACAGTCTACGCGAAACAACTGACGGAATGGAAAACGGAATAACGAGGAGAGAGAACGGGTTACCTGAACAGGGCTCCATGGAACGAGAATTCCTCGTGTCCGGGTGACTGTTTCGTGTCCTGGTTTGAATCTGCCGTGTCCGGGTCTGAGAGCTGCTGTGTCCGTGTCCGCTGTGTAGGAGCTAGGTCTACGCTGGTCGTCGAGGCTGCACGGGGCTGGGCGGAGGGCGGCGAGGTTCGAGTCGAGCGGGTTGTCGACGACTAGGCGAAGGGCGGTCGGATGTGGGGTCTGGTCGGCTTTGGGGAGGCGGTGGATGGTGGAGACGGTGAGGGGATGGTCGGGGTGGTGATCTGGGCGGTGATCGGGTGGAGATGCGGTCGGCGGAGATGGTGGCTGTGGAGTCTGGTCGAGGCGGAGGAGTTGGGGACGGGCGGAGGAAGGCTGTGGAGGCGGTGACAGGCGGAGGTCGGGGGAGATCTGAAGGAAGAGGACGGCGAGATGAGTTAGGGTTCCGGCTAGGGGAGTTCGTCGGGGCTAAGCTGCGGACGGCAGAGGAGATGAGAGAGATAGGGTGCGGCGGCGGCTAGGCGTGAACGTCGAGGGGTTTATATAGGGCCGGAACAGTGTTTCCGTTAGGGTTTGGGAATAGGGTTCAGGCCGGGTTTCGGGTTCGGGTCGGGTTCGATTCGGATCCGACCCATTAAGGCTGGTTTTTGTTCAGTTTGGTTTGGGGTCGGTTTGGTTTGGTTTAATTCCAATTAAACCGGGTTCAGTCAGGGTTTAATTCGGTTTAGTTATACATTGGTTTCTAGGGCTTTAAAAATGTCTCCGGAGTCTAATAAATTCACAGAAAATTACCCTATGTTCGGTTTTCCATTTTATACCATAATATATTATTTTCATAATATTTTAATATTAATTAACATCATTTAAAAAAATTCTTTAATCACAAAATACCTTAGTTTTAATTTCAGAAAATACCAAAAATTGTGATAAAAATATTTTTTTTTTAAATATTCTGAAAATCAAGGTTATGACAATCTACCCAACTTATAAAAATTTCGTCCTCGAAATTAAAATTAAGTCATGGTAGAAGACAAGGATGGTCTAAGATTTGTATTTGTTAAAATGCAAGGCTAGGTTTAACGGAGTGGGCGATGTTGCACGATGCATATTCTTAAAATCATAGGAAAAATCCACATGAGCGAAAAATAGGTTTCTTCCGGTGTCATGTCCAATAGTGTGGACACCTAAATGTTCTTTTGCATAAAAGCGCCCAACAATTGGAAAATTGCACAAAGATGGAAATTGGGTGATGGTCACGTCTAGGATAAGGGTGTGGAATTTGTAGGAAGGCAGTGACTAGTGAAGTGCTCCAATTATCGAAGCAATGGTAAGGTGCGCCAAGTGATACCATGTTGTAAAACTAAATAAAATACCGTGTTCTATTTCTAAGTGGATTCGAGCTAGCCTCAGTCTCACTATCTAAGCCAAGTAGATCAAATTCTTGGGTGAGGGGGTTTCACAATCCAGCCAACTTAAAATAATCTCGTCCTCAAAATTAAAATAAGGCATAATTTGTTAATCCTTCATGTACATAAGGCAAGTCAATCGCAATCTCCTTGCGATAATTAAAATTTCAATCATATCCATCGCAATCACTTCAAGGTTAAGATGATCATTGTTTCAATCAAAATTTAACCTATGGTTATCTCTTCTCACTTTCTCAAATTACCCACAGGCAAATTTTAAATTAAATCCATATAAAATCTTCAAGATTTACATACGCATATAAATTTTACCTCACGATCTTTAACTATCATAATCTCCTCTAGAAGTAATTCGAGTCCAATATTATTCCCATTTTTACTTATAATTTTTTGTATGCTTCAAAATTTTAAGTTCCATTCATATTCTCAATATTTCAAATAGGTAGTCCAACCAATTTTTTTTTTAACTTAAATCATCAAATTGAAAAATAATTTAAATGCAGTCCACCAATGTTCAAGTCTGAAATTCTATATTTATCCTCCAAATTCAAATTGATGATTCTACCTTCATTGTTCAAAAATTTAAATCATGTACTTAAGGTATAAATATTGGGTCCTCAATATCAAGATTTTGAAATTCATTAATCATCATCATCTTAGTCATTCTTCTAAAATTCTCAAAATTAAAATGGCTTGAACCTCTCCCAATCTAATCTTACTCGATCATAATCTAAAAGAAATTCCTCTCGAGTTGACAATGCACTGCTGCCCAACTTAGAATTTACCCATCTATCACCTAAGGCTATATACCTTAAGAAAATATTCCTTAGTATATTTACTCATGTCATTCAATCCTCGAAACTTTAACGCCGATCATATCACGTATGATATGTCCTTAATTACGAAAGAATAATCCTCAAGTATGTGATCGGCCTATGGGGTATATCTAGTACTCTCTGTGTATCAAACTTATACCAAGTACGAGGTTTCGTCTTTCCGAAATAAGGAAAGACTGAGATCAATAATAAAGAGTTCAAGGGCGAGGTAATAGATTAGAAGTATAGGAATCAAGGCGTTTTAAGAATTCAAATAGGAATTGTCAAAGCAGTTGTGGATTAAAATCCTATTTTGGTAATCCTATGTTCGCATGCTCGTATTAGTACAGTTATGTAACCGATACGATATGTCAGACATTTCTAGGGCAAGTATATTCGTCTACTAATCACTACATATCTCAATCCACGTAAAATATTATTTCGAAGGGCGAATCAAGCGCACTATGGTTGATCAGACCGTAATACACTGATTCTGAAATGTATTATTGTGGGCCTCCCCAATAATACATATGTCATGAACAAGCTCGATAAAGAATAAGCTTGTAAAACTTGGCTATAAAATAGCAGCATAAGTCAAGGTAGTATATGAAATATAAGCACGCTAGATGATGATGAAAGGAGGTACAAATTATTCAAGTTCACAAAACAAAACAAAATAAGCAAAATTAATAAAAGACTCTACAATCTCTACAGTTATCATACAACCTCCTTGTCTAAGTCGTTAGTCGACCAAATAGGGGCAAGGACCTCTAAATTCTATTGTCTGAATAAACACTGTCATCTTTTGCTAGCATGCGATTAATGCCATTCAGTTTCACTATCTCGATGGGTCAAGTGGACTATGTGATACTAGGTTGTGAGGCATACTACCCAACTTTAAAAGAATTAAACTAATACTGTGACAGTCTTAAGAGGATCCTACAACTAACCTTGCACATGTAAATAAAAAAGAAACTCTTATTAGGGTCTCCTATTGCATTATATAGGTAAGGGTCACCTTAAGTCTTAATCATAGTGCTCAAGGAACATGTGTCAATAGCGAGAATGGAAAGGATAATCACCGGGTCACAATCTACAAGATTAACTCAAATTTATCGAACTCTAACTACCAAACACAAAATTTTCAAATTCAAGACCACAACTATAATACTAGCAAACTATGGATCCTTAACAAGGAATAAAATTACTTGGCCTACTATCAGAAGTGTCAGGTGGCACGATTTGAAAGACGGAGGAAAGAAGAACATATTTTAGTCGTTGCGCTTTAGCGAACGTTAAGGTCACAGATAAACAACATATGAAATTAGAATAGGGGCTCTAGATAGCATCATAGTTTTCTAAGGAAAAGTGGTATGCTAGTTGCTATGTTTGAGGTATGATTAGGAAAATGTTCTATACATTGCTCTTGGCTTTCTAAGGTACTGTCTGCTAATATCACGACAAGAACCTATATCCTAACACTATCTCACTATGCACATTAGGTTCAGTCCTAACATTCGATCTCAGATTCCTATTGGTTCCTCAAGACTGGGGTCAAACATTAGGGTCAAATCTCTAACTAGCTCTTAGCAGTTCCTATACTACTCTTAGGTCATTCATGACTATAACAAGAAATAATGGTAAATTATTCTATAGGTGAGGGACGCAAGGGTTCATTAAGCGTTCTACTTAGGGGTGGGTCAATATCCTAGCTGTACTCTTAATAGGAAGGTTACCCTACTTATCATTCTATCAACAGGGACTTCTATATTATAGGAGAAGGCTACACTCAAGGAACTAATGAGAAGGCACATGAATCAAGCATGATGCAATTATTCAATGGAATGGATTGGAAGGAG
Organism: Iris macrosiphon; assembly: GCA_036927795.1. Classification (NCBI taxonomy): domain Eukaryota; kingdom Viridiplantae; phylum Streptophyta; class Magnoliopsida; order Asparagales; family Iridaceae; genus Iris; species Iris macrosiphon. Next base: position 355,396,210 of record JAYESA010000004.1, read on the forward strand.
GATGGGTCATAGTCAGTTGTGGATGAGATCCTATACTCTAATCCTAGGTGCAGGCTTGCTCGGTCCCTAAGTTAAAACCGAACGATTTAGTCATAGACCTGCATGGGCCACCACAAAAACCATGTCACGCCCCAGTCCCAAAATACCGAGGGACTAGCCACGTGGCAATGGCCAGCAGCACACACCGATGGACAAACCCAATTTAATGGATCTATCGGGGCGTACTTAAGCTGTAATACAACAATAAGGGTCTAGATATACTAATCTCATCCACAGAAATGAATATAACAATATCAGAATCATAAAGCAAGATCAATCTCAATAAAATATAAACTCGGGAAATAACCCGATAATGAGTCTGATACATCTGTCAAGATACAAGAATAAAGATAACCACCACAAATACTGAGTATGAAAATAGTATATACTCAGAAGATACCATCGGTGATCACTCGTCTACTGAATCTGGTACGGCTCCAGTGTCTGCTCCTGCTCCTGCTCCTGCTCCTGCTAATGCTCCTATCTCGTATACCTCGGGGTCGATCTCATCTGCTAATCCTGGGGACATAATCCGGATCCAGGTCCTCAGGGGACGTAACAAGGTACAAAATAACTCAAGCCATAATAATACAGTACAGAAAATAAATAAATGAGTAAATAGGGTAATACTAAATAACCAGCTAAGTGAAATGCAAGATGAGAGCAGCACTAGAAACTCAGGCTGAGACCACTACAAGCTCTATGTCGGGGAGCCGGTAGCAGTGAAATCACTAGTAGAGTGCCTAGCTCTAATGTAGAGTCTAAGGCCTCACATAATATCTCGCTAGTAGAGTGCCTAGCTCTGATATAGAGTCTAAGGCCTCACCATAATAAATATATATATATATAAATCAGCCTATAGCCTGTGTGTCTCTCCCCACCCAATGTAACCACACGTCTCATGTCCACAACGTCTTATGTACATGTCACGCAAGATCATATCTAATGCAACCAGTCATCTAATATATATGAATATAATGTCTATGTCAAATCCTGCAACCTACACAGAATCACCATGAATATCTCAGGAAGATTCTGTCTCATGAATAGTGTCAAGTGTCCTGGGTTATGATGTACTTGATAAGACAAGTACGAGAATGTAAAGGGTCACGAATGTCCATCTCTAGGTGACGTTACACAACTCTGCGTACAGTGTTGGCACCCGACTATTAATCGGACGCTAAGTACGTCACACGGTCCTAGGTCAAGTATGCACAATAATATAAATGAATCAAGAAAAATATATAACAAGACTGCAAAGTTGGCAAGGTACACTTGCCTGGGATTTGAATACCAACAGTTGTCCCTGTATCAGTGGATCCTGCAGGTACTCCTCCAAAAGCTGTAATAAATATCACCAAAAGTCTCAAAAAATATCAAATAGTTAGAAACGCCTGTCCTTAAGTCCAATTTGGACACAGGGGCAAAAATGACAGTTTATGGTCAGAGCGGGGTCCACATGTGAGCCGCTTTGCACCAAAAAATGTGTCAGGGTCAAATGTCTCCAAATTCGTCAAACTTAGTGTCAACAAGTCAGGAACGATGATACAAACCCAACGGAACTTTCCAGAACTGGATTCCGATGAGCCGATCACAAAATCGCCCGTCAAGTGGGGCCGCGGGACCCACGATACGCGATTTTGTCAACGTTCTCGGAATCAAACCAAACTTGGGTCACAAGAACAACGTATTGCTACGAGTCCGATGGCGCAAGTTTCGTTTTGATCCGACATGTGTATACGAAGTTACGACGTGTTCTAGAACAGGCGGATACGGGGCGTTGTCGGCGGATACGCGTTGATTTCGGTGTGCACGCACATCCAAATCAACTTCTACGAAATCCCGCACGTCCGTATCAACGGTGCACACGTTTCGGTGAAAACCGCGCGCGACCAAGTCGTCCCGTTTGGTGGGACGCACTCAGTTCCGGGGTAAAACAGGACGTTGGTTTTCCTATTTTTGGATCGCGGTTTGCGATCACCACAGGACGCGACGCACCGAGCGGGTTACACGGGCATCGAGAGGGTTACACAGTCTACGCGACACAACTGACGGAACGGAAAACGGAATAACGAGGAGAGAGAATGGGTTACCTGAACAGGGCTCCATGGAACGAGAATTCCTCGTGTCCGGGTGACTGTTTCGTATCCTGGTTTGAATCTGCCGTGTCCGGGTCTGAGAGCTGCTGTGTCCGTGTCCGCTGTGTCGGAGCTAGGGCTACGCTGGTCGTCGAGGCTGCGCGGGGCTGGGCGGAGGGCGGCGAGGTTCGAGTCGAGCGGGTTGTCGACGACTAGGCGGAGGGCGGTCGGCTGTGGGGTCTGGTCGGCTTTGGGGAGGCGGTGGATGGTGGAGACGGTGAGGGGATGGTCGGGGTGGTGATCTGGGCGGTGATCGGGTGGAGATGCGGTCGGCGGAGATGGTGGCTGTGGAGTCTGGTCGAGGCGGAGGAGTTGGGGACGGGCGGAGGAAGGCTGTGGAGGCGGTGACAAGCGGAGGTCGGGGGAGATCTGAAGGAAGAGGACGGCGAGATGAGTTAGGGTTCCGGCTAGGGGAGTTCTTCGGGGCTGAGTTGCGGGCGGCGGAGGAGATGAGAGAGATAGGGTGCGGCGGCGGCTAGGTGCGAACGTCGAGGGGTTTATATAGGGCCGGAACAGTGTTTCCGTTAGGGTTTGGGAATAGGGTTCAGGCCGGATTTCGGGTTCGGGTCGGGTTCGATTCGGATCCGACCCGACCCGTTAAGGCTGGGTTTGGTTCGGTTTGGTTTAGGGTCGGTTTGGTTTGGTTTAATTCCAATTAACCCGGGTTCAGTCAGGGTTTAATTCGGTTTAGTTATACATTGGTTTCTAGGGCTTTAAAAATGTCTCTGGAGTCCAATAAATTCACAGAAAATTATCTTATTTCCGGTTTTCCATTTTACACCATAAAATATTATTTCATAATATTTTAATATTAATTAATATTATTAAAAAAAATCCTTTAATCACAAAATACCTTAGTTTTAATTCCAGAAAATACCGAAAATTGTGAGAAAAATATTTTTTAAAAAATATTCTGAAAATCAGGGTTATGACAGATCCTCTAAGTAAATGGCTCTCAAGGAGACTTGTGTTGGAGACGGCAAGAGGAATGGGGTTAAAGCCCATAGATTGAGTCGCCTCAAAGGCAACCCAACCTTTGATTGGAAGCACTAAGAAAAGGTTCAATGGATAACAACAAAATTGATGTGTGACTAGAAACACTATATGATAGTAATTGTAAAGAACCATTCCTCTAATGTATAGTGTTAATCTGCAATAAATAAAATGGTGATTGTAAAATTTCAATGAATCTGTGGCTTGTAAAGTAGGATATATAAATTGCAGAATACCTAGAAAGATTCACATATTTAAGAGTGAAAGTAGGGCCACTTTTTATGGGAACTCAGGCTGTTCTCTAGAGCTCTTAAGAAATCGAGATAGCACATGGCCGAAAAGTGCACAACTGTTGATACGATCAAATGCCTACAATGTGTTTGTGTGTATATTGAGTCTGTACAAATAAGATCCTAAGTTCAAGACTTAAGTCACTTTGGGTCTGTATAGATGAGATGTATAACACTAAGGGGAGGTTCAAGTCCGGAAGACACATTCCTCTGATACACAGTGTGATTGCCCATATCTTGTTTTCCTTCCTATATGTCCTATCGTGCTATACCTTCCCTTTTCTCTTATTGAATCATGTGGGGGATTGTTAGATTTATTTACCATATGATTCAACAAAAGCAACTCCTTTCTTTTAGTCCCACATGGAAAATGAGAAGTCATTCTCCTTTCCATATATTGCTTTACCCCTCTTAGTGGGTAAGTAGGCTTTGTAGGGGATGGACTAGATCTCATCTAACCAGCGAGTGGGTGCACGATTTAATGCGCATTTTTACGCGTTTATTATTCGCGCACTTAGCACTTTGCACGCTTGCGCGCCGCGGAACGGACACGGGTATAAAGGTAATTTCATAACTTATCTTATTTTATTTTTTATTTTTGTTTGGTCAGGTGGTTGCTGGTCTTCCGCGGAACCGTTCTCACATAATCCCGTTATGGAAAGAGTGTGATAGATTACGTGAGAGAGATATTCAAGACACGATTCTGAGATCTGAAAAACGGAAATCAGTTTTTCCTTCTCTCTCTCTCGCTCTCTGTTCGGAACGAAACAACAATCGTATAGAGACGAAAAAGAAAAGAAAAACACCAGAACCTTAATTCTTCCAAAAATTCCTCCGTCCAATCTCTCTTCTTCGGCAAGGTTGTGATCGTTCGTGGGATTCACCACCGGGTGGACGGTGAAGTGAATCGAAGGATTCGTTGTATCTCGGGAATAGATCGCCAGGAACCCACTGCACTGTTCATAGGACAAAATTCTATTATAAGGACAACGTGTAACGTGCATCGAATCATGTACTATTTTTTGTCTTTAATTTTATATCTTTCTATTTGCATTATTTAGGAATTTCACCAACAAATTCTTGTATGAATCTATCAGGAGACAGAAGCCTAGCTGCTCATCTATGTCGGTCCAATTTGGAAAAAGCTTCGGAAACTCAGCAATATTTCGCCTAGAATCCAATATTTCATCCGGATACTCCTGAAGGACGCTCTACCCCTTCGAGCAGCGATCATTAAGAGATTTCCTAATTCTGACTCCCTATGCCCTCTGTGCTTGCAACATGAAGAGGACGCAGACCACTTGCTGTTACACTGCCATATCGTCCGTCAAGTATGGTTCTGCGGTCCTTTGGGTATCCGCTCCGACCATATTGGTAATATATGTTCCTTGAATCCTGGCTTCTGGAAAATGTATCAATGGAGGCCATTAACCTTGGAGCTACGATTCTTTGGTCTATTTGGAAGGCTAGATGTGCATGCATTTTTCGGAAAGAGGCCCCAAATGTCAAAGCAAGGGATGGACATTCATCAGTCATATTCCTCTGAGGTTTGTAGCAAACTATTACCGCTGCAAGAGATGAGGACGACTGTTACCGGGAACCTTACATGGACAGCGCCGCCTATGGGTTGTATAAAAAGTAATATGGATGGAGCAGTCTCTTCCACGTATCTTGCCGCCGCTGTAGTTGCTAGGGATGACAAAGGCCTTTTCATTGCTCGATTAACATGGTGCTCGCCTAAACAATTGTGGCTTTATGAAAGTCTACAAGCTGAGTTTCACGCCTTCCACCAGGGTGTGCTACTAGCCACGCCCATGATTAAGCACACTGATATCCTCTCCATGCTCATAGGCTCGTCAAACATGCCAGTTCATGTAATCAAAATAAGAAACAATCTATAACTGGTCACCGAGTGTTGGATTCGTAGTGTGTAAACCCTCTGATTTTTCAGGAATTTTTAATTTAGATTTTCCATAATTTTTTGGGATTTTTCAGGAATTTTTTTAACTAATTAAAACTAAGGTGTTTTGTAATTAAATAATTTTTAAATGATGTTAATTAATATAAAATATTATGAAAATAATATTTTATGGTGTAAAATGAAAAACCAGACATAGGGTAATTTTTCGGGAATTTATTGGACTCCGGAAGCATTTTTAAAGCCCTAAAAACTAAGTTTAAATAAACCGAATTAAACCCTAGAAATAAACCCGGTTCAAATAAACCAAACCAACCCAGACCCGGTTCAACTGAACCGAACCCAGCCCTTAGCGGGTCGGGTCGGATCTAAACCCGACCCGAAATTCGACTACCCGAACCCGCACTTAAACAATAGCGGATCGGGTCGAATCCGAATCGAACCCGACCCGAAACCAAACACGTTAACCCCAAGTCGGATTCCCAATCGGATTCATTGTTCCGACTATATAATCCCCTCCGCCGAAACGCTAATCTCTTCCGCCGCCTGACTGCCCCGCCTCGCCTGAACCCTAGCTATCTTTCTCCTCATCCGCCCGCAGCATCCGACTCCGGCGAAGCAGCTCCTCCCTCGACCTCTCCACCCAGAAACCCTAACCAGCCCTAGCCGTCGTCCTCCTCTCTCCTCCAGCACCGCCTTCATCCCATCACCGTCGAACCCTAACGCCTCGCAGCCGTCTTCCCCGACGACCTCGACCCTCTCCCCGCTCCACCACCACCTCGAGCCCCCTAGCTCGCCGTCCTCGCCTCACCATCTCCGTCTCTGCCCCGCCGTGCCACGCCCAGCCCGCAGCCACCTCTTCCCCTCCTGCAGAACCCCGAGAGCCTCCGCTCCCCGCCAAGACACAGTGGGATCGACTTGCGAGCATTTTTTTGGATAACAAACACGTGCGTGCATCGACTCTCGAAACCAGGTTTGCCAACACCTTTCTTGATGATTTTCCCGACGTCTCCTCTTGCTGTCAGGAACTCAAAGACTTATCGGATCAACTTACAAACGTTGATGCTCCGGTTGACAACCATCGGTTAGTTCTTCGCCTTATCAATGGATTAAATGAGAATTATGACACAGTAGCTTCTACTATTTCTCAAATGGATCCTTTGCTGGAATTTTACGTCGCTCGGTCTCGTTTGCTCTTGGAAGAGACGCACAAATCCCGCCAGGCGGAGGTTACCGCTCGTGTACCATCACAGCAGGCTCTTGTCGCCCAGCCCTCCAATGACGCAGCCCTCCCTCCAACCTCCGGGCCCGGAACGAACTCAAACCGACATCAACAAAACAAAGGTTCGACCAATTCCTCAACCCGAAATCAGACATCATATCGTGGTAAAGGGAAAGGTCGAGGTCGTGGAGGATCGAATCATAATGGAGGATCGACTAACAGAGGCGAAGCCAAATCAGCATCAATGCCAGCAGTACTACCCACCTTGGGCTGCTCCGTGGAATCAGACTTGGACTCCACCTCCACCGTGTCCTTATCGCACTAGCGGGTGGTTACGCCCTCCACAACCATCCAGGCAGTCCGGAATCTTGGGTCATCGTCCACCACAGGCTCACACCACACAGTTTCAACCAACGGATTTGGAACAGGCTTTTCAAACGATGGCTTTAAACCCTCCAGATAATAATTGGTACATGGACACGGGTGCCACTTCTCATATGACAAGCGATGGAGGTAATCTTACGGCTTATTTTAATTTGAGCAAAAATAAAAATATTATTGTCGGTAGTGGTCAGGAAATCCCAATTCATGATTATGGACAGAAATCTCTTCCTACGCCATTCCCACCCCTTCGTTTAACAAATGTGCTTCATGCCCCGAAACTTATTAAAAATCTTATTTCTGTTCGTCGTTTCACGACTGATAATAATGTGACCATTGAATTTGATCCTTGTGGATTTTCTGTGAAGGACATTCAGACTGGGAGGCAAATCATGAGGTGTAATAGCACTGGCGACCTCTACCCCATCAATCTATGATACCATAAAGGAGATTAAAATCCGTGCTCTTCATATTAACAACAGAGATATATATACAAGAGTTTGGTTAAACTTTGCTAACAATAATTATGCTAAGAGATATTCACAATCAATCTATGATAACTAACTAACTATAATTAGGTAGGCTAACACTCTGCTAACAATAATTATGCTAAGAGATATGCACAATCAATCTATGATAACTAACTAACTATAGTTAGGTAGGCTAACAGAAAGAATCTAAGGGGAAAAAAAAAAGATGATTGACAATACTTTCCACACAATTTCTGTCCCATCTTTCAGATTATAAAAGGCCAAAAATATATTAATAGAAAATGTATAAATGAAACTATGATGACTGTCTAACTTTACAAAATTGTATTTTCTACTTTGCTTTAATTATAAAAGAAAATGTATAAATGACATTGTGTGTCATCACTCAAGCTTCTTCTCAGGAAGGCTTTGAGAGGAACAAGCGTCTTCAACGTACCGGGTAACCTGTGATATTGCATAATGGGATGCACTGGAAGCAGCATAATAGGATGTCACTGTGAGTTGTGCAAACTTTGGGACTGCATATGCTGTTAGCACAAATAAGAGACGGAAAAGATTATGGATATTGATGATGAGAATAATGCAATTGAAATAACTAAGAAAAAGATGTGCATACACACATCAATATGATGGTCACAAATTCAGGAGATTGCATGAAATCATTGATAGACGAGATGAAAAAGTTTATGGATATTGATGATGAGAATAATGCAATTGAAAATAACAAGAAAAAGATGTGCATGCACATCAATATGATGGTTACAATTTCAGGAGATTGAATGAAATCATTGCAAGACGGGTTATCAGGTTGGTTGGCAAATACTTCAAGCCTAGAGAAATCCCTATTTAGTTTTGACCACACAACAGCTTAGCTATTCTGTCGGGGTGGGTGGGGACCTATGAACAACCAGTCTGATGAGCTGAGAAGTTTGAAAACGAAAGTCCACTTTACAAATAATTGGTAATAGATAATAAACCCTCTATTAGTTGGTGCAAACTTCATTCAAGCAACTTTGCACAAATTTCAAGGGAGAATTACCTGGAATGAACTTCCCAAAGGCCAAAACTCTTGACCATAGAGAAACAATATTAGCAATTTTGTAGGGAGAGAGGGAGAAGGATGTTACGAGTTCTATATATTGGAAATTGCAACCACCTATGGGGCATATACAAGTTGAAAGGACCAAACTCTGACATGCCACAAACTACTTCCTCCTCATTCTATTTTGCATATCCTTCAATTATACAGGGAATATAGCTCTAGTCAAGAGGGTGCTTGGCGTGAGATGAAGGTCTGGTGCATAGCATCCTGGAAGATGCAGGTTCAAGTAGAAGAAATAGCCTAGACATAAATGGGTAAGACTGGATACATCTTGCCCATCCATCAACTCTGTGTTTGCCAGAGCCTTTGTGGTGATGTATGGCCCTAATTTTAGTAGATTCCATCAAATGGATAATCATGGTGCTTAGAGAAATATGCCGTATATGGTTCAGAAAAGCTTGATTGGTGTTTGAGATGGAGAAGGTAAGTGGCTGGTTGAGCAGAGTCGGATTTGCGAGTTAAAGAAGTTAGGAAGTTTCGTTAATCAATTATAATGAATGTTTAAAATCCAATGGTTGAGATTATTTCTCATCTTTACATATAACTTTTTCTTACCCGGTTACTACTCATATGGAAGCAATATTCATTGACCTATTTAAGGTTTACTCCTCATCATCACCATCATCCAAACCTCCTCTCATCATAATGGGGTTGGCTATGGAGCACAATAAAGCTTCATATAAGATTTGATAAAGTTTTATAACTGGTTGTCGACTAGATGTCAACCTTCCCTGACGTCAACCCTCTAAGTTGATAACCAAATTCCTAGCCAAGGTAGCTATGAGCATAAGAGGGACATGCTAGTTGGCAAGTAGATAGGTAGACCTACCTTTTGCAGTCCAAATTCCCTCGACTACAAAAAGTATAGTCAAAGATAATAAAGATGATAAAATTTGCTATAGAGAATTGCATTCATCTCTATGACACATGACTGCGAAGATCAAATGAATGACAATCCCACAACAATCCCATATTTACTATAGCAACATTATAAATAAACGTTAGATTGAGTTACAGGTCTGCATGAGCAGATCTCAAATATAATGGAAGAGTACTGTAAATATAGTGTCTACACGCAAAGTCAACAACTCCTAATGGATATCTTTAACAATGGGAAAGATATGAGTTCTTCCTTTCATAAGACATTATTCTTTCTTTCTTTGAATCTAAGAAAACAATCGGAGATCTCTACAATCTCACAACCTTAACCCATAAGATTCTATTTATAGGAATTTAGGACATCATGCTTTCCTAGACTACCTAGATCATTTCATAGAAGTCCTCGTTATCCTTACAATATGAGAGTAACCTTCCTAACTGCTTTAGACGTCAATTAACGATAAAAATGCATAAGTCTTAAAATTGTAACTTATTAATTGGTACTTGGAGTTTTAGGTAGGACCGGAACCCAATTAATTTCAAATTAAAATTTTGACTTCGGTACGATAATTAAATCCCCATCATGTTAATTACCCACTGGGAAAGACTAAACACTCCAAAGTCGCGTACATGTTACATCGTGTTGGACAAGACACAAACACCGAAGATACACGACAAATATAAATAGGTGTTGTTTGTCCGGCCCATATCAAGTCATGTCATGTGTATTTGCAAAATAAATAACCTGATAGCCCTTCCATGGTACATGGGAAATTATGTGAATATTCTGCAAGAATTTAATCCAGGTTACCAAACTCTAGGGAAGTGTCATTTGAATTTTAGATAAAGGGGTTTGGTTTCAAGAATAAGTTAAAGATATTCTTGCAAATTGTTTAAATTTATTCTTTAATTAATTTTTTGCAGATTTATTTCACATCATGAAAGATCCATTTGAAAATTAGTATGTTAGAGATTTAATTGCCATAATAAAGTCAAGAATCATGTTACGGAGAATTAATGTAATTTATTAGTCAGCTAATGGTAAAATTTTTATCTCGGTCCTATTTAAATCCTATAAACTAATTATAATATTAAAACTGTTGGCAGCCTTGCACAATTAATTGTTAGATGAGGCACTAAAATGGCTAAGAAAATTATTTTCATTTTACTATAAGAACAATGACTATTATGAAAAATGTCATTTAGGGAAACATGATTTCTAGATCCCTGTAAATAGAAAATTAAGAGTTAGAATTGTACTAGAAATTCCAAGAGACCGATTCCTAAGCATCAAAGAAAGAGCGACTTGTTTTCTAAAAGCAAATATTGTGATCTTCCTATTCTAAAAGGCACTTGGTATGAATCATAAACTTTTGGTGGAGGCATGGTGCTTATGATGGCATTTGAAGAACTACCCACAAGCAAGATAAGAAATCCAAAGTCTGCTTACGATTTCACTATGATATATCTTAGGTTGATGCTTATGCATCACTCCGCTATCAGTTATTAGTGGATGCATGTTTAATAAAAATATTTGTTATTGGGTTATTAAACACAATAATCAACATCAAATAATAGGATTTTTTTTTTTTTTTTGATCTATCTACAGTGTCTTCATGCCTATAACTATGAATCTATTTGATTATGATTTATAAGTACATCTTGAATTGATTTGTTTAAATATCTATAACTTTAGTGTTTAGAGATAAAGTTTAGTAATATCTTTTGATCTATTTATACTTATATTACATATAGATCCAGTTGTAAAAATCTTATATCGATAGATTATGACTTTAGAGATCATTTTGAAGTAGATCTAAATTGTTTACTATTAAAACATGAAACATATATATATATATATATATATATATATATATATATATATATATATATATAAGAAAAAAAAACTTTTTCAAAAGGAGAGATTGGGTAGGACGGACAACCAGCAATTGGTAAACTGATAGTCCAAAACCAAACCTGATTCTGAATAAATTGTCACTAAATCTACAAGATATATCCAGTCTATCTCAAGAGAATCAGAATCTGATTAGACCTCAAAAAAGTTATCGTAGAGATGAGAATATCCTAATTTCATACCTGTCAAACGCAAATGGAACTTGACCATAGAAAGGACAGGCAATCCCCAATGAAAGTTCTACAGCCCTAATTTGGGTGAAGGGATAAATATCTGCCTTAACTACTTGCACCACCACGCGTCATGCTTAACCGTTTCTATTACTAAATGTAGAGCTTAATACAGGTCACTAACTACATTAGTGGCAACCATGATATACATAAAGACGTAGGTGATCAATGATTCAATAGTTACTGTCAGCTACGTTGAACTCATGATCTTGATTGAGAAATGATTATTCTGAACCCATAAATACAACATAATCTCACAACCCAATAAACTTTTCTTTTATAAGCCAGAAAATATAGTATTAGCCAATTTTGCATGAAATATTAGGTATCACCTAAGTTTGTTACCAACAAAAAACTGTGGCATCAAGGTTTCATTTCTATGCAACATAATTAGCTTACCTCCAAGTGCAGCACTGGCTCCAGAAAACAATAGCAGCGGAGGAACCTGTAATACGTGAAAAGGACAAAGTAATCATTATGTTATAAATTTTACTTACGCATGACAAAAGGAGATGTGATGTTATATGTAACTAAGATTGGGAAGTAAAACCTGAGCATGTAGATAACTTAGCAAATATAGCCATGTCCTATGTTGCACGATTATGGACACAGGATATAGACATTTTCATTTCAGATAGGTACAGAAAGTAGTCAACTATGTTGCACGATACGAACAGGGAAACGGGTACGGATATGATATGGACACAGAAACCATTTTGCGGTGTACATGCAACATAGGTCATGGCTCATTCCAATTACCAAGTCCATAGTAGATCTAGAAGACTAAATCATAACTAAAAGATATCATGTTAGTACAACAAACAACAACAAAGCCTTTATCCCCAAATTTTTGGTCCAGCACAAACTTGGGATGGTGAGACAGGATACTCCAATTAGTGTCAAGTGTCAACTGTGGAACAATTTCAAATCACTGCAGAGAGATGTGACAAGTGCGACTAGACCATTAGAGCATCTCCAACCCTATTGTTTTGTAATGTGTTGTGATTCCTATGTGGCATGAGGCACAAAACAATTAACAAATTAGGATTATATATTGAACCAATTACCTAATAGAGTCAACCTGCGTAGCAATGATGCTGCAGTCTAGTATGTCAAAAGATGTACAACAGAGAAGATGTTTTCAACAGTACAAGGTTAGCACTTGTGTCATGATAAATCAGATTTTTTTGGCCCAATAAATAATTCCACACAAATCAAAATATTAGCATTAACAACAAGAATTTCTGAGTACCTGCAGGCTATATCCTCAACAAACAACCAAACAGTTCAAATGAAAACAGTATAAAAGTCAGCATAAAAATGCTCGCTAGTTCAGAATCTTCAGATTTGACTAGACACTAAAAGTTTGCAACCCAGATAAAGGAAAAGAGCATAATGTCACTATCCATAGTTCATGAGCTAACAGAGCAGATCTAAAATGAATACCAATTGAAATTGGTCGGAAGAAATGATTTTTTTGTGCTACCTGCATAATTTGCTATCAGAGCAATTTCAGTGGAAGTTATTGTTGGTGTTACACAGGACATAGCCCTTAATAGAGCTGAATGGTGAATGGAAGAGGATTTAAACAGTCAACCACAGAATTTTGGGATAAGGCTTGTCGTTGTTGTTCTCGTCATAACTTCAGTGGAATAGCATCAGCAACGATTTTGGTACGGTCAAAACTGCATCCTCCCCGTCTCCTTTTACCCTTTTTGTACATTTCTAGTTTTGCACCTTTTCCATAATAAGCTTAGATATATGTTGCGTGGATACACATGTTATATAGACAATGATTTGGAGTTGCACCATTTTTGGAGGATTTGTGCTTTCCTAGGCTTAGATTACTTTCAAGGTCTGACCTGACTCAAATCACTGGCATGACTGTTGTATGTTTAAGCAGTGTGCTGCATGATCAGATGTTTCATTTAATACGACCAAGTTCAAAATCAAGATCATAAAGACGAACCAGCACTTCGGTAGGCATCATCTCAACAGTATTCTAAGGTGGGGATATGCTTTAGGAAGCTATAGCCCCACTACGACAGATAACCAATCTTATCATTGAAGAAATAAATTCAAAAGTATAGTAGAAATACCAAGGTCAGAAAATACCACAGAAGATAACATTTCTAAGTCTCAAGTTGATTCACTTACTTCCATTTATACATAATCTTAAATGAATAAATTTATATCCATCGCCAAGAAGACAGCCATAACCTAATAATAAGTAAATTATAGACAAACGAGACATATATTACATATACAAAAGTGAACAAGAAGATGAATACTTAATCGTCCACCCCTTAAAATTTTCCTTAATTGTTTGCCCTTGCCTCAATGAGAGGTGGGTCCTCGCAAACCCTTGGCCTGTGTGCACCATTCTTGGCCCGACATGTCATCGAGGCAGGGAAGAAGGGACGGGCAACTAAGGAAATGATCAAAGAGCAGGTAACTAAAAAAATATTGCTCAAGTAGTAACCCAACAAAAACAAGTAATAGTTTGTATACACAAACTAGACAAATACTAAGTATTAAATAAAGAACCAATAATTAATAAATAGTACACAGAAAATAATTAAACATCTAATATAGCAGGACAAAGTTTACTAAATAAAACTAAAAGAGATACATGAGTTGGAAGAAATAACAATTAGTAAAACATAATGTATCAAAACTCAAAAGCAATTATCACTGAACGATTGAGACAAGACAAGAGCTATAGCAGACTTAAAAACATCAATAGCACCACTCTAGTTATGTTATGGGCCTGGTCTGCTATGTGTTAGAACCATAAGTCATCATACTGAGAATGTATCTGACAATGATAAATGCAAATGACCATTGTATTATGAATAACCTGCGGTGCAAACAACATTATCAACATCATCATTTTACATTAATCAATGAACAAAATTTGACTTGATCAGATATGATAAATAATCATTAATTGATGCATTTTCATAACAAGCAAATGAATGTACAATATGTACTTTGCATGATATGTAACCCTGCAATATTCACAATTATTTGTTTCAGAAATATAATCATTCACTACATAATTTATATTCTTACATAATCTACAAATTACGTTACTGATAGTAGACCATACATCTGCATAACCTCGACTTTGAACATCTTGGAATATCATTCAATGGATAATGTTGACATTGGTCTCCTCTAAGGTGTTGGCATTGGGTAATGATACTCAATAGCTAACTATAGTTTGGTGATAAATTGCTTTGATGATGATGACCATTGGGTCTTCTCGATAGAGTCTACATTCCTTAGCTAACTATAAATTTGACATAAAGTGGTGGCATTGGGTAATGATATTCAATAGCTAACTATAGTTTGGTGATAAATTGCTTTGATGATGATGACCATCGGGTCTTCTCGATAGAGTCTACACTCCTTAGCTAACTATAAATTTGACGTAAAGTTACTTAAGGAAGATATAAGTGGGAGTGTGCTACGGAGATTAAGATGGTGCATATTTCCTAGTAATAATTTATAAACTTGACATGGGCCAGAAATCACGTCGATAAAATTAGAGATTAGCCAAACTTCATCCAGTTGGACAATGAGTGGATAAAGATTGACATTTGAAAAAGATATATCTGGGTATGTGTCATAAAAAAACTATAATGCAAGTTTGATTTTTACAATTTTATATCAATCAACAAATTTTGCCTTGAGAACAAACTCGTAGTTACATAAGCTTAACCAATTACACCTTCCTGTTTCTTTCACTTAGTCTCTAGTTAACTATCCAATAAATTTGACCTATATCAACAATCAAACCATAGCATTTAAGGTTACACCATGTATACAAAATAAACAAATGACTAAAAAATACTAGTGTACCCTGATGCCTAATTGAATTATTGAAATGAATACATTACCAGAGAATTTATGTTGACTGAGAACTTCAATTCAAATTTAAAACATGACGGAAATTTGCACATAGAGTCACCAATTGCCTTATTCTGAACTCCTGAGAAACACTAATCGATGATCCCATTTTGCCAAAAATGAGTTTATCAACTCAATTTTCTAAATGATAAATATTTAAACTGAAAGGAGCAATTACACATATGCATATCTAGGTTGCATAGACATGGAAATTAACAGATATGGATTTGAAATACAGTAATTTAATAGTGGAAATGCACTCCCCACTCACATTACCAGTTGACGCACATGGGGGTGCATTGCATGACATGTGGGCCCCGTGTTTTTGTGAGCCTATGATGGCCCACATATCACGTGATGCATCCCGATGTGTGTGTGTATGTTTTAAATAGTAAGTAATAGGTCGGAACTGAGTAGAACCCGAGTTCGGATCTTAAATCTGGAATCAGGATTCAGACCCAGATACTGCAGAATTTGCTGGATCCAAAATAGGATATCCGGATGAGAGCGGAAATGGGTGGAGCTCAGGAAAGGGTGTTCTTAGCGGACAGTAAGGGTCGCATATAGACTATAAATTAAAGTTCGTGTAGTGTTTAACTTTAGAAGTTTTTAGCAAAACAAAATGTTTGAGCCGAGAATCAAATCCTAAAACTTGAAGCATAGCAAGTATACATGCTTTGACCAAGTAAGCTATTAAAAACATGTATTAAGCTAGAGAAATATTGAAATAACATTATGTATTTGAACACATAAATAGACCTTATTTTCCTCCTTCTAAACCTTCCAAATATCACATGACCTATAATTTAACATATAGCCAATATTTTCATACCAGTATTTCTCTACCGGATGTTATGTGATGCCAATATGAAGCCAATCCCCATCGCTGAATCCACTCTCATTCAAATTCGAATCATCATCATCTATTAGTTCCACTTGAAGATACGAGTTTTTGAGGCCATTACCATTTATTAATGACTAATTGCAATATTTAAGTTGTATTCATATTCCACATTTGCACTCCTTCCCACTTGTATCCGAAATAGTATCTATATTTGATCTTATTTGTATCTGATCTATATGCACCTACTTCTCTTAGGTTTCATCTGTATCTGTATATGGTTTTTCCATATATGGATCATTTTCCTATGTATCCGCTCCATGATAAAAAAAATTATTGATATGGTAATAAACATCTGATTGTATCCGCTCCAATTGCATGGTAGTAACTAAGCTCCAAAAAATCTAGAAATGACCCGTTGCAAATAACGCTACTTTTTCTTATCTCTTTCTTATTTCGGTTATGTTTGGGACGAGCTTGACCATACAAAATCACTTTCTGCCATGTTTTGGATCATTTCGAAACATAAACATGGAAGGACCATGTCCCGTGTGCGTGTTTTTTGTTGATATATATCGCGTATGGATCAAATCATGGATACGGTCCCTTGGAAGAACTTTCTGCAACATGGTGTTTACTTTCATTTAAAGCATCTACTGTTTTACTTAGCACCCCCAAAACGGTATATTTCAAGAATACATTGACAAAGTCGACTTACATAGATTTCAAAGTAATAAACGCTTAATAAAAGAAAGGTTTTGTTAATATGTGCCATACACATTGATATATGTGCATTTTATATTGGTACTTCCACCTGCACATTTATCAATGCACCTTTTACATTTATCAATACATATTTTTAGTGAAATGTGCATTGATAAATGTGTTGGTGGAAGTACCAATGTAAAATGCACATTTATCAATATGTTAACATGTGTCCTTAGGCCATCTCCAACCCTACTCCTCAAACACCTAATTGAGGATTTTTTTCTCAAAATCCTTCTCCAACCCATCCTCAAAATGAGGAAATTCTCAAATTTTTTGAGGGGAGGAGTATGGATCCTCAAATTTGAGGAGAGAGATAAAATCCTCAAATTTGAGGATCCACTATTCATGACCATTTTGCCCTCCAAGTTGTAGCTAATTACTAATATATCCTACATATGATAAAAACTAAACTTAATTAAATTACCATATTTTCTAATTTATAATTATAAATAATACAATAATAATACTATTAAAATATTCTTGTTGAGATCTTCAAATAGAATCTAATATTGAATATATTTGTTATTAGTATTTTTTTATTAGATTCATTTGATTAAAAAAATAATTTTTAAATAATTTGGCAAAAATTAATAGAATAACATCAAACTTTCTAAAATTAAACTACATTGACTTAAAAAAACATAAACAAGTACATCGAAATTTAAAATAACGAAACCAACAACAACATTGAAATTGAAAAGTCTAAACGTTACAACAACATTGAAATTAAAAATGCTTAAAGCAATACAACAAATTTCTGAAGATGAGCTAGATGAAGATAGTACATGAGATGGACCGGTTCCAAAGTTCATTGTTGAAGAAAGATGGAATGGAAATAAAAAAAAAATATTTGGATGAGGAAGTGGATGATGAAATGAGTGGTGGTATGAATCTTTTTTATAGAAAAAAAGTTAGTGGGTTGGAGTTGTATAAATATTATAAAATAATATAATATAATATTATATTATCTCGGTAAATAATATTAATAATATAATGTTAATGTATATGATTATATTAAATAGTTGTGAAGAAATCAATTTACGTAGAAATAAATAATGGTTGTTTATTATTTGAGGATTGATGGATTAGAGATGTAAAATTTTGAGGATAGCATAATATAGAAAAATTCCTTTTTGAGTCCTCAAATTGAGAAATTTTTTTAGGATGGATTGGAGATGGCCTTATGGCACATGTTAACGAAACCCATAACAGAAAATTACGTATACAGCATTGAAGTTTCAATAAATTACCTATACAACATTAAAGTTTAAAAATTACAAATAAAGCATAGAAACGCCCTTAAAAAGGGCGTTAAACAGCCTAATGCCAAAAACGTCCTTAATAAGGACATTTTTCACAAAAAATTTCGTTTGCTCAAAAACGTTTTTGTGCAATTGCACAAAAACGCTCTTTTCAAGGACGTTTTAATGCTTTATTTGCAATTTTCGAACTTCTATGCTGCACACGTAATTTTGGTAAACTTCTGTGTTGTATACGTAATTTTCTGAACCCATAAAAGAACAATAGAAACTATGGTCTATTTGAGACAGTTTCAACAACCGAATAGTGTCTAGATGTACAAAATAGGCAGGTTAATATGTGGAAATTAACACCAAGGCCTGTATGGAAAAAAAAAAGTATTAAAAGATTATAATTTTTAAAAAAGTTGTTAGAAATTACCCCCACAACGAATTGCAGCCACTTGGGCCCCTTCACATGCTTCTGAACATACGGAAACCCTACAAAAACAAACAAACAGTTCTCACTTGATATCCAAATTAAGGATTTGAGTAAACTACATTTTTTTTCTTCAAGAAAGATGTAATTTAAAAAGGGTGGTTTGGAAAATATTACAAAAACAGAAGAGTTCCCGTGATTCCAAAATGCGATTAACCACATTTTCATCGCAATTCCAGTAATTAATCGCTTTTAAAAATGCACAAGTTTGGAACTATCACAGAATATTGTTTATAAAAAAAACTATTTTACTCCAAAAAAAAGAACAATTGGATACCTGTATTGAATCCATGGACAGCGCTGAGCATCCCTCCGACACCGGCACCCACCTGCCCACCAAACTCATCAAACAACCCAATCGATCGATCGATCTAAACGCAGTTTAAACACAAAATATAAAGGAATGGAATAAAATTTACCACTTCGGTGGCGTCGTGCAGGACCGAAGTGATCTTCCACTGAGCATTGTTCTGTTGAAATTGGGAATTAGGGTTCTAGAAGAGGGGGGAAAACTGAGAAGTTAAGAAGAAGACGAAGAGACTGATCGATGGATCGAATTGTTACCGAATTGGGGTTTAGAAGGGAAAGGCAGCGTGGGCACCTGGCGGAGCCGAGGCCCGGGTTGATGGTCGGGTCGTGGTGGAGGTTGCCGGACCGGAGCTTCTCCTCGTAGACCTCTCTCGTCCCCATTGGAATTACTTCAAAATTAAGATATTTTTATGGAGAGAGAAACAATATATATATATATATATATATATATATATATATATATATATATGGAAAACGGAATATGAGCCATAGAGCTCATATCCTTATATGAGCCATCCTATGTGGCTTCCATGTGGTCCAATAAAAATGAAGTGACATGTAAAAGAGAATTTATATAGATAGATATAAAAGATTTGATAAATAATAATGAGCAAAATCTTTTGCTTTGATAAATAATAATGAGCAAAATCTTTTGTCTAGGAACTTACCAATAAAAATGAATTGGAACTTACCAAATAGTGCAGTTTCCTTTTATTATTTTTCTTCTTCTTTTCATTACTTCAACATTGACACTCCAAAATGCACCGTAACATGCCCAAAAATCAGTGTTGTGCCCGGTCACCATGTATGTATCAAATAGTGCAGTTTTCGTGTCCTAGAGAAAGAAATTAGCGTCCGGAAAAAGAGAGAGGCTTACATCTTATAAGGATCAGCGCCGGTGAAAAAAATTTGGATGAAGAAGATGAGAGGCCAAGTCTGTTGTTTTTCTTGTCCTTCAGTTTTCAAAAAAAAAAATCTCGTGCAAAGTCTAAATTTTTGAATTTTTTTGTCAAATATGTATCAAATAGTGTTGTTTTTCTTGTCCTTCAGGCTTACATCTAAATTTTTGAATTTTTTTTACATGAATTGAATTTTTCTTGTCCTTCAGTTTTCAAAAAAAAAAAATATTTTTTGGTAGCTTCTCTTAATTAGATAGAACATGTTTTGGCATGTTTTTATTTACTTGTACGTTGAGTTATCTGTGCAAAGTCTGTTATTTTCATGTTAGTTTTATTTGATGCATGGTTTCAAGTGAACTTTTCTTTAATCAAATCCCGTGCTTGAAATAATTCTCAAGATAACTCAAGATGTGAATTTCTAGGTGCAAACTTATTAGCTTCAGGAACAGAGAATTTGGGGTTGATACCATTTACATTTATTTGAGCAAAACTTAGTTGCAGCTAGTTCCATGTGAATTCTTAAGACTTTTTCATTAGTGGAGGCTCTGTTTGTTTGCAGAACCTTCTGTTTCTTCAGTTTGGAGTGGTGAAGCTTTGATCACTACTATAATTCACTAGTGGCTACAATTCCAACGAGTCAAATTTGGAGTGGTGAAGCTTTGATCACTACTATAATTCAACCTGGCTTGATAATTCGTCAAACTATTAAGTGTTTAATTTGGATTTAAGATTGAAATTTCTAGTGTTTAATTTGGTTTAAGATTACTCATTACATATTACTGCAGGATGCAATGGTGAAGGATGCATTAGAGCGAGCAACCGAAGCAGGCTAAAATTAATTTGATAAGATTCGTACGTTCACCCTATTTTCTACAAAAAAGACTTCGACCGCCGGCTTGCCATTGACAAAGAAGAAAAACTTACTTGTGCCAACTAAATGGTCAACACCTGAAAAAAGTAAACATGATTCTGAAATTGGTTTAATGCCCATCTCTTCCATTGAAAAGACAAGTTCTTCAAGTAATCAAGTTCTTTGTATTCAAAGAAAATGAAAATGGGGACTATGTCACAAATTTTAAGTTTATTTGTATTCAAAGAAAATGAAAATATGAGAAAAGAATGTAAAAAAATAGGAATCTTATGACATTGGAAAAGAAATGTAATTATTTTTCTATATTTGGATGTAAAATAAAAATATGAGAAAAGAAAAAAAAAAATTATCTTCAAATTTTTATGGAAAAAATAGATATGAGTAATAGGCTCATATTCCTACCATAAGCCAATGCACGTGTGAACGAATAGGAATGAAGTGTATTAGTACACATGGGTGCATATGGATTGGTCCACATGAATGGCTCATATAGGAATATTAGTCTATGGCTCATATCCCGTTTACCATATATATATATATATATATATATATATATATATATATTTGAGGGTATCAAGTTACAATTAAGCATATATATATATATATATATATATATATATATATATATATATATATATATATATATATATATATATGCTTAATTGTAACTTGATACCCTCAAATATATATATATATATATATGGTAAACGGGATATGAGCCATAGACTAATATTCTTATGATTGTAACTTGATACCCTCAACTTTGATATGTATCAACTTGATTCTTGTGATTTTTAAAAATTTTGGTCGTCGGGGCGGGGAGTGGGGGGCGGTGGTCTCCGGGGAGGGAAGCGTGGTCGTCGGGGAAGGGGGGCCGGAGAAGGAGGGGGATGGGGTGGAGGAGGGGAGGGGTAGTTTCGAAATTTTTAAAATTTTGGGTATCAAGTTGAAACAATTCGAATAGTTGAGGGTATCAAATTGATACCTATCAAAGTTGAGGGTATCAAGTTGAACAATTTGAATAGTTGAGGGTATTAAGTTACAATTAAGCCTCTCTCTCTCTCTCTCTCTCTCTCTCTCTCTCTCTCTCTCTCTATATATATATATATATATATATATATATATATATATATATAAGTAAATTCACGTATTTTGTACGTAAAATAATTTTTTTCTTCAAAAAATATTATACAATTATTTAACTATTTAAATATATTTTAATTAAGATTTATTATATATATTTTAATATTTTAGTTAGAATTTAGTATATATTTGATTCTATTTTAATTTTAATTAGTTATAGATATATTTTTACTTTTCATAAAGAGTCTTGAAACAGTTAGCTAGGTAATATTATCTAATTATAAATAAATATCTCTTCTAAATTATGTGGTTAATGTGGGAGGTATTATCTCTGGTTGACCGAGTTCGAATCCTTGTAGTGTTATTTATAACAAATTTAACTTTTTTCAACAATCTTTTACTTAATATTAATTTTTTAAAATAATTAATTGATGATGATATACATACGAACCATCATTATATTATGAAATATATATATATATATATATATATATATATATATATATATACATACATATATATATACATACATATATATATATATATATATATATATATATATATATATATATATATATATATATATATATATATACATATTCATGACAGAGAGAGATGGGAAGCACTAATACTCAGTTCGAATCCGACTCGTTATGAGCGACCCTGTTCGGTTAGACTCGGACTTAACCCGAGAAATAATATGTTGTAAACCCCCCTGATTTTTAAATTTTAAATTATTATTGGTATTATATAATTATTTGAGATTAAGATTTTTTTTATTATAATTCTTAGATAATTTAAAAATATAAAATTTATGGACTTGTATAGATAATTATGTATATTTATTAATTACAAATATTTCACATAAAACATATGTTGGGTATACAACTACTATTAAAGTACTGTAGATTTTTTTCTAATTTTTTTTTTTATATTTTTACCTATTTATAGATAGCTATATATATACGTATTTATATGGTTTATATATATGAAATAATAAAACAAAAACCCTAAACACGAAACCCATACCCGCACCCATAACCCGAAAACTCACAACCAAAACCCGAACCTCCTCCCCCCCCCCGCTACAGTAACCCCCCAACCACCTTCGTTCCTCTCCCTGAAACTTCCCTGACCCCTCGTTTCCTTTCTGAAACCCCGATTCATTCCCTATATATATATATATATATATATATATATATATATATATATATATATATATATTTATATAAGACTACGACCACCGTCGACCGCCGCCGCGAACAGCCCTCCCCAAATCCCGAGCAGCAGTAGCAACAGTTCAACTTTACCTCTTCGCGGTGCGATCTCTATGTCGTCATGTAACCGTTTTTTGATCCGTCTTCTCTGGTACGTTCACGACATAACCCATTACGACTGCTTTCAAGTAGAATAATTTTTGGAGTCCAGATTTGAGAGAAAAATTGACTCAAAGTTGACTAAAAACCTGTTTTAGAATAGTTCATAAACTGTTCCAATCTCCCATGTTTGTGTCTAAATTTCTTCCAACCTAGTTAATATTTTAAACTTCTACTTGAACAGTAATTTAGACAACATAAACGAGTTTTAATCTCTTCAATTAGTTTATTTTAATTTTATTTATATCGCAGGCAATTCAATATTGTAGTTGATGAAAAATCCTGATTTCAGAACCAATTTTTTTTGAAACGGGGTGCGTCCCGCCAAATGAGGCAACTTCATCGCGTGAGAATTTTACCGAAAGGCGCATATCGTCAACGTGAACGTGTAAAATTTTGCGGAACTTGATTTGGATGTGTGTGCACACCGGAATCAACGTATATCCGTCAAAAAATACCGTATCGACCTATTCCGACACATTGTCATAACTTCGTGTGTACTTGTCGTTTTGCAATGAAACTTATGCCATCAGATTCGCAGCATTATGCTGGTCCTGTGACCCAAGTTTGGTTCGAATCTGAGAACGTTGACAAAACACTGTTTCGCAGGCCCCATGGTTTTACTTGACGGGTGATTTCGTGATCGGCTCACCGGAATCCAATTTCGGATACTCCATTGAGTTCGTGTCATCGTTCTGGACTCATAGACACTAAGTTTGCTAGATTTGGAGAACTTTATCTTTGACACATTTTTTAGTGCGAAGCGGGCCACATGTAGATCCGCTTTGACCCAAAATTGTCAATTCTGCCCCTATGTCCAAATTGGACTTATGGGTAGTCAATCCTAGCTATTTCATGTATTCTGAAAATATTGGGGATGTTTCTTACAGCATCCGGAGGCGTACTTGCAGATTCCACTTTTACAGGAGCAGTTGACTGAGTTTAGAGCCCAGGCAAGTGTACCTTGCCGACTTGCTGTAAACCCCCTCACCCAAAATAGATATTTTGTGTATATTTTATATTATTATAGATATTGAATTTCTTTAGAGTATTCTGTTTTAGCAAATAAAATTCTTGATATATTTACTTATATAAATATTTATTTAGAATCATTTTTAGGTTATTTTAGATTTTTGAAATTATTTAGGATTTATTTGGTTATATATAGTCTTAATATTAGATAGATGCTAATTTAGTGTTAATAGATATTAATAAGATTTTATAAATTATTTGTATTATCTTTAATTATATTTAAGATTATAAATTATTGAGATAAATTCAAACTCTATTTTAAATTAATTCAAATCCTGAACCTACTAGGAAATCAACTTCATGCATATCCTATCCTTATTTAAATTCATCATAATCCTATCCAAATTAACCAATACTAGTCGTATTTAATTAATTAGTATCAACCATTATAAATACCTCATCCTTCATATTTTTCTTCCCCAAATTCCTCTCTTTTCGTCCAAAAATAGTCAAAATTCGTCATAAATTCAGCCTCATTTTCTACTAGTTATGACGAATTAAAAAGACGATATCTCCTATCTTCGGACTCCAAACGTGCTCCAGTTTTTTTTGTTAGAACGATAATGAGGTTAGCTTTCTGATTATATAAATTGTTTTTCTAAATTATTATTATTAAATTCTGGAAAATTCGTAGAGCACAGCATATCCGAAAATAGACGTGTTTCGATGTATTCGCGATTCCGGGAGAACCAGGAATCAGAATCACGAACCGTTTAGAGTTTCGGAAAGCTAATGTCGAGATAATCGACATATATTTTTCCCAGAATTTATTTCAAAGTATTTACATACTGTTAATTCTGTAGAACTTCTAGGTTATAATTTAACCATCGGTGCACAATACAAAATTTGTATGTGCCATAATTCCCAAACGAATTTGAATTCGGACGAGCTATAAATTCCAGCATGTTTTTGATGCTGAAATCTATAGGAAATCATGAATGAAAGTTGAGTTTGTGTCGGTTGACTTTTTGGTCAACAGATCGTCTCGATTTGCGTGCCATGAGTTTCGAGTTGATAAAATTTAGTTTCTTTGGACAAAATTTAGGAATTAACATAAAAATCAGAATAATAAGATTAAAATAGAATTTTAGAGTAATTATTCCAGAATTAAATAAATTAAAATAAATTATCTTTTGACGTGATAAATTTGTAATACATAGGCTATTTGGACTGTGACTTGGACTCTGATTCATACCAGCAGCAGGACCCCAGGCAAGATACCTTGCCAAATTGTTTACAGTACTTTGCATGCTATTTATATTTCTGTTTATTTATTGCATTCTGTATATTTCTTGCATGTGTAGTTTTTTTTCAGTCATTACTATGTATCAGATATGTTGACACACACATGGCACTTAGTATCATAGAGGACAATTATTAGGCATATGAGCTTTTAACCACTCTGGTAACACCGTAGTCACTAGCACGCACTATGGTGGTCGTGTCCGATGGTCGCTACCCCAGAGGTATGTCGATTGATGGAGTCTGAGGGTCGCTACCCCAGAGGTATGTCGGCTGATGATGTCCACTGACGAGCGTGAGGTGGTGAGGATTAGATCGAGTAGCCTACCCTTGCCCATACGTCGAAAAGTTGTCCTCATTTGCATTCATATAGATTGTTATGTACAGCGTACTTATCTATTTTCAAACCATATGCATGTTTACTGTATTCAAATTGGCTCGTATTTTCTGTATCTTGTTACGTCCCTCTGAGGACCTGGTCCGCTGCCAGGTGTATCTTTTCTTGAGTATTTGTAGGAGCGCAGATTTGGATGGTTACATGTGATCCGAGGATGTCTTCTTTTCGAGCTGTGATGGATAGCTGGTATTCTTATATTGTGTTGTGGTGTTGTACTCATATTGTATTTGCTCTTATATTCGAGTTGGTAGTGGATTTGTTTCCATCCAACTATCATCCTTAGATACTTCTTATTGAGATCTAGTTTCATATATACTGGTTATTTATTTCTATATGATTTGGTGGATGAGATTTAGATTTTACCTGTGACTTGTATTATATTTTATACCACTTGTGGATTTTATATTCATATTACAGCGTACGTATGGATTTGGTTTCCATATATTGGAGTTGCCATATCCATGCGGCTGGCATGCTTACGTGTCCTAGTCCTACGTATTTTTGGGACTGGAGCGTGACATATTTTTGTGGTGGCCCATGCAGGTCGAGAGCATATTGTCTCGGTTACGTTACTGTACCGAACAAGCCTGAACCTAGGACTAGAGTATAGGATCTCATCCACAATTGACTGTGATTCATCTCCTCCTATCTGTTCTATTTTGAATAATTGTATCCTGCTTGATTCATGTGCTTCCCTAATAGTTCCTTGAGTATAGTCTTCTGCTAGAATATAGGAACCCCTGTTATTAGGATGATAATTAGAGTAGCACACCTATTAAGAATACAACGAGAATATAGACACATCACTAAGTTTAGAATATCTAGTGAACCTAGAATTCTTTATCTTTAGATTGTTATACCATTACCCCTTGATGTATTAAGAAGACTTGAGAGTAGTATAGACACTACTAGAGTTAGTTAGAAGTTTTACCATAATGTTTGACACCTAGTATCACATAGTCTTTTGACCTATTAATTGAAGTGTAACCGAATGATATTTATCGCATGCTAGCAAAAGATGACGGTGTTTATTCAGACCATAGAATTTAAAGGTCCTTGCCCTATTTGGTCGACTAGCGACTTAGATAAGGAGGTTGTATGATAACTGTAGAGATTGTAGAGTCTTTTATTATTATTGCTTATGTTGTTTTTGCTTTTGAGAACTTGAATTATTTTGTAACTTCTCACATCATAATCCAGCGTTATATTTTCTGTGCTACCTTGAATTATGCTGCTATTATAGCCTAGTTTTTGCAAGCTTAATCTTATATCGAGCTTGTTCATGACATATGTGTTATTGGGGTCTGATCAACCACACTAATACAAATTGTCTAATCAGAATCAGTGTATTATGGTCTAGCTAGCCATAATGCGCTTGATTCGCCCTTCGCAATAGTACTTTACGTGGATTGAGATGTATAGTTGACCAGTAGACAAATATACTTCCCCTCTAGATACGACAAAGCATATCATATCAAGTACATAACTGCACCGATGTGAGCATGCGAATAGGAAATTACCAAATTAAGATTTCAATCCACAACTGTCTTGACAATTTCTATTTGAATTCTTTAAACGCTTTGATTCCCATACTTCCATTCTATTACCCCTCCTTGAACTCGTTACCATTGCTTTCCGTCTTCCCTTGTTTCGGAAAGACGAAATCTCGTGCTTGGATATAAGTGATACACGGATAGTACAAGATATACCCCATAGGCCAATCACATTATTTGGTGACTATCTTTCATAATTGATTAAGGGCATATCACATATGATATAGTTGGTGTTAAAGTTTTGAGGATTGAATGACATGAGAAAATAAATTGAGGAATATTTTCTTAAGTGTAAGAGCCTTATGTGATAGATGGGTAAATTCTAAGTTGGGTAGAAATTGCATTATTAAACTTGAGATAAATTCTTTTAGATTGTGATCAAGTGAGATTAGATAGAGAGAAACCATGTTCTATTTTAATTTCGAGGACGAAATTTTTGTAAGTTGGGTAGATTGTAAACCCCCTCACCCAAAATAGATATTTTGTGTATATTTTATATTATTATAGATATTGAATTTCTTTAGAGTATTCTGTTATTTAATTAGTAAATGAAATTCTTGATATATTTACTTATATAAATATTTATTTAGAATTATTTTTAGGTTATTTTAGATTTTTGAAATTATTTAGGATTTATTTGGATATATATAGTCTTAATATTAGATAGATGCTAATTTAGTGTTAATAGATATTAATAAGATTTTATAAATTATTTGTATTATCTTTAATTATATTTAAGATTATAAATTATTGAGATAAATTCAAACTCTATTTTAAATTAATTCAAATCCTGAACCTACTAGGAAATCAACTTCATGCATATCCTATCCTTATTTAAATTCATCATAATCCTATCCAAATTAACCAATCCTAGTCGTATTTAATTAAGTAGTATCCACCATTATAAATACCTCATCCTTCATATTTTTTTTCCCCAAATTCCTCTCTTTTTTGTCCAAAAATAGTCAAAATTTGTCATAAATTCAGTCTCATTTTCTACTAGTTATGACGAATTAAAAAGACGATATCTCCTAGCTCCGGACTCCAAACGCGCTCCAGTTTTTTTTGTTAGAATGATAATGAGGTTAAATTTCTGATTATATAAATTTTTTTTCTAAATTATTAGTATTAAATTCTGGAAAATTCGTAGAGCACAGCATATCCGAAAATAGACGTGTTTTGATGTATTCGCGATTTCGGGAGAACCAGGAATTAGAATCATGAACCGTTTAAAGTTTCGGAAAGCTAATGTCAAGATAATCGACATATATTTTTCCCAAAATTTATTTCAAAGTATTTACATACTGTTAATTCTGTAGAACTTCTAGGTTAGAATTTAACCATCGGTGCACAATACAAAATTTGTATGTGCCATAATTCCCAAACGAATTTGAATTCGGACGAGCTATAAATTCTAGCATATTTTTGACGCTGAAATCTATAGGAAATCATGCATGAAAGTTGAGTTTGTGTCGGTTGACTTTTTGGTCAACAGATCGCCTCGATTTGCGTGCCATGAGTCTCGAGTTGATAAAATTCAGTTTTTTTGGACAAAATTTAGGAATTAACATAAAAATCAGAATAATAAGATTAAAATAGGATTTTAGAGTAATTATTCCAGAATTAAATAAATTAAAATAAATTATCTTTTGACGTGATAAATTTGTAATACATAGGCTATTTGGACTGTGACTTGGACTCTGATTCATACCAGCAGCAGGACCCCAGGCAAGATACCTTGCCAAATTATTTACAGTACTTTGCATGCTATTTATATTTCTGTTTATTTATTGCATTCTGTATATTTCTTGCATGTGTAGTTTTCTTTCAGTCATTACTATGTATTAGATATGTTGACACACACATGGCACTTAGTATCATAGAGGACAATTATTAGGCGTATGGGTTTTTAACCACTCTGGTAACACCGTAGTCACTAGCACGCACTATGGTGGTCGTGTCCGATGGTCGCTACCCCAGAGGTATGTCGATTGATGGAGTCCGAGGGTCGCTACCCCAGAGGTATGTCGGCTGATGATGTCCACTGACGAGCGTGAGGTGGTGAGGATTAGATCGAGTAGCCTACCCTTGCCCATACGTCAAAAAGTTATCCTCATTTGCATTCATATAGATTATTATGTACAGCGTACTTATCTATTTTTAAACTATATGCATGTTTACTGTATTCAAATTGGCTCATATTTTCTGTATCTTGTTACGTCCCTCTGAGGACCTGGTCCGCTGCCAGGTGTATCTTTTCTTGAGTATTTGCAGGAGCGCAGATTTGGATGGTTACATGTGATCCGAGGATGTCTTCATTTCGAGCTGTGATGGATAGCTGGTATTCTTATATTGTGTTGTGGTGTTGTACTCATATTGTATTTACTCTTATATTCGAGTTGGTAGTGGATTTGTTTCCATCCAACTATCATCCTTAGATACTTCTTATTGAGATCTAGTTTCATAGATACTGGTTATTTATTTCTATGTGATTTGGTGGATGAGATTTAGATTTTACCCTGTGACTTGTATTACATTTTATACCACTTGTAGATTTTATATTCATATTACAGCGTACGTATGGATTTGGTTTCCATATATTGGAGTTGCCATATCTATGCGGCTGGCATGCTTACGTGTCCTAGTCCTACGTATTTTTGGGACTGGAGCGTGACATATTTTTGTGGTGGCCCATGCAGGTCGAGAGCATATTGTCTCGGTTACGTTACTGTACCGAACAAGCCTGAACCTAGGACTAGAGTATAGGATCTCATCCACAATTGACTGTGATTCATCTCCTCCTATCTATTCTATTTTGAATAATTGTATCCTGCTTGATTCATGTGCTTCCCTAATAGTTCCTTGAGTATAGTCTTCTGCTAGAATATAGGAACCCCTGTTATTAGGATGATAATTAGAGTAGCACACCTATTAAGAATACAACGAGAATATAGACACATCACTAAGTTTAGAATATCTAGTGAACCTAGAATTCTTTATCTTTAGATTGTTATACCATTACCCCTTGATGTATTAAGAAGACTTGAGAGTAGTATAGACACTACTAGAGTTAGTTAGAAGTTTTACCATAATGTTTGACACCTAGTATCACATAGTCTTTTGACCTATTAATTGAAGTGTAATCGAATGATATTTATCGCATGCTAGCAAAAGACGACAGTGTTTATTCAGACCATAGAATTTAAATGTCCTTGCCCTATTTGGTCGACTAGCGACTTAGATAAGGAGGTTATATGATAACTGTAGAGATTGTAGAGTCTTTTATTATTATTGCTTATGTTGTTTTTGCTTTTGCGAACTTGAATTATTTTGTAACTTCTCACATCATAATCCAGCGTTATATTTTCTGTGCTACCTTGAATTATGCTGCTATTATAGCCTAGTTTTTGCAAGCTTAATCTTATATCGAGCTTGTTCATGACATATGTGTTATTGGGGTCTGATCAACCACACTAATACAAATTGTCTAATCAGAATCAGTGTATTATGGTCTAGCTAGCCATAATGCGCTTGATTCGCCCTTCGCAATAGTACTTTACGTGGATTGAGATGTATAGTTGACCAGTAGACAAATATACTTCCCCTCTAGATACGACAAAGCATATCATATCAAGTACATAACTGCACCGATGTGAGCATACGAATAGGAAATTACCAAATTAAGATTTCAATCCACAACTGTCTTGACAATTTCCATTTGAATTCTTTAAATGCTTTGATTCCCATACTTCCATTCTATTACCCCTCCTTGAACTCGTTACCATTGCTTTCCGTCTTTCCTTGTTTCGAAAAGACGAAATCTCGTGCTTGGATATAAGTGATACACGGATAGTACAAGATATACCCCATAGGCCAATCACATTATTTGGTGACTATCTTTCATAATTGATTAAGGGCATATCACATATGATATAGTTGGTGTTAAAGTTTTGAGGATTGAATGACATGAGAAAATAAATTGAGGAATATTTTCTTAAGTGTAAGAGCCTTATGTGATAGATGGGTAAATTCTAAGTTGGGTAGAAATTGTATTATTAAACTTGAGGTAAATTCTTTTAGATTGTGATCAAGTGAGATTAGATAGAGAGAAACCATGTTCTATTTTAATTTCGAGGACGAAATTTTTGTAAGTTGGGTAGATTGTAAACCCCCTCACCCAAAATAGATATTTTGTGTATATTTTATATTATTATAGATATTGAATTTCTTTAGAGTATTCTGTTATTTAATTAGCAAATAAAATTCTTGATATATTTACTTATATAAATATTTATTTAGAATTATTTTTAGGTTATTTTAGATTTTTGAAATTATTTAGGATTTATTTGGATATATATAGTCTTAATATTAGATAGATGCTAATTTAGTGTTAATAGATATTAATAAGATTTTATAAATTATTTGTATTATCTTTAATTATATTTAAGATTATAAATTATTGAGATAAATTCAAACTCTATTTTAAATTAATTCAAATCCTAAACCTACTAGGAAATTAACTTCATGCATATCCTATCCTTATTTAAATTTATCATAATCCTATCCAAATTAACCAATCCTAGTCGTATTTAATTAAGTAGTATCGACCATTATAAATAATTTATCCTTCATATTTTTCTTCCCCAAATTCCTCTCTTTTTCGTCCAAAAATAGTCAAAATTCGTCATAAATTCAGCCTCATTTTCTACTAGTTATGACGATATCTCCTAGCTCCGGACTCCAAACGCGCTCCAGTTTTTTTTGTTAGAACGATAACGAGGTTAGCTTTCTGATTATATAAATTGTTTTTCTAAATTATTAGTATTAAATTCTGGAAAATTCGTAGAGCACAGCATATCCAAAAATAGACGTGTTTCGATGTATTCGCGATTCTGGGAGAACCAGGAATCAAAATCATGAACCGTTTAAAGTTTCAGAAAGCTAATATCGAGATAATCGACATATATTTTTCCTAGAATTTATTTCGAAGTATTTACATACTGTTAATTCTGTAGAACTTCTAGGTTAGAATTTAACCATCGGTGCACAATACAAAATTTGTATGTGCCATAATTCCCAAACGAATTTGAATTTGGACGAGCTGTAAATTCTAGCATATTTTTGACGCTGAAATTTATAGGAAATCATGCATGAAAGTTGAGTTTGTGTCGGTTGACTTTTTGGTCAACAGATCGCCTCGATTTGCGTGCCATGAGTCTCGAGTTGATAAAATTTAGTTTCTTTGGACAAAATTTAGGAATTAACATAAAAATCAGAATAATAAGATTAAAATAGGATTTTAGAGTAATTATTCTAGAATTAAATAAATTGAAATAAATTATCTTTTGACGTGATAAATTTGTAATACATAGGCTATTTGGACTGTGACTTGGACTCTGATTCATACCAGCAGCAGGACCCCAGGCAAGATACCTTGCCAAATTGTTTATAGTACTTTGCATGCTATTTATATTTCTGTTTATTTATTGCATTCTGTATATTTCTTGCATGTGTAGTTTTCTTTCAGTCATTACTATGTATTAGATATGTTAACACACACATGACACTTAGTATCATAGAGGACAATTATTAGGCGTATGGACTTTTAACCACTCTTGTAATACCGTAGTAACTAGCACGCACTATGGTGGTCGTGTCCGTTGGTCGCTACCCCAGAGGTATGTCGATTGATGGAGTCCGAGGGTCGCTACCCCAGAGGTATGTCGGCTGATGATGTCCACTGACGAGCGTGAGGTGGTGAGGATTAGATCGAGTAGCCTACCCTTGCCCATACGTCGAAAAGTTGTTCTCATTTGCATTCATATAGATTGTTATGTACAGCGTACTTATCTATTTTCAAACCATATGCATGTTTACTGTATTCAAATTGGCTCGTATTTTCTGTATCTTGTTACGTCCCTCTGAGGACCTGGTCCGCTGCCAGGTGTATCTTTTCTTGAGTATTTGCAGGAGCGCAGATTTGGATGGTTACATGTGATCCGAGGATGTCTTCTTTTCGAGCTGTGATGGATAGCTGATATTCTTATATTGTGTTGTGGTGTTGTACTCATATTGTATTTGCTCTTATATTCGAGTTGGTAGTGGATTTGTTTCCATCCAACTATCATCCTTAGATACTTCTTATTGAGATTTAGTTTCATAGATACTGGTTATTTATTTCTATATGATTTGGTGGATGAGATTTAGATTTTACCCTGTGACTTGTATTACATTTTATACCACTTGTGGATTTTATATTCATATTACAGCGTACATATGGATTTGGTTTCCATATATTGGGGTTGCCATATCCATGCGGCTGGGATGCTTACGTGTCCTAGTCCTACGTATTTTTAGGACTGGAGCGTGACACTTGCAGTAGAACATGTTATATTATCTGCTTGTATTTCTTTCTATATATATATATATATATATATATATATATATATATATATATATATATTCTTGTGATGTGTCTGTTCAACCTAGGACCGTGAGACGTTGCTTAGCGTCCGAACAAGATTCGGGTGTCAACGTCGTACGCGGAGTTGTGTAACGTCATTTAGAGAGTTGATTCCACGATCCTATATTTTCGTGCTTGTATTACCAAGTACATTATACTGTAGGACATTTAACACTATTTTATGTGATATAATCTTTCTTGAGTTATTCATGGTAATTCTGTATAGGCTTACATGATTCGTGATATGAGACTTGCATATTATATAGATATCATTATGACTCGTTGCACTAGCTAGAAGTCATGATCTTGTGTGTTATGGACATGAGACATCGTGGACATGAGACGTGAGGTTACATTGGATGGGGAGAGACACACCATACTACAGGCTGATTATTTATATATATACTATATTACTGGAGGTGCCTTAGACTCTGTCTCAGGTCTTTGGCACATATACTGGAGTCGTGATATTACTTGCTGCTATGGGCTCCCCGACACAGAGCTTGTAGTAGTTTTAGCCTGAGTATGAGTGATGCTCTCACGTGCATATCTCTTACATGGTTATAGTAGTTTACCCTTGAGTATGTGGCATTATACTATTTTACTTTAGCATGGTGTTTTCTTGTACCTTGTTACGTCCCTCTGAGGACATGGTCCCCTGCCAATTTTTTGCAGCATAGACGGTTGTAAAGCATGCCTGGAGTTGCTGATGTGTGTTGCTTTGTCATGCGGGCCTTGGTGCCAGGTACTTATATTATTTCTACCGGAGTTATGGTTATTTATTCATATTGTTGATTTATCTGCTATTGTAGCCTAGTTTTGTAGATTCATATTCCTTTCTCGAGTCTATTCGAGCTTACGTGTTACTGGATGGCCGACTTTATCACATATAGCTCATTCTTGTTGTATTCTGTTTATTGTGGATTGAAGCATAAATATTTATCTTTACTTGATTATTTAGATAGTGACCATTATAATACAGCTTATACATATTTGAGTCAGACCAGAGTCCGGTCGAATGCGTAGATGGCATGTTACGTAGTCCTAGTCCTACGTATTTTGGGACTGGGGCATTACATATTTTTGTGGTGGCCCATGTAGGTCTTGATTAAATCGTTACGATTATTTTTTAGTACCGAGCGAGCTGTAATCAGGATTAGCAGTATTTTTATCTCAATCCACAACTGATTTGAAAATTTCTTAGCATTTGATTATCGCCCTTGGACTTCATAATTATACTCGTTTATTTCCCTCGACATCTTTATTATTGTTTATCATCCCTCCCTATTTCAGAGAGATGGACGTTCGTGCGCGTGTTTCCTCCAGAAGCAGATCTTTGTCAAGGCAAAAGAAGACATGCTGGGATAGGTAGATAGGTTATTTCTATATGCTAGAGCTAGTGTAGATTGTTAGCATAAGAATTGAATATAGTTAATAAAACCTTACCCTTGCTTAAGGTAGCAGTAATTTGGAAGTATTAGAAGTTAGAAAGATGGTTTGATTCTAATGCACTGGAATACTTTATGAAATACATAGCTAGATACTATGGATTAGATGTGGCTCATGATGGTGATACAAGGAATTGTATTATGACCTTAAGAAATTGGAACCTTACGTAGCAGGCCATAGTGGTTAAAACTCTAGTTGCCTTGTGACTTTTAGTATCAAAACTAGATCTTATGATCCCTTAAATTATTGATGACTATAGGTCTGGACTAAATAGATAGGTAGATTGCTAGACCAAAGGTTTGAGTAATTAGATAACTCGAGTACTAAAGTATATCTTCTGAAATCAAATTAGATGTACTTGATTATTTGGGTTGTCAGTGTTAATTGAAAAAGTGAGTTCCACCCGTGATTACTTGGGTAAAATTCTCAGTTGTCTTTCTGACACGCTCTATGATATAATTGCACTACCTCTACATCCAGAGAGCTTTAGGAAGCTCTCAATAAAAAATACTCCAATGAAGGAGCGGGTTCTGAGATTTACATTGTTGACAGATTTTTAGAGTTTAAAATGGTAGATGAGAAGTCTGTTGTTGAATAGACTAATACCCTTCAAACTATCATACACGAGATGTCTCAGAAAGATATGTCATTTGCTGATAAGTTTTTAATTGCTGCCTTCATTAATAAACTTCCCCCATCTTGGAAGGAATTTGGTTTAAAAGTAAAATATAATAAGGAACCCATGTCTTTAGACGACCTGTTTGTATCCTTCCGCATTGAGGAATAAGGTAGAACTAGAGACGAGGAACCTCTTAGTACTGAATTTGAGGCAAAGTTATACATTGTTGAAACCAAGAAAAAGTCTAAGGGCCAATCCTATCAACAGAGGTACAACCTCCAGAACAAGAATCCTGCAAAGAAACAGTTTCTTAAGCCAAGAGCTGTGATTGGAAAAGACAACAGACCTAAGCGGGAATGTTACAACTGTGGTAAGCCTAGTCACTTTGCTAGGCAATGCCGCCACAGGAAGAAGGGTCAGGGATTTCAGAATCCTGATCGTCGAACTCCTGCAGATACTATTGTTGTTCCACAGGCTCATGTTATCATAGCCGGGACCGAATCTATCGGTACCGATGATCAGAGGTTTGTAACCGTAGGTTCTGTTTTTGAGTCCTCGTATCATCCTATTGACTGGTGGGTTGATACAGGGGCAAATATCCATGTATGTCCTAATATTGATTCTTTTTTCTTCTATCGACAGGTTGAGGAAGGCGAATCAGTAGCTATGGGAAACTCGAGTGTTGCCAGAGTGCATGGAAAGGAAAGAGTGAACCTCAAGTTGTCTTCGGACAAGATTCTCCTTTTGCATAATGTGCAGCACGTACCGGACGTAAACAAGAACTTAATTTCTGGTTATTTGCTAAATAAACATGGTTACAAACTTGTATTTGAGTCTGATCGAGTTGTAATCTCCCTGAACGGTAACTTTATTAGGAAATGCTATGTATGTGGGGGTCTGTTTAAACTTTCTGTGGACATGCCTTGCAGTACATTAAATTTATGTTTAAATAATATTGCATCTACTTCTACTTCTGATTCAAATGCTCTCTTTTATAATACTGATAGTTGTGATATTTGGCATGGTCGTTTGGGACATGTCAATTTTAACTCTTTAAAGAGAATGTCTAAGTTACAATTGATTCCTAGGATTGACATGAGCAGGAATAAAAAATGTGAGATATGTACACAAGCCAAACAGCCCAGAAAATCCTTTCATTCTGTTGAAAGGAGTTCTCAGCTATTGGAGCTTATTCACAGCGATATTTGTGAATTGAATGGTATTCTCACTCGTAGTGGTAAACGGTATTTTATTACATTTATAGATGATTATTCAAAATACTGCCATGTTTACTTGCTTAGAACTAAAGATGAAGCTTTCAGTAAGTTTGTATATTTTAAAGCTGAAGTTGAAAACCAACTTGAGAAGAAAATTAAAATTCTTAGGTCTGATCGTAGGGGTGAATACACCTCTGCCGAGTTTGACTCCTTTTGTGAATTGTATGGCATTATACATGAGGTAACTGCTCCTTATGCTCCTCAACAGAATGGGGTAGCAGAAAGAAAAAATAGAACATTTCTTGATATGATTAATGCTATGTTAGGTAGCTCTGGTTTATCTGATTATTTATGGGGGGAAGCCCTTCTTTCTGCATGTCATATTTTAAATAAAGTTTCTTTCAAAAAGACAGATAAGACCCCTTATGAACTTTGGAGAGGTAGAAAGCCATCTTTGAAATATTTTAAAGTGTGGGGGTAACTTGCTAAAGTTTCTGTCCCCCCTACCAAGAAAAGAAAATTGGGACCAAAGACCGTAGATTGTGTATTTTTGGGATATACCAAAAAATAGTACCGCTTATAGATTTCTTGTAATTAAGAGTGAGGTAAATGGTATTGATGCTAACACAGTCATGGAATCTAGGGATGCTACATTTTTTGAAAATATTTTTCCATTGAAAAATAGAATTTCTAGTTCTTCTATTTCTACTCAAGTCCCTGTTGTAACCTCTAGTTCACAACCAGAGGAGATTACCCCAGTAGAACCCAGGAGAAATAAAAGAACAAGACGAGAACCAAACCTAGGTGAAGGTTTTTTCACCTATGTCGTTGAAGAGGATCCAATATCTTATCAAGGGGCTATGTCCTCAGTTGATTCCTTATTTTGGAAAGAGGCCATAAATAGTGAAATGGATTATATTATATCAAATAGAACTTGGAATTTGGTTAACCTTCCTGCAGGTTGCAAACCAATAGGTTGCAAATGGATCTTCAGAAAGAAGTTAAGACCTGATGGGTCTATTGAGAAATTCAAAGCCAGGTTAGTGGCTAAAGGGTTCAAACAAAGAGAAGGGGTAGACTTTTTTGACACTTACTCTCCTGTTACAAGAATTGCTACAATTAGAATGTTAATAGCTATTGCATCTGTTCATAATATGTTTATTCATCAAATGGATGTAAAAACTGCATTTCTGAATGGAACAACCTGAAGGGTTTGTTGTTCCAGGACAAGAACGCAAGGTATGCAAATTAATTAAATCTCTCTATGGACTGAAATAATTGCCAAATTAATGGCATAATAAATTTGATAAGGTAATTCTATCATATGGTTTTGCTATTAATGATTCTGATAAATGTGTATATAGCAAAACTGTTGGTAACTCTTTTGTAATATTATGCATGTATGTTGATGACATTCTTATTTTTGGTACTGACATGGATATTATTTATGATATCAAATTATTTGTCCCAAAATTTTGATATGAAATATTTAGGACCTGCTGATGTAATTTTAGGACTTAAACAAAGTCGCACTTCTGAAGGAATTGGTATATTCCAATCTCACTATATAGAAAAGGTTCTAAAAAGATTTAACTATTTTGATTCTAAACACTACTAAAAAAAGTCAAATTAGCGACGTCCAAAAACGTCACTAAATGACAAAAAAATGTCGCTAATCATGTTTAGCGACGTAATTAGCGACGTTTTACAGAAGTCAAAAATTAGTACGTCGCTGAAAGAAAAAACGTCGTTGTACTGACGTTTTTTAGCGACTTAAATGTGTCGCTAACTTA
This sequence comes from Iris macrosiphon, assembly GCA_036927795.1. Lineage (NCBI taxonomy): Eukaryota > Viridiplantae > Streptophyta > Magnoliopsida > Asparagales > Iridaceae > Iris > Iris macrosiphon. Next base: position 355,435,372 of record JAYESA010000004.1, read on the forward strand.
GCGACGTTTAGCGACACAGAGTCACTAATTAGTGACGTAAACAAACGTCGCTAAACGTCGCTAATTAGCGACTTATATAGCGACGTGACAGCAACGTCTTTAATGACTTGGCAGTACTGCCATGTCAGCAATTTGCGACGTACAGCGATGTATTTAGCGACGTTTAGCGACGTCATTAGCGACGTCTATTAACGTCGCTAATTAGCGTCGTATTTAGCGATATGTCTAAACGTCGCTAAACGTCGCTAAATACGTCGCTAATTTTACAGAAAAAAAATACTGAATTATTTCCAAACTATTATTCCTGCAATTTATGAATTTCTAATTAAAAATAGACCCAGAGCAACCCTCCGTTGAATTCTCTGGGTTCGCCGACCCCTTCGGTGGAACACTCAACACCGATAAATTAACATCATTTAATATGAATAAAAAGTATCAGTCATACAATACACACAAATATTATAGACAGACCTGGAGCAACCCTCCATTGAATTTTTTGCGTACGAAATAACACAAAAAATATATATAATATCACAGTCACACAATACACACAAAATAAAAAGTACCACAGTCACACAAAATGCATAATATATAAGTATCAATCTCGAGGATATCCAATACGCTGGGGCACATACCAGTCCCTCAGATACTGCGCATAAACAGCATTTATGTGATCAATCTCCGCTATGGGTGATGGGTGACTGGAACTTCCCGTCTGAGATACAGCCGCTATAGGTGCTAGGTGACTGGAACTCTCCGTCTGAGATACAGCAGGTGGTATCTCTTCCTCCTTAAGAGTAGAAGGCATCACTTCCTCCTTAACAGTAGGAGGCATCACTTCCTCCTTAACAGTAGGATGTGTCTCTCTCTTGGGTGCCATCTGGTAAGATAGATGAAAATAAAGAATATAATTGATAACAGATATTACTTAAGACATACCCTTAATAATGCGGAATAGAAGAATTAGATGACTCACAAAGAATATAATTGATAACAGATATTACTTAAGACATACCCTCAGCAGCCCTGCCTATAAATTATTTATTGCAGTATAATAATGATAGTAATAATAAAACTACTTGTTTGTTGCAGTATAATAATGATACGAATCATAAAACATGAGAGTATAATAATGATACTAATCATAAAACTATTCAAACACAAATCTCATACATATGATTTGGTTTATCAGTCACAAGTTGCCTCAACCTAATATTTTGTTGAACTCTAAATTCATAAGTACCCAGTCCCCAACCTGCTTATCTCTGGACTGATCATCTACATCAAGTATGTCTTCATAATCAGTGGTGACTACACATATGTACGATGATGGGTATTTGTGAGGAAGGTATCAGTAAAATACTGCAGGCCATGGGATATGTGCAGCAGCACCAGGATATGTAGACTAAACTGAGGGATAGGTGCAAGCGTGGTTGCACTTGGAAATATGGCTATGGGTTCCTGAGCAACATAGAAGGGGATCTGTTTAAAATACAATCAAGTGAGTATGTGAATGAGTGATAGCAGTAACAAGGGAAATAGTGTATCAGTTATGTGTCTAATGAGTAAACTCGTGAGTGCACAGTAAGTGTAGCACCTGGTATATTAGTAGCAGCAACAACTAGACATTCATTAGTAGCTGCTGCTATTGTTATTGTATTTATGGGTGTTAGCTGATGCCATTATAGTTTGAGGGGTGTGAGGCCTTACCTGTAGGTGGTATTAAGTTAGGCTGGTAGGGGATTGGGTTAAGGTCTGATACAGACCAGGTGAGGTATAAGCAGCATCAGTTAGAAGGGGGGATCGGGTTTAAGTAGATCAACAATGGCATCAGTACTGCTATTGGAATTACAAGCAGCAGCAATATCAAGTTATCGTAACAATAACTTGAGTTGCTCTAAGTATGGGTAGAAGTAGCAGTGATTAAGAGGGGGGTGTGCTGCACATCTTGTGCTAGGGAATATCTCTATTAGTGAGAAACTGAACCTGGCATTCAAGTATGGAGGGAGAGTAGTATAATAGGTGATTGGTGTCCTTGTGTTGAGACAAAGTAAGTGCATCAGAGAGTATAAATGAGCAGTGATAGCAACTTAGTTGCATCATAATGCAACAGCTGACAATAACATCAATAGTATCAGATGAGTGAAGGTCTGAACTCAGTTTAGACATCAATTGGGTCTAGATTGCACTGTGAACTAAGGTGGAGATGTAAACAGATGGGAAAAACCTAACAGTTGGATGCAAGGGTGAAAAGTGAGTCTGTGAGATTGTGGAAGTAGACCATGAGTGCCTACACTGTGTATCAGTAGGGATCTAGAGTATCAGTACTCGAGCTAAATGTATGGGATATTGGTTAATGAATAGGAATAATATGGGTAAGTTAATGTCAGTAGAGGTTAGTTGGGTTGTTATTTGGACTAAGGTATGAGTAATATCAAGTCAGAATGCTACAGAGTAGTATATAAGCCTTGGAATATTAGTCTAGTAGCATAGATGCTAAGGTATTACCCAACATGGTGTAAGGCTAAGGTATTAGATGAATCTTGAACTAGAGAGTTGCCAATAGTTTTTCTTATACTAAGCTACTGAATGTAAATACTTAGAGTATTAGATCATTGAGTAAAGTTATTGATTATAGCTATATATATTATATGATATCTAGTACCCCTATTAACTAGTATAACCTAGAAACCCACTCTATGGATAAGTATAGACTCTAACTTCAGAATTAGCCTAGTACGAGACCAAGTGACTTAGAGACGACCCGAATGCCTAAACCAGAGTTAAATACACATGTATATCACTTCATAACACCAACTTAACATTAATATTTGATATTTAGGTCAAAGTGACTCCATTTTGGACATCGATCCCCACACTTGGCTTAGGACCATAGGCGAGTACATTCTTTGACAGTTTTTATTATTATTTGTTATTATTATGATTCTAGTTGTAGTGTATACTTGATTCCAACACAGCGGATACACGGACTAGTATCATAGATACCTGTCATGAGGAGTCATGATTGGAATCCATCGTACTAGCTGGGGACAGAAAAATATTAGCAAGATTATGTGATCATACCCCACTTTACATGCATCATAGGTCACCCCACATATCACGTAGGGTGTAGCATGACCATTTACATGCCTCATATATATATATATATATATATATATATATATATATATATATATATATATATATGCAAATGACATCTAGCCTAACGGTTAAGACCGATGTACCTTGGCGGGGAGATCTTGAGATCGAGACCCCCCAGCATCATTTAATTTTCCCTTAGGGGAATTAAATGGTGGAGCGGTGGATAGGTGTGACGTAGGCATCAAGAGCGGTACGGTGCGACCCAGTCAGGTGCGCAGATGTGATGCGGGTGCAGGTGTGTGCTAGCGGAGCTGGTGCGCTGCGACTTCTACTACGTGAGGTCTTCGGGCTGGATAGAGCCTTCGGACGTGGTACATTCGGACGTGTAGCCATCGGACTGAGTTGGTGGTGCCTTCCGGCCGGGATGTAAGCATTCGGGCTGGGTGGGGCCTTCAGGCTAGTGTTGTATATATAGGCCTTCAGGCTGGATTGGTTGTAAGCTTTTGGGCTGAGTTGTGGCCTCTCGAAGGGTCATGAATAAAATTAACCTTCTTCAAATATATATATATATATATATATATATATATATATATATATATATATATATATATATATATATATATATATATATATACTCAAAATTTGAGGGGGCACAGCTGCACCCCCTCGGCTCCATGTGGCTACGCCACTGGACGCAAGGTCCTTGGAACGAAGCGTAAGTTTTTGTTAGATAAAACTTAACTCTTTTTTTTGTTTAGAAATCTGTAAATAATAAAAATAAAAATAAAAAATTTAATGTTATCGGCCTCCGGGAAAGTCGTGCACGAAGCACTGCCCTAAGATTTAATCCGAGGTCTATGTGCAGACGTTTCTCGAAAGCTTCTAGTGGTAAACCCCCCTGACTACCGGCTTCTCTTCGTCGCACACAACTTGGAGAGAGAGATCAAACTTAGCTCTTCCCAGAGAAAGGATTTAGATGAAAGAATGTTGTTGGAGAAAAGAACAAGAGAAAGAGGTTTCACATGGAGGAAAATATTCTGTAAAAAATGAAGGAGGAGACCACAATATAAAGATAGTCCCTAGACACAACCAATGGACATGATATTAAATGGCACATAAACATGTCATTAAAAAGCAATAACAAAAGGGGAAAACATGGTGAAATTGTTGTTATATGAGCTGTTACAGAAGCTGTCACATGTGCAAAATAAACCGGGACATAGGGAGAAATAAATACCCAACGTTCAAATCTTCAATGAGTTTAAAACTGGTTCAAAACAAGGAGGAGCAAAAAGATATTTAGGGTCTCAACCCGAACCCGAAGAGAAAATCGAATAGGCATTCGGTACCCGCAGGTGTGGGCACGTACCCGCACCCGTTACGCGCGCCGAACCAAACCGAACCGAGCCGGGCCGTACGGCGACGTACGCGTGTGGCCCATAAAGCTCTCCACATAAGACCACAAGGAAGCAAAGAGTAAGAACTATTATATACATACAAAGGTGGAGTGGTCCAATCGATGTGGGAATAAAGTAGAGGAGGAAGTTCAGCTTTTGCTCACATGTGTGTGAACACATATACACACAAAACCAACTATCCCCCCCCAAAGGTCAAGTTCCGAAATAGATGTGACAAAGAAATTAAGAGTAAAAAAAAATTGGGCAGGTATATACTATGCATAGATGAGATGGACTACAACATTGAATCTCACTTAGTGACTATTATCTTTGTCTGAAGAAGTGCTTGATGGACTATGACTTGAATCAGACTTCTTAAACCAGATTTAGAAAAATAGCACGCATAGTACGCTAGAGGTTCTTGGGTCTAACGGGTGGCACTTTTGGTTGGCCACGCGCACTTATTCCATATTCATGAGAGTTGTCTGGGATCGCCCTATCCCATAGTCGCGGCCTTCACGACCTCTCATATAGGTAAGTCCTTAGGGGTTGGTGATAGGTATCAACCCCGTATATCAGCTTGGACCTATTAAGAGTATTAAAACTCATCCTAACTATATCACTCAGGAACACTGTCACCATAGGGATGGAAAATCATTGTACACATGTACAGCCACTTGGGCATTATTTTTAATAAGATTTTAATCCCGGATCAGTGTCCCATAAAAGTCACCTAAGTCCAGCTTATTTTTACCCATTGAACCGGCTTCTTGGGATCTCCAGTCAAACTCGGTTGGGTTGCCATTATTGGTGACTTATTTATGGGCCTAACCCCATCCTCCCTCCGATGATTCTAGGATCAAAGTCCTAGACAGATCCTTCGTCAAGTGGTCTGCAAGGTTCTTTTCTGACTTTATATAGTCAAGAACCACATATTTGCCTAGTAGGCCTTTTATTGACTTGAAGCGCAGCTGCAGGTGCCTGTTCATCTTAGCATTCACAGAATAATGCTTTAGTAATTTTATAACCGATTTATTCTCACAGTTTATAAAAATTGCTGGAACAGGACTAAGAGAAACATGTATATGTATAATAAGATTTCTTAGTCATTCGGCTTTTGTACAAGTAGTGTCTAATGCTATCATTTCAGAGTCCATTATACTCCTAGCTATAATAGTTTATTTACATGAGCTCCAGGAGATTGCAGCTCCTCCTAGAGTAAAAACATATCTAGTAGTGGATTTCACATCATGTGAGTCAGTTACCCAGTTTGCATCAGAGTAACCTTCTATGATATCAGGGTGTCTAGTGAAGCGCAACTTATAATCTAGAGTAGCCTTAAGATATCTAAATACTCTATCTAATGCACTCTAATGAAACTGATTTGGGTTACTAGTATATCTACTTAGTCTTCCAATAGCAAATACAATATCAGGTCTTGTCATGTTTGTTATATATATGAGAGAACCTATCATCTGTGAATATCTATGTTGTTCCATAGGTGGTCCTTCATTCTTTTTGAGAACAATACTACTGTCATAAGGAGTAGGGGAAGGATTCTTATCAAAAAACTCAAAAAAATTTAACATTTTCTCAATCGAGTGTGCTAAGGATAGAGTATAACCCCTTTTGTATTTGGACACTTTTATTCCAAGAATCAAGTTTGCTTCACCTAGGTCTTTCATATCAAACTAGTTAGATAAATAATTCTTAGTATTATTTATCAATTCCAGTGATGATCCTATAATAAGGATGTCATCTACATACAAGCATAAAATGACACAACTCTTACCTTTATTTTTAGAGTATATACATTTGTCATACTCATTTGGCAAGAATCCATATTCAGAAATTACCTTGTCAAATTTTTTGTGCCATTGCTTGGGAGCTTATTTTAGGCCATAAAGAGATTTTACTAATCTACACACTTTCTTTTCTTGACCTTTAGCGATGAAACCTTCAGGTTGGTCCATGTAGATTTCTTTCTCAAGATCTCCATTTAGAAATAATTTCTTAACATATATTTGATGGATTAGCATTATGAATGGATGGTAAGGCTAGAATGGTTCTAATAGAGGTGATCCTAGATACAGGAGAGTATGTATCAAAATAATCTAGTTCCTTTTTCTGGGTAAAACCTTTGGCTACTAATCTAGCCTTGTATTTCTCTATGGTACCATCAACTCTAAGTTTCTTTTTGAATATCCACTTACAACCTATGAGTTTGCTACCTAAAGGTAAGTCTGCTAGAAACCAAGTACTATTCTCTATTATGGAGTTGTACTCATTGTTAATGGCTTCGTTCCAGAAAGGGGTATCAGGAGAAGATATAGCTTCTTCATAAGTTGAGAGATCACCCTCTACCAAAAAGGTAAAGAATCATTATCCTAAATTTTTTCAATCCTTTCTCGTTTACTCCTTCTAGGTACTATATCTTGTTCAGGTTGTGAACTAGATATTTGAACATAGGAACTAGTAGAAGGAGTAAGAGAAGGTTTGGTGGGAGTGGATAAAATCCTATCTTTAAAGGAAAACACATTCTCAAAGTAGACTGCATCTCTAGCTTCTATAATGATATTATTAGAGATTTTATTCACTTCAGAATGGGTCACTAGGAACTATTGGCATTGCTATCCAAAACATATCCTATGAACACAACATCTATTGTCTTAGGTCCAATCTTCCTCTTTTTGGGTTCAAAAATTTCTACTTTTGCTAGGCATCCCCAGACTTTGAGGTAATTAATCCTAGGGATTCGACCTTTCCATAAATCATATGGTGTCTTATCATTTGATTTACTAGGGATCCTATTAAGGATATAACAGGCTGACAATGAGGCTTCTTCCCACAAATTATCAAGAGCACCTGAGCTGAGAAGCATGGCATTCACCATGTCTAATAGAGTGCGATTCTTTCTTTCAGCAACTTTGTTGGACTGTGGTGAATATGGAGCAGTTATCTCATGAATTATTTTATGTTCATCACAGAAATTAGTTATTTCATTTGAGGTATACTCTCCACCACGATCTGATCAAAGAATCTTAATCTTTTTCTCTTTTTAATTCTGATCTTCAGATTTATAGATCTTGAATCTATCTAGAACTTCATATTTAGTTTTGAGAAGGTAGGTATAACAATACTTTGAATGGTCATCTATAAAAGTGAAAAAGTATTTTCTACTGTCTTGGGTCAAAATCCTATTTGAGTCACACACATCACTGTGAACCAATTCTAGAAGATCAGAGTTTTTTCTACAGATTTGAAAGAAAGCCTAGTGTTTTTAGCTTGAACACAAATCTCATACTTGTGATTATCATCTATAGGTGTCTTAGGAATAAGATATAATTTCATCATCCTTCTCAGGAAACCTAGATTAACATGAACTAATCTACCATGCCACACATTTGAAGATTCTATATTTGAAACAACAAAAGAAGGATTTAATATTTTATTCATGATACTCAAAATGAAAAGACCATCTCTTAAAAATCTTTTTCCAATAAAAAGTTCATTCTTAGAAAACATTACTTTATTTGCCTCCATAATAATCTTGTACCATGAAGCTACAAGAAGAGACACACTAACTAATTTTTTTCTCATAGACGGCATATGCAACACATCATGAAGAGTCAAAAAAAATTCGGATGTCATCTTTAGATCTATTATTCCTCTTCCTATAATATGTGCCCCTGAGCCATCTCCTATAGTTACACCTCCTCCACCCGATTCTCGATAGTTTAAAAAATATGAGCGACCAAAAGAAACATGAACATTAACTCCAGAATCCAACCACCAATCATCAGAATGGTAGAAAATATTGACTAAGGGTTGATAGCTTACAGACCTGAAGGAACTAGAAGAGCCATTGAGAAGCATATTTTCTTCTAGTTTGGCTGGACGTTTCCCTTTGAAAGAGGTCTGGACAACTTCCTTCTTCCTATGGAAATAATTGTTGGCCATATGGTTTATTTTATCACACACAAAATAAAATCTCTTCTGATCCTGAGTCTAATCGAAGTTGCTAGGTTTACGGTGATGAAGGTTTTGGTGGTGAGGTCGAAAGTTCTGCTTCTTCTTGAAGAGGTTCCTTTTGGGTTTGTGATGATGATTGGGCTTGGGCTTTCCTTGGAATTCTACTAGGTTTACCTTAGCCTTAGACTCAGACTTACGGTTAGACCTTAGCCTAATTTGTTCTTTTGTTCTAATTTTCTTTAGGACTTGAGCAAAGGTAAGGTTACTTTCTGTATGAATAAGATCTTTCTTAACATCAGACCAAGAAGGAGGGAGCTTGTCTACCAAAAAGGCTATTTTATACTTAGTAGAAAAGAAAGTACCTTTCGCTTGAATATGCCTAAGATATTCTTGGAATTCATGTATTTGGTCATTCATAGGTTTATTATCTACTATAAAGTATCTGTTGAATGGAGAGGAATTAAATCTTTTAATTCCAGCATCATCACAGCTATATTCATCTTCCAAAGCTTCTCAAAGTTCTGTAGCACTGTTATATTCAAAGAATATATCATATAATGATTCAGACAAAGCACTTAGAATTCTATGGAAGCAGTGGTAGTCTATTTCCTTAGGAGTTTTGGATTTTGAGGAGCTGGTGGATTTGGACACTCCTACGTCAGACTCGGTGTTATCAGAATTATTTGTGATGGGTGTGGAACCATCAATGGCTGAGATTGGTCCTAAAGTTGTGAGCCAAAATTTTATTTGACTCTGCCATCTCTTAAAGTAGGTCCCGTTGAACTTAGCAGGTTTAGCGGTAAAAGTCTCATCCTTGCCAGTCATGGTTGCTAATGTGAATAGTCTGAAACCGCAAAATATGTGTTTTACTCAATAACAAAGTCTAGTGTTCTAGAAGAATAGTTTGAGTGATTTTTCTAATCAACCTTACGAAATCTTTAGTCTATCAAGTGTTGATTAACTTGGGTTAGCTGTAGGGGACAATTTTCAGCTAGCGGTGGTCCAAAGACACATAAGTACCGTGTCGCTTAGGGCTATTTACATCCGGTTGACAGAAGGACCCTTTCGGCTTATTCTCAAATTTCTCTCTATTTTTAGAATTCAGACTCAAAGGGATTTGCAGTTTCACTTTAACTATTTCTTTACTTCTAGAAAATAATTTCTATTGTTCTAAGTTGTAGTAGAATTATACCCAAACACTATTTTCACAAGGCAAGGTATATAAACAATTTGATATGTAAGAAATTGTTCAATTACAATTAAAATTTAAATTTGATACAAGTTGTTACAGAACCTTATTGAAATGAAAAGCTACTAAACTTATTTAATTATTTGCTAGAAATAAAATTGCTATAGTGACTTTAAACAACTATGAACAACTTAGTAGCAAACAACCAGATTTCTATTGCTACAGTAGTTATGTAGCAAATGATTTTATTTGGTTTCAGAATGTTGTTTTGTTAGAGTAAGCAAATTCTACAATAATGAAGTTGATAGCAAGCAAAATTATTTTTGTTGCAGTAACTCAATGTAGCTTACACTTGTATTATTCTACGATTTACTAATATTTTACCTAACAGGAAATCAGATTAACTCTTAGAATGTTAGATAAAACTCAACTCCTTTTTCGTTTAGAAATCTGTAAACAATAAAAATAAAAATAAAATAGTTAATGTTACCGGCCTCTGAGAAAGTCGTGCACGAAGCACTGCCCTAAGAGTTAATCCAAGATCTATGTGCAGACGTTTCTCGGAAGCTCCTAGTGGTAAACTCTCTGACTACCGGCTTCTCTTCGTCGCACACAACTCGGAGAGAGAGACCGAACTTAGCTCTGCCCAGAGCAAGGATTTAGAGGAGAGAATATTGTTGGAGAAAAGAACAAGAGAAAGATGTTTCACGTGGAGAAAAATATTCTATAAAAAATGGAGGAGGAGACCGCAATATAAAGGCAGTCCCTAGACACAACCAATGGACATGATATTAAATGGCTCATAAACATGCCATTAAAAAGCAATAACAAAAGAAAAAAACGTGAAAAAATTGTTATCATATGAGCTGTTACAGAAGCTGTCACATGTACAAAATGAATCTGGACATAGGGAACAATAAATGCCCAACGTTAAAATCTTCAATGAGTTTAAAACCGGTTCAAAACAAGGAGGAGCAAAAAGATATTTAGGGTCTCAACCCGACCCCGAAGAGAAAATTGAATCGTCCTCCAGCGCCCGCAGGTGTGGGCACATACTCACACCCGTTACCCGCGCCGAACCGAACCGAGCCGAGCCGGGCTGGGCGGTGGCCTAAACCCGAAGAAAAAATCGAATCGGTATTCGAAGCCCGCAGGTGTGGGCACATTCCCGCACCTGTTACGCGCGTCGAACTGAACCGAGCCGGACGACAGCGACGGCGCACGCGTGTGGCCCATAGAACTCCCCACACAAGACCACAAGGAAGCAAAGAGTAAGAACTATTATATACATACAAAGGTGGAGTGGTCCAATCGATGTGGGACTAAAGCAAAGGAGGAAGTTGAGCTTTTGCTCACATGTGTGTGAACACATACACACACAGCCAACAATCTTTTGGGTATTAAACTTATATCTAAAATATTATAATAGTATTTAAAATAATAAAACATAAGTGAAAATGATCAATAATAAAACATAAAGAAAAATATGATCCAAATTTCAACACAGTAATTATCAAAGAGATAATAACCATTCTTTAGGAGTCACAAGACTAAAATATTCAGCAACTAAGAAAGTAGCTACTTGTTGATTATCAAGAAATGAAAAATGTAGCTAATGCCAACTCAAAAATATCAAAATACAAAGATTTGCATAATCCATGTCTTGCTCATAAATTGACAAAGGAAATGAGATAAAAAAGAAAAAAGAGTTGAAGAAATATCTGATTGAGGATGCTGATGTGATTGTAGATCTAGAGGAAGTGGAACTTTGTACCTTGAACACAGAAAGGAAGAAAAGGTTTTGATATTGTAGCCTTAGATGGTTAGAAGAGAATTTGTAACGATTTAGGATTGTCATGAGTAGGTAAGTGGATAACTTGACCCTTTGTTATTATAAACGGTAATTCGAAAAAAAATAAAAAATTTCCTATTGGATGTAAGTTTTTTACATGGAACGTTAAATTTTACCTCTATAAACTTTTCCCAAAACGAGTCCTATGAATTTTTTTTTAAAACACTGATCTAAAATGAAGAAACATAAGTACTCTTTTCTCTACCAACATGCAAACCCTGATTTTGTGATCAATGATAAACTCCAGAAATAATAAAAGAATTAGATCGCAACCAAAACACACAATGCAGATGGTATGCTTACAGTAATGTCTTGTTTGACTAACTAGTCTGAAGCATGTTCAATTATGCTTATTACAGGGGCTTAATCATGCCGAGAGGCATCCTGTTTTTGACTAACTGACAGGTAAAATAAACTTCATAATCGTGTAATGCTTCTTTTTACGACAAAAAAAAGGATCAAGTAAATAATAGTTTTCAATGTATGAACACAGCATCAAATATGCAGAAAGATAAGAATCTTGGTAAAGGTACTACAAAAATGACTCAGGACTAGTCCAGTATTGATGTTAGTCCGTTTAGAAAAAAAATTTATTCAACTAGTCCAAATTTTACTAGTACTGACCATCCTCTTCACCTCCCTCCTCCTACTCCTCCACCGCTCGCCAACGCCCCCACCGCTGACCGTCATCCCCACGCGCAGCAACGGTCCCGTCCTCCACCGCTCGCCGCCGCCCCCGTGCGCAGCAGAAAAAAAAAATGGCAAAAGCAGCAGCAGCGACCCCTTCCTCCACTGCTCGCCGCTCCCGTGCGCGCGCCTCCGCCTCCCGCCGCCGTTGCCTCCTCCTCCTCCCCCTCCCTCTCCTCTGTCTCTTCCCCCCCTTCCGGCCTCCACGCAGCCTCGACTTCGTGTCACGTCGCGTAGTCCTCCCTTCCGGACTGTTAAAATTTTGACAGTTCTACCAATTGGAAGGACTGTCAAAATTTTGACAGTCCTAAAAAATTAACATATACTTTTAGGACTGTCAAAATTTTGACAGTCCTACCAATTGTTAGGACTGTCAAAATTTTGACAGTCCGAAAGGATTGGTAGGACTGTCAAAATTTTGACAGTCCTGATTATAAAAATAATTAATTGAAAGTGGACAGTTCGATGAGTAAATTTTGAAAGTAACAAATTTGTAATTATCAATAATATTGTAGTCTAAGGCAAAGATAAATGGTAGTAGATCTACATAAACAACATTACCGTTATAAAGATTCCTAATCACCATGCATTCATTATTTCCGCAAACTTTAAATCAGAAACGCAAACAAGAAACTGAGAATAGCATATAGCTTTGTCCGGAAACTGAGAGATGAGGGGACGTAATTATGACTACCATAACAGAACGACCACTTGTCTGTGTCAGTTCGATCAAAGATCATAATTAGCTTAATGTTGGCAAACCATCCGAAGGTGAAATGATTACTCTTAATGTTAGAAAGCAAAAGACCATTAAGAACTTTCAGGTGCTGACAACTGAACCTTAAACTGAGTAAACATGTTAAGAAAAGGTTTGACAGAGTTAACAGGAAAAGTAAGCAGGCACACCCACCTCACTGATGCTGTTGAGACATCTTTTTCTCCACTGACCATCTTTGTAATGGTCCATGGCTACAGTTGTAGAAGTATAAAAAATATGCATCTATGCATCCAACAGTCATGTGTCTCAAAGTAAAGTGCAGAAGAGATCAGGCAGCAGAATCATCCTGCGGTCCAGAAAGACGACATCCATGCGTCCCAATAAGCCAAAACAGCTTTGGCCGCAGATGGACCTGACACGTCATCCTAGCAACAGGAACGTCTCTGATACATAATTCTGACAAAAAAGATTTTCTGAATGTCTCAAAAGACGTGAACACACTAAACGACAGAAGTCTCACGTCAGCACAGAACTTCACTCTCGATGGATGTGCAGCGCCACGTGTACAGCACAACTGGCCTCATGCGTCTCAGGTTCCATGCGGCTCCATGTGTCTCTGGTTCCATGCGTCCCAGGTTCCACGCGGTCACATGCGTCTCTGGCCCCATGAGTCCCAGGTTACATGCGGTCCCATGCATCTCTGGCCCCATGCGTCCCAGACTTTAGGTGGCTCCATGCGTCTCTAGCCCCAACATATGCACGCCCAAGGATGATTATATATACCTCGATGGCATGTCCAAAAAGGGGACAGACAGAGAGGGGTCGCCCAACACAGAGAGAGAGCATACCATGACGAGCATAGAGAGAACATAAGCTTCCTCACCCTGCATCGGATCGTCAACGGAGTAAAGGAGCTGCCACAATGCTACTTGTCAATCGTCACACCCCATATCAAAATATTGTACTTAGATAATTCTATTTAGGATTCTTTGAACTCTTCTTCGTTCCTTAAATACAAAGTTTGCAATAACTCATTTAATGGCAAACAAGGTGGCGACTCTGCTGAGGACGACTTTCTCCTCTAATGAGAAAGTTGTGACACAATCCGACGCAGCCAAGCTCGGATCAACTCAAAGAATGCTGGTGGTTCGCTTCGACCAGCAGGCTTTCGAGGCGATGCTCTCGGAGGGAAGTGCTAGTCATTATCCAAGGCTAGCAACGCCTAAGGAGACCCGCAGGACGTGGGTTGCAAAGGCTCTGTGCCTCACCCAACTGTGGAGTATGCGCTCCCCATCTCTCTCTCTCTCTCTCTCTCTCTCTCTCTCTCTCTGCCGCAGGGACCACACATCATGCATCCACTGCTTATGAGGCAGCCCCTTCCATCAAGAAGGGTGCTCAGCACCAGAAGACCCGCAGGACGTGGGTTGCAAAGGCCGCTGCGCCTCACCCAACTGCGGAGCATGTGCTCCCCGTCTCTCTCTGCCGTAGGGACCACACATCATGCATCTACTGCTTATGCAGCAGCCCCTTCCAACAAGAAGGGCACTCAGCACCAGAAGACCCACAGGACATGGGTTGCAAAGGCCGTTGTGCCTCACCCAACTGCGGAGCATGCGCTCCCTGTCTCTCTCTCTCTCTCTCTGATGCTGAAGACACATAACATGCGTCCACTCTGGTTGTTCCCGCTCATGCAGCCTCCTTACCTAAAAATAAGAATGCTCAGCACCCAAACTCTGGCAGAGAAAAATAATACGATGCCAAGAGTTTCGGGGTTGATGCACAGCCCATGCGGCCACAATGTAGGATGTAGAGAAGAAAGCAGTATGCGGCTTCCAACTCAACCGTAGACGTCTCTGACACCCCCAGAAGCTCTGTCTTTGATAGAATCTCGTCTGGCCGTGCTCCTATGCGCCGATTCAAGAAAAATCAAAACTTAGACTCTTCGTACTACGCGCCTACGCATGCTAAGTCGAAGAAGTCTAGGGCAGTGCGAGCTCATCAAGCTCAAACAACTATCCATTTGGCTGATCGTCAGTGGGCACCGCTAACCGTTATGCGGGCCCCTGATGGAAAGCTATATAAGACCATCCCGTGCGTCCAGCCCGCAGAGGCAAATGGGCAGGGTCCATCTCAAAAGTCTTTCACTGACGACCTGGGAAAAGTTCTTGTACGAACCTTAGGTCAGAGAGCAAAAGTAATACCTACACATCTATGTGCTCGGTCTACCCGAGCTCATAACAATGGTGTAAAAGTAGATCAGTCCTCGCTTGATTTGCGCAATGTGATCAACCACAAGCGCAAAGCGAGGGAAGCAACCACAGCATGTGAGGTATCCCCTCTAGGATACCCCTGTGCCAACATCATCATCAACTGCTGCTGTGCTAAAGCAGCAGTGCCAACAAACAGGTAGTCGACATTACAACGACTACATCCGAAGGCACCTAGCCGGCAATAATCTAAAAATCAGGTGCAAATACCATATGAGGAGGAACTATCATTCGCCTCATGTTACTCTACTCAGAAGGACCTTTCCACCGTGCGAGGAAGGAAGACCAGCACCTCTAGTCTGTCACTCTCAACCAACGCATCAAGAAGGCGACTACCAGGAGGACCAGCAGCGGGACCTGCAGAAGATATTTTCCAAGGTACCCGCTCGATGAAAAAGCTATCAGTCGCTGGGGGTAGTTCTTCCTCAGGACCCCTAGGGTTGCACAAGCTGGGGGTAGTGATCCCCCGGACCTATACAACAATCCGGCATTCCGAGAAGGCGGGGATTTCCTAGGAACATACTCCGATGTCCCTAGGGGTGGCCACCCTCGTTGAAATGACGTAGCCTCCTACACTGGGGTAGTATTCTCTCCGAATATGAGGAGGAGACGATGCTACCTGATGATTACTCCCGGCAAGAATCTAAGACAGAAAGTGAGGCGTCCACTGTCCCGTCTATCTCTCCCCATGTGAGGACTGTATACATGGTAGGGGACGATCATGAATGCCCCAACGACCGACAACGCCTCGAGGCTCTTGAGGCCATGATGCAGACGGTGAGTTCTGTCATGACCCGCACATGAAATTTAGACATTAGTCGTGGGTACGTCCAGCCTACGCCGCAATATCAGCAGTAGAATGTTGTCTAGGTCTCAATACTACTAATCATAACTCACAAAATAACCTATCAATGATCTCACTCCATAAGGAGGACAATAAATATGCATTTGATCATCAAAACATAAGGTACTCAATCACAATAACTATAGAAAAGTAAATGGCAAGATAAGATAAAAAAGAAATAAGGAAGTCCTGACATAAGTCTAGAACACAACTCAAATAACAATAATAAGTCTAGAGTCTAACTGACTCAACATAAATAAGTCTCAACATAATACACCCAAGTCTCACAATTTAGAATAATCCAAAACATAGATAAACTAGACTAAATGATGTCTAAACGACCGCAGGTGGTGTCTCCTCTAAGGAGAGTGGCTTCTTTGGAATCTCTGAGATGAACTCTCCATCTACTCCTGGGCCATAGTGAGTTGGACAAAAATTCTCAAGGTCCTCTGAAAATGTTATCCAGTCATGATTGGAGTAAAGTACAAACACTAACAACAATTTCAATTATGTTGACATAAACTATAAAATAGTGCAAGGTAAAACATGATGAAGAATACTGGAAAATAAGAAATACTGGAGAGTCATGTAATCAGCATATAGATCTAACTAGCAATAAACAGATATAGGTGAATGCTAGAAATGAATGTACTGAAATAAAAGAATAGAAATTCTAGTTAAGTGTTATGAAATATCAGTTTGTTATGTGATCGGCTTGGGACTAGATCAGGCTTATTATATATGATTGGCTATAATACATGTGAGGTCAGGCTAACCATCTGGTTAGCTATGATGCTAGCAATAGTTAGGCTAATCATATATAACAAGCTATGAGGCATGTAAATGGTCAGGCTACACCCTATGTGATATGTGGGGTGAGCTATGATGCATGTAAAGTGGGGTATGATCACATAATCTTGCTAATATTTTTTCTTCCCCAGCTAGTACGATGGATTCCAATCACGACTCCTCATGAATGGTATCTATGATACTAGCCCGTGTATCTACTGTGTCGGAATCAAGTATACATTACAACTAGAATGTAAACACCCAGATTTTTCTAAAATTAAAATATAAATTTTTGGAATTTTTTGGTGATTTTAAATAATTAAAATAAATGTTCTTCAAGGGATAGATATTTTTGTGAATTAAATTAAATATTAGAATATTACAAAAATTATATTTTTGAGTGTAAAATAAATAATTAGTCATAGTGTAATTTTTCTGAAATTTATTGGACCCAAAAACTATTTTTAAACAGCTAAAAATAATATTTTAAATAAACCGGAATAAATCCAACCTGAACCGAACCGAACCAAGCCTAAATAAACCAACCCAACCCAAACCTTAGCGGGTCGGATCTAGACCCGACTAATACCAGCTAACCCGTACCCGAACCCGATCTGTTATCACTTGCTATAGTAATTGTAACTATTCGATTTCCCGACGGTTCAGCGACCGCGGCGTCCCTCCGACTTTAGTCGTTCACCCGCCGCCTCGTCGACTCCCGTAACCGCCATCCCTACCCCTTTGCCTCCCCGACGTGGACGCCGACCCCTCTGGTCCCCCTCCCTGTAACGGCCGGCCGACCCCCCCCTATTTAAACTCCTCTCCACCACCACCACTTCACCATCACAGCCAACGCCACCTCTCCGACTTTGCCTCTCCGACCACCCGACCTTCGCCATCCCCGACGCCAACCGCCCCGACAACTTCTCCGCCTTCGCCGCCACTACCAGTACCCCGACGACCGAGGAGCACCGCCATCCCGCAGTCGCCGCGCCGTACCGACCCTTGTACGCGAAGTTCAGTCGATACCAATCCCTTGTTCCGGTGAGTCTGTCTCCCTCCTCGTCAAGTCAATTTTCGAACGGCCTGTTGCGACATGTTTGTTGTATGACCCTCTCGAACCCCGTGCAATTTGATTAGGGTATCGTGTCCTATGTCGATCGTAAACCGCGACGCAAAAACAGAAAAAATATCCCAATTTTGGACTTCGAAAACTGTCCCGAACTCACAAGTTCACGGCCGTTTTACGTCCAACCTGTGTAATAATTCTAAAATTCACTTGAATAGTAAATTAGATAATATAATATAGTTTTAAACCCTGTAATTAGTTTATTTTATTGTGTTGTATGTTGTATTTTATTCGTAGGTGAAATCGACCAAAATCTTGGTTTTTAAAAACCCAAAATTTTCAAAACTGGGTGCGTCCCTCTAAATGAGGCAATTTCGTTGTGTGCAAAATTTATCGAAAGGTGCGCATCATCAATGCGGACGTGTGAGATTTCGCAGAAGTTGATTTGGATGTGCGTGCACACCGGAATCAACGCGTATCCGTCGAAATTACCCTGTATCGGGTCTGTTCTGAAACTCGTTGTAACTTCGTGTGTGCTTGTCATTTCGCAATAAAACTTGTGCCATCGGATTCGTAGCATTATGCTGGTCCTGTGACCCAAGTTTGGTTCGATTCTGAGAACATTGACGAAACCCCGTATCGTGGGCCCCACGGCTCTACTTGACGGACGATTTTGTGACCGGCTCAACGGAATCCAGTTCTGGACATTCCGTTGGGTTCGTATCATCATTCTGGACTTGTAGACACTAAGTTTGACAAATTTGGAGAACTTTATCTCTGGCATATTTTTTGGTGCGAAGTGGGCCATATGTAGACCCCGCTTTGACCAAAAACTGTCAATTTTGCCCTATGTTCAAATTAGACTTATTTGTAGGCAATCCTAGCTATTTTATATCTTCTGAGAGTGATAGTAATATTTATTTCAGCATCCGAAGGAGTACCTGAAGATCTCATTGTTACCGGAGCAATTGGAGAAATTCAAACCCTAGGCAAGTGTACCTTGCCAATCTTGCAGTATTTGTTTCATATTATTTTCTTGATTTATTTATGTGATGTATCTGTTCAACCTAGGGCCGTGAGACGTTGCTTAACATCCGAATAATATTCGGGTGTCGACGCCGTATGCGGAGTCGTGTAACGTCACTTAGAGAGTTGATATTGCGATCATATATATTTTCGTGCTTGCTTTATCAAGTACGTCATACCATAGGACACCTGACACTATTCATAGAACAGAATCTTTTCTAAGTTATTCATGGTGATTCTGTATAGGATTACAGGATTCGTGACATAGATCTTACATATGCATAGCTATCATTATGACTCGCTGCATTAGTTAGAATTCATGATCTTGCGTGTTATGGACATGAGACGTCGTGGACATGAGATGTGTGATTACATTGGGTGGGGAGAGACACACAGGCTACAAGCTGATTATATATATATATATATATATATATATATATATATATTATTGCGGTGTTGTAGCCTCTACATCAGAGCTAGGCCCACTACGTGATATCACTGCTACAGGCTCCCCGACACAGAGCTTGTAGTGGTCTCAGCCTGAGTACTAGTGATGCTCTCATTTGCATATCATATAGTTGGTTACATAGTTTGCCCTGTTGATATTTATTTATATACTGCATTTATTTGGCTTGAGTTATTCTTGTACCTTGCTATGTCCCTTGAGGACCTGGATCCGGATTATGTCCCAAGGTTTAGCTGAGAAGATCTACTCCGAGGTATACGGGACATGAGCAGACGCTGGAGCAGTACCAACACCAGAGGACGAGGTGATGCCAGAGGATTTCTCCTGAGTATTTGCTTTATATACTCAGTCATTTCTGTTCTTGATACTCTATTTCATGTCTCATGGATTTCTGTATTAAACTTATTATCGGGTTGTTCCCCGAGACACTTTATTGAGACTTGTTATTGAATTATATTTTTCTTTGATTTGTTTGATATTTGATTTATGTTTATCTTCTGTGGATGAGATTAGAATTAGACTGTGACTTGTATCGTAGACCTTTAAAATTATTTTACAGCTTAAGTACACTCTAACGGGTCCATTAAATTGGGTTTGCCCATTGGAGTGTGCTGTTGGCCATTGCCACGTGGCTAGTCCCTCGGTATTTTTGGGACTGGGGTGTGACAAGAATCATAGTGATAATCAAAATAATAAAAACTGTCAGAGAATGTACTCGCTTGAAAATCAATGAGATGAATCAACTGTGTCCAGAACAGTGCCTCGAAGACCTGAATAGAATATTATATTAAAATAAGGTTTAGGAAAGATAACAAGTCATTCTAGTTCAATTTTAGGTTGTTTGGTCATTTCTGGATCAAAATAGTCAAACTAGGTCAACATCTAGGTCAACTAGTCAAACTTGGTTAATTTAGCTAATTCTAGGTTGTTAGAGTCCATCTCTAAGTTATTGGGTCAAAACACTGCTCATATAGCTAATGCTACTAGTGTTAGGTTATCTTTAGGTATTCAAGCTAATACTTTAACTAGTGCTAAATTTCTAGCCTATAATAGTTAATATGGATACTGAGATACCATAATACACACACACACATATATATATATACTAACTAAACTCTATAACACCATAACTTGCAGCATCTTAGCTAAAACACTAATACACATTCCTAAATGGTATTCCAACCACAACCCGAATCTAACATAATAACTAAATCTAATACACCACTGATACTCGACTGATACCCTCACTGTCACACTAACACACCACTCCTTGGCCTGTAGAAGCATCAGTGCACTTAGCCAACCCATCCTGCCACCCTCAGAAGACACTACCTCTCCCTCGAGTATACCCATAGCAGACCCAGTTGTCTGATGCCCGAGCCCTCAACTAAAACATGAAGGTACTCACCTCTTCATTCCAATGCACAACCCTTCCTCGGATACTCTAATACCCAACTTCCTTTGACCTGAACACACCCTCACTGTCCTAACTTTCTTATTTCCTATTGCAAAACACACACTGCTCTAATACCAAATTATCACTGATATTCACCAACTACGCACTTAACCTCACTTGGTATCACACATCTCAGTCCTGCACTAAACTCACTGACACTCACTTGCACTTAACCTCACTTGGTATCACAAATCTCAGTTCCTCAACTGAACCCAGAGTATCAGTCCCCCTTAAGCGCTTCTCCTTGCTCTTGCTGATACTCTTCTTGTCAATGACTGCTACTGTTACTTCTTCTTATTAATCAGCAACTAATGTTTCTGATATTGTTGATACTGCTACTACTCTTGCCATTTAATATTTGTATTTGGCACTGCAGAGCCCGACCCTCAAATCCAACCTGGAATACAACTTCACCTTCATTGCAAGTGTGCATTGGTACGTTGTCTACATATGAATTTTGGTCTACCCAAACCCCCAACTGACTGTTACAGAGCTAACCTCCCAATCTGAAACACCTTCACCACTATCTCAACACCATCAGACAACAACCACACCAACATACCTCTCACTGATCAGTGCACTGATATCCCATTGCAGCAGTGCATCAAATACACTTCCTCGACTGTGCACACACTGGAACCTCTCATGAAACACCCCACACAGTCACACCCTAAATACAAAACCACACACTTTAGGCTATGTATCAGACACAAAGTGTACTGATACTTAATTTTGCACTGTCACTGCTAGATGTTCTTAAACCAACACCCCCCATACTAAATTACCTAGTGTTGATATACTGCATTCCCCTTCTCTGTAACAATCATGTTTCCCAATGTAAGTGCAGTGCAATCCGACCCCAACATTGCCACCAATACTGCAATCACCCAACTACAATATATATATATATATATATATATATATATATATATCCCGATACCTACTGATACACTTGGTGTTACACTTACTATGCACTCACTTGTTCACTCATTAGACACATAATTGATACTCTTGTTGTTTTATCTCCCTCCCCGACTGATACTACACTGTGAACAGACAGTGCACAAAAAGAAATACTAACACACACACTCATCACTCACTCAAACACACACTCACCTGATTCTATGCATGAGTTGTCCATTCCCGACCTCCCTTCACCTGTGCACAGCATGCACAGTACACGAGTAAACCTCACACTTGACAGCATAGTGTATATGGCACCACAATCCATATATATAACACCCACTAGAATACACTTAAACACGTATACACATATTTATACACCTAATAATATGTGTATGCACACATTTAAGCAAACACCTAGTGAGCATGAGCAAGATACTCATGATACACAACCAATCCTCTTGTTAAAACCCCCAAATTACAACTAAAAATATATACTCATATCAAATATATATATATATATATATATATATATATATATATATATATATATATATATATATATATATATATATATATAGTATGATTAGTTACAAACAACAATGGAGGAAAAATACATCCTTAAAACACAAAACCCCAAATATACATATAACACCATGAAAAAATTATCATGAAAACCAATAGAGACTCATGCTCTCCCCTTATGGCTATTCTTAAACCATGGGTGGGCTCCTAATGGCCAACAAATAATAAAAACAGAATTTAAATGAGAGATTTCAAATTTTTACCTGTTGGGAGATGGGTTCCTAATGCAAACTTCTTCTTCTTCTCCCAAGCTTGTTGAAACCTAAGCTTCTAGGCTTATTAGATGAGGGAAAGAGAGGGTTTGGGGTTTTAAATTCTAAAATTTGGTGGAGGGAAGAAAGGGTTTGGGGAAGAGCTATTTCTAGGAGTTTTCTTCATGAGCTATGATGAACTAGAGGGAGGCTCCCTCTCTCCTATATAGGGCCGGCTACTAAACCTAGGGCTGGCTAATGCACAAAGTCCATAATGCCCCCACATGGTTGTCATGAAGAGTTATTTAATTAAGTGGAGTTTAATCCCAAGTGAGGGGTTTAACAAATTTCTAATTTTAAAGAAGGATATGGATTAACTAGTGGGTTCAATTATGACTAGTCTAATGTAAAGTCCATTATCACATCAAGTCTAGTCCACTAATCCATATCATTAATTATAATAATACCACACATTATACATATTATGTAACTACAACACGATATATATATAAATATTGCAAATGACATCAATGTCCCTACCCTAGAAATATGGTAGTGAAAAGTTCATCAATGCAAGTCATGACTCAGGCAATGCTGAAAATTAAAGCAAACATGGCTTCCCAACCAGCAAGGGCTTCTGGGCAGGCAAGCTTGGAACCTGCGACCAACATGGACCCTGCGACCAACACGGACTCCAACTCGCTAAATAAGTGGGAGTTGACCACCTGGAAGCCTACGACAATTCCAAACTGATAATCAACCAAGTCTGAGGTGAGTACGAAGTCCGGAACGAGGACTTGATTCCCTACCACCAAGCTGCACTTGGATTAATCACCACCTTCGAGGGGTTCTTCATACAGCACGTTCCTCGACTGCGAAACATCAAAGCGGATGCCCTAGCAGGACTCGCAGCCTCTCTAGCTGTTCCGGTCAATACTCATGAACAGATCACCGTGCTCGATCAAGAGCTGGTCTGCCCGAAGAACAACCTCTTTCAGTGTCTGAGCTACTCAGTAGAGACGAGCTCTGACTCACAAGACTGGATACTTCCATTCATCGACTACGCAGTCTATAAAATTCTTCCTGAGAATCCAAAGGAAGCCACTTCGGTCAAAAGACGTTCCCTCCGATTCTATTACGATACGGCTACCAAAATGTTATATCACCGCTCCTATGATGATTTTCTACTACGATGCCTATCTAATACAGAAGTGAAGCATGATCTCCGTAAGGCTCATGATGGGGTCTGTGGTGCCCATCAGCCAGGGCCGAAGCTACAGGGCCGCCTCCATAGAATGGGTTACTATTGGCCGACAATGGTAGAAGACGACGTTGACTACACAAGGAAGTGCCAAGCATGCCAAATCCATGATGACTTCATCCACCAACCCTCGAAATTTCTATACCCGACCGTGGCATCCTGGTCGTTCGAAACCTGGGGCATGAATATCATAGGGCCGATCAGTCCGCCTTTGGCTTAGGGACATCGGTTCATCTTAGCTATCACCGATTACTTCTCCAAGTGGGCGAAAGCCGTACCACTCGATGAAGTCAAGATGTCCAACTTGATCAGCTTCGTCAAACATCACGTCATATACTGCTTCGGCTTGCCACAAAAGATCATCCATGACAACAGTCCACAGTTCGTAAGTCACGCGTGTTGTTTGATAAAATAAACGAAAGATATGGAAACGAGGTCTTATACGAAAACCCGCTCTTTATGTTTACAAACAAGCAGTACAATTAATCCTATACGAGGATGTTAAGTATAATTTTTTAATCTGGGTAAATATTGCTATAGGAGTCTGATCTGCAGTCGATCACTTTGACCCTTGGACCACACGATGATGAAGAAGTACCGTAGAAGACAGAAAGCATCTTCGAAGGTTGTTAAAGAGAGTGGATGCTCGATGCCAAAGTCGTCGATCACTACTCTTTGCCTGAGCTCTGGATTCTTCTCTCTTGAAATTTACGACCAATTTTTGACCTTTCAATCTTCCGTTTTTCGACCTTGGACCTCTGTCAATAGAGGTCTCTATTTATAGAGTTTTAGTGACTGTGACCACTCAGTCGGCATAGAAACCGAGTAGTGGAAAGTACAGCACTCTTTTACACAATGGTTACAATAACCATTGCCCGCGTATAGATGACCTTTTGAATGAGCGTGTGACGCGTGTCCAATTAAGAGACAACGCATATAACTGCTGCGAAGATCACGGCATAAAAGCCACGTAGGTAGTTATCCTTCGCGTAGAAGAGGTTGGCGTAGAAGCCAATAACTGTCACTATGGCGTAGAAGCCAAAGAGTTATCAAACCGACATAGAAGCCGAGTAGGCGTAGCAGCCGAGTAGGCATAGAGGCCGAGTGGACGTAGAGGCCGAGTGGGCGTAGAAGCCGAGTAGGCGTAGAAGCCGAGTGGGCGCAGAAGATAGCTGATCCTCCTCCCTTGACTGTGGCCTGAGTTGGCGTATTCCAAGGAGATAGCGTACAGCGTGCTCCCCTAGCTGAGAATAGCCCGATGGCGTAATGTACCAAAGTGATGATGTGGACATTTTAGCCGAAATTACGGCTTTTGGAGATATAATCAAATCTCTTGCATTAAATGCAGAGATCTGCCACCATCCTGCGTATTAAATGCAGAGACGTGTCTTCGAAGATTTGCCATCATTCCGCGCATTAAATGCAGAGGCGTGTCTCGAATATTATACGAAGAGCAACTGATGACATGGCAGTCTGTTTGTCTTCTACAGAGCGTAAGAAGCTCACGTCTGTCTGTGTAAAACTAGGCAGCGTATTCCCTTGTATGCGTAAAAGCAGTTTACGCAAAGGGGATGTCACTAAACGACGGTTCGATGACATTTAATCAAATCTCCTGCATTAAATACAGAGATCCGCCATTATCCTGCGCATTAAATGCAGAGGCGTGTTTTGAAGGTCTGCCGCCCTTCTGCGTATTAAATTCAGAGACGTGCCTCGAGTTCTGTCATCACTCTGCGCATTAAATGCAGAGACGTGCCTCGAGCTCTGTACGAAGAGCAGCTTTTGACGTGGCAGCCTGTTTGTCTTCCGCGGAGCGTAAACAGCTCACGTCTTCCTGTGTAAAACTAGGCAGCGTATCCCCTTGTATGCGTAAAAGCGGTTTACGCCAAGAAAATGGCAGTAAATGACAGTCTGGGTTGCTGTGCCGCGCCATCATTATAGCCGTCGTCTGGGTAGTCGTGCAGTACTCTTTGTCAGGAGTTCAGACGTCAGGTTCACTGCATGATTTGACAGGTTCATTTTGAAGAATACGAAGCATTCTTTGTACACTTCAATGCTATATTGAAAGCGGATGAGTTTTACGCCATGAAGGCGATGTAGCACCCTTTTTACGCTGAAGCAGCCTGGACATACTGCATTACGCGTTGGTCCTTGAGCTTATATTTTACGCTGTGCTCAGCGAAAAAGCTCTGTTGCACGTTGATGGCTCTGAGGTCATCTGTTTACGCTGCCCTGCATCAACATGCTGCGTATAGCTATCCAGCGTATTTTTTATGCTTCTACAAGACCCCCTTCAAAGCTTTTAAATTTTTCGTAATTTGAAACGCTTTGAATGAAGCATGAAACGGTCAAGTCTGACACGTCCTTTAAGGCTGACTTTATGGCAGAGTTATTGGGGATCAGTTGGGATTCGGAGGGCTCTCTCTTGCCTATAAAAGGCTGAGGAGTTAACATGTTCTTCCCATATTTCCTTCACCACACAAAGATGATCGCCGGAGTTCATCGGGTCGACTTGAGGAAGAAGAAGACCATGTTCTTCCAGCATGTAAGGAGCCAAAAAAGATGGCGTCTTCGAGCAAATGTCCTCTACAATGATGGATCATGGAAGGATATCATAGCCTCCTTTGCTCGGGATAATCAGCAACTTTGTATGGAGGTTCTTCCGGAGAGAGGAAGGGTCGTATTTGACCACACAGCTTGCAAGTTGTATCTTCTCCCGTTGTTCGTGGACGAGAGAAGACAAACTAGCTCGGTCCTCGAGTATTGAGTTGGGTGAAATACCTCAACTCAATCTGTCATGGCGTACGGAGCATGGGATCTGCATAATTTATGCAGGCCCAGTTTTGTATCCTCCCACCATTTACCATTTTCTCGTTAGTCGGTTACGGAAACCGACTAACTGCTGGAGAAGATGGATGAAGAAGTCCACCAATGCGAGAACCTGACAGAACAGACTCTGGGGGTGGCCTTCCGACGACGACGAGAAAATCCTTTATAGATGGAATTTCCCTCATATGTAATCATGAAAATGAATAAATCGTCTTCTTCTGTGCATATGATTATTTCGCCATATACTTTGCTGTGAAGTCTGAATATGTGTAGCTTCGACACGTCTGGTAACTTTACGCCGACTCTGATAGAAAGAGTGCTAGGTCCCGTCCTGTCTTTTATGCATAACTAGGGATGCGTAGAAAGTCGCTTAGCATTCGAGTATTCGAACTGTCCTGCTGTTAGGAATGAGGAACCGCGTAGAATTCTGAACTGTCACTTCTGATAAACAGAATTCTTGTTCAGACATCATCTTCAAGAATGATTTCTCGAAAATCCCTTGGAACAGGGCAAGAAATGGCTGTCAAAAACTGAGTCGCCATCTTGAATTTGTAGATGAAATATTCAGACTGGATTATGGATGAACCTCCAATCGACCCATGGAGAAGAGTAATTTTCAATGTTAAACTCTGTATGCTTCGGGTACTTGGGATATTTTGAGGTCAAGAAGGAGTATCTTCTGTGTGAACTCTTGCAACTTACCGTCTTGAGAATCGTTCAGATGTACGCGTACTCTGGCCTGCGTATTTTTCAGATATGCGGAAAGTCATCGATCTGTAACTGTAGATGAGCATAAAATCATAAGTTCGTAGCCTCTCGAGCGTAAAAGCTGCTGAGCATGAGAGCATCCGGGCGTAGAAACTGTAGATTTGTAGCTTCTGAAAAGAGAATCTTCTGAGCGTGAAGTCGTAGATTTGTTGCCTCTGAGCGTAAAAGCCACCGAGCGTGAAATCATAGATTTGTAGCTGCTGAACGTGAAGTCGTAGGTTTGTAGCCTCTCGAGCGTAAAAGCTACCGAGCATAAAAGCATCCGGGCATAAAACCATAGACTTGTAGCCTGTGAGTGTAAAACCGTAGATCTGTAGCTGTCGAGCGTAGAAAGCTCCTTAGCGTAAAACCACGAATCTGCTTTGCACGAAAACTTTTCGAATTCACTGACTGTCCGCCTTCTCTGAGTAATAGGATGACGTAGTACCCAATCATAACCGAATATTAAATGTGAGATTTGGTTCAGGATTCGAGGAGTCCATCCGAACTCTATATATACCCCAAGTTTTTGAAAAAAAACTTTTTATCCGTCTTCTGTGAAAGAAAGCCTTCGACTGTTCGAGTTCTTCTTCGTTTCTTCTCCGAGCCTTCAAAGTTTTCAGTAATGGCCCCGAAACAACTCTCCTCCTCTAAGGAAAAGAATGTTGATTCTTCTTCTCGCTCTTCTGCTTAAGCGAGAGCGACTTCGGTCGGGCAAGGCGAACTTCATTCTGAACGAAGTGTCCCGCCGACGAGCAGTGCACCCGGCCTTAAAGGTAGAGCTTTGGGGACAAAAAAGAACGACCGAAAATCCTTCGCACACGTTGTACGTGAACGCGCTAGGTCGTCTTCTGTGCTGATAGCCTCTTCGAGGAAGATGATGCACAGAGACGTTTCATCTTTTACGCCCACATTTCTAATGTGTCAGCGTAAAAACTCCATATTTTTGCAGTCGGGCGTAAAAGCTTTGACTGTCGAAACTTGGCATATACTATAAAATTTGAGTGTTACGCTTCCGACGTAATAACTCAACTTTTGACAGTCTGGCGTAAAACACAGACTGAATACTGCCAACCTTGAATTTTACGTCCAGGAAATAGATTCCGGCGTAATGATCAAGTTTTTACAGTCTTGGCGTAAAGCACAAACTGTTAATTTTTGGCGTATGCTGCAAGATCTGTAATGCCTAGTTATAAGAACTGATGTGTTTTTCTTGCACTCTTGCAGTTAACTTGCATGCGTCTCCGCTAGCCGATATGATGGGTTCTGCCGTCGGAATGCTGCATTCCAACTATCTGGAGGATCTGTCGCACGTGACATTTCCTATCTCCGGGCCCCAGTACCCTGAAGGAAGGGAAATTTTAATATCGGCTCAGGACGAGCGAACGCTGCTGAATATGATCAACGGAGAGCCCCTGACGTACATAGACGGGGACCAATACATAAAGCCAGTTTTTTCTTTGGGGACATGATTGACAAGCAGTCCCAGACGAAGCCCAAGAAAGAACTCTGGGTTTTTCCTGCCGGGGGCTTGGTCCTGTATCTGCCCAAGATGCTGAGAGACTATACCATCTCGGCATTCTTCCATGCTACACACCCCAGGAGGATGTCGTGGACGCTGACTTCCGATCTTCACGGCCGGGCGGGGAAGATATTTTATCTGAAATGAGCTGACTAGGGGTTGTTTGTCAGCTGCCCTTCCGGCTCTGTGATGCCATTCTGGGGACTGTACCCGGGCAGTGTCCCTAGTGAAGACAGCTTGGTGCTCCAGCCGGTGCAACTACCGACTTTCTGCAATGATTTCATGGGGCACGGGGGAGTATACCCCAAAGTGAATCCTCGGTGCAACGGGTGGATCACCCCAACAAATCTTCGATGGGCTCACTTAGCTGACTGGGCCCTGAAGCATTTTCAGACTGAGCTGGAGAGCATTGGTCTATTTGCAGCTATGAGCGCTACCAGTGTTGGGTTACCTCCCAACCCTAATCTGTTTCTGGCTCTGATGGAGCGATATATCTCGCTCACCGGGACTTTCGCCACTCCACTGGGGGAGTTGGGATTGGCCCTCCACGAGATGGCAGAGATCTCGAGACTGCCGATGGGGGATACTCCATATGAAGAGTATGTTCCCACGAACCAGGAGTTAGGGGATTCAGACCCTCGGGTAGTGGCTATGTACCAGGAGCTGATGTGCCACTACCTCGCTTGCACCACTTTTTATGGTGAGCCTTCAGATTTGGCTCACATCAATAAATGGGCGTCCTACCTCTTCTTTCACCGGGCCAGAAATGCTAAGCCGGAGAAGGTCTTGGATAGCAAGGATCAGCCTTTGAATCTTCTGAGCGTGCTTACTGCTCAGGTAGTCGACGATCTTATGGAGGATGCTGGGGCTCCGGACCAGATTCTCGACGAAGGCATAGGGAAATATCCCGCAGGCACTAAGGCCTACAGCTATTTGAGGCATTGTCGCAGGCCTCTGTCCAAGGAAGCTCAACTGGCTGGCTTCCTCTCTATATGGTTGCGCTGACTGGTGGTACCCGGCATCGCCTCTGCGGACCGTATTCACCGCAACACGCTATGGCCTGCAGTGCGTCTGGTGTTCGGGGCAAGACTGGGCTTGCTCCCTGCCATGGTGTGCCGTATACAAGCTGGCCTGAGGGCCATGACTGATGGGCTGCTCGTCGATAAAACTCGGCGTGATAGCTTTCCCAGGGTAGAATTACCATACCTGTATTTGATGGGATGGTTAATTCTTCATAACCCCAGGGTTATGTCTCCCGGCTCTGGCAGTAGTTCGGGGGGTAGTTTCTTGTTGAACTACAAGAATTCCTCCTGGAACGTGACCACAGTTTTAGACTGTCGGCGGGTGCTGAACTTCAGTCACAGCTGGAAGCTTTTCTGTACCGTCCCCTCTGTACATCTCAATCAATAGGGGATCAGACTTCAGGATGTAGGCGATGGGCAGACCATTCTTTCTCCTGAGACTTTTAATTGGTTGGTCTGCATTAGACCTTCCTATTTACTGTACAGAAGCGAAGACCATTGCTTCGTGGAGCCCTACCTGCCTAGTCAGTTTGCCAGGCAATTCGGGTACGACCAGTTGCATGTGGGCAATACCGTCACCAGCTTCAGGTCCAGGGGTGGACTCATTGATGGATCCAGAGGATGGCGATATTTCATCATGGGTTGCACTGAAGCAACTTTTATCGTGCCCGTGATTTCACTCTCCACGGAGCTGCGCATTCTCCACTCGTATGCGCAGTTCTATGTGGCAACCAACACCTTCCATCGCGATTTTGATATACATGGAAGTTTTAGGATGCCCTCTTCCAAGCCTGGGGGAAGAGTCAAAATCCCCTCGGTTTCTTCTGACGAGGGTGAAGAGTCCGTTACTCCGGATGAGCCTCTATTGTCGGTACCGAGGGGTAAAATACCTCCGCCTGCAGGGGCTCTGGTAATTTCTGGGAAGCGAAGGGCTCCTGCTCCGAAGGAGACTTTCCCTCGCAAGAGGAAGAAGAAGACGGTTACTCGTCCTCTCCGGATTCCTGGTAATGAGGCTCCTAGAATTGAGCCTGCATCTCCCCCTGTTGGGGATGATTCTTTGATTGGAGGTTCCTCGCCTTTTAGAGAGGGACCCTCTAATGTTCCGGCTGGCGGTGCCGGAGAATTCCTGCTGGAGGCTGCTGTCGCTGCTACCGCTTCGGGTAGTGGAACGAGATCGCCTTCGGGGCCGAGCACAATAAGATTCCGTATACCTTTATCCAGATCAGCATCGGGAGAGACCCCTGCCGTTTCTGTAGGTGCACCCAGCGAGATTCCACCTGATGAACCTCGGCTGGAACTTGACGAGGACCTGGAAGAATATTTGCCAGTGTCGGTTAGCACACCCCCTTCTCCAGGTATGACAGCTTGCCTAGCATCATTAAGAAATGATTTAGCTGTACTGGCCGCAGACGCGACATATACACCATCGGCCATGGGTAAATATCGTCTTTATGCCTCTTTTTAGAAAAGTTAACATCATTTCGATATTAACTTCCTTTTGAGTCTCTGAGGAGGTCCTCTCAGTTTGCGATAGTGCCGATCAGAGAATACGACGACACTGGGGTAGCTGACACATTGGAGCATATAGTTAATGGTTTGGAGGAACCCATTAACGAATATCAGCAGCTATCTCGAGGTAGCATTGACGACCTGGTCCAGGCTAGGTTCGACTCATTGACTGTAGAGCTTGCTGGGCAACTGGAATCTCTGGACAAATCCGTCCAGGAACAGCAGCAGAAGATGGATCAGGAGCGTGCCCAACTGGAGTATGTCATTCCTCAGCTGACTCAGTGCGAACTCAACTATGAGAAAGTGACAGCAAGGGTCCGCAGATTGAGAGATAAACTCGCTCGAGCGGAGGAACTGGCTGTCTCTTTGTCGGCAACTCGAGATGTGCTGACGAATCTGAAGGAGACCGCCCAGCAGAATCTGACGCAAGCGGGTATTGTCCGTACGGGTTTCGTACATACTCGGTCTGAGCTATCCGCTTTGAACAATGATGCAGCAAGGTTGGAGCGTGCTCGCGCTGATGTCTTGAACTCCAGGGATGAGAGGATGGCTGCTTTGGCACGACAGATTTGCGACCTAACTGCTCCTCCCAAATGATGTACTTTTTTGCTTTCCAATGTAATTTTTCTTTTTTTGGGGAATAATAAAGAGGCTTTCATCTGACTTTGTGGAACCATCATTTTGGAATATAAATGACAGGTTTGGGTGAGAGTGATATCAGAGGTAATATGGACGTGATATACTCTCGGTAAGTTTTAGTAGGACATATCTATTCAGAGGTTATATGGACATGATAGAATATGCTTCAGCTAAAATTTGTACACAAAACACTATTAGAGGTAATATGGACATGATAGGTCTTGAAGTTCCAAATTAGTTAAACATATCTATTCAGAGGTTATATGGACATGATAGAATATGCTCCAACTAGTTTCGTTTTGGAAGTAGTTTTGTCAGAATAAGATTTTCGCCATATTCTACTTGAGTAGAGGAGGTTAAGCATAGTACCTCTTCAGGAATTTGCCATTGATAGGAGCCATTAACAAGTCTCCATTAGGCTTGGCTAACCTGTAAGCGCCGTTTGAGAACGTCGTCTCGATCACATAAGGGCCTTCCAATTTGGGCTAGAATTTACCCTTACTCCTGTGAGTAAGAATCATCGGCCTTCTCACAGCTAAAACTAGCCCGCCAACTTTGAACACTCTTTCCTTTACTTTTTGATTAAAAGCTCTGGAAATACGTACTTGGTAAAACGCGATGCACTGTTGAGCTTGGAGGCATTTCTCGTCTAATCCTTCTAGCTCTTGAAGCCTTAATAGGTCATTCTTTTCTTGAGTCAACTCATTAGCCACGGCTATCCTGAGTGACGGAATTTGGATCTCGATGGGGAGAACTGCTTCGCTCCTGTAAACTAATGAGAATGGGGTGCAACCTGTCGGTGCTCGTACCGTTGTGCGGTATGCCCAGAGATATTCTCCTAGCTTCTCGTTCCAATCCCTCTTGTTCGAAGAGACAAACTTTTTTAAGAGCTTGATAATGGTTTTGTTGAAAGCTTCCGCCAAACCATTAGCAGCAGGATTATATGCCGTAGAGGCCGTATTTTGTATCCAATTTTTATCGCAAAATCGATGAAACGCTTGGCTGATGAATTGAGGCCCATTGTCATGAATTATCCTCCGGGGTATCCCGAAGCGATAAATGACGTAATGCTTGATGAAGCTGATCACATTAGATGCCTTCACCTCAGCAAGAGGGATCGCCTCTGCCCATTTAGAGAAATAATCCGTGATGGCCAGTATGAACCGGCGACCTCTGGAAGAAGACGGGTGAATAGGACCAATGATATCCATACCCCATGCTTCGAAAGGCCAGGACGCAACCGTAGGATGTAAATATTCAGGAGGTTGATGGATAAAGTCTGCATGGACTTGACAGGCTCTGCATTGTCTTGCATACTTTATTGCATCTGTGATCATAGTCGGCCAGTAATAGCCCATTCTCCTGATGCGATCATGTAGCTTAGGACCGGGTTGATGCGCTCCGCATACGACGTCGTGAGCTTTGCGGATAATCCGCTGTGCTTCATCACCAGAGAGACATCGTAATAATAGTCCGTCATAAGACCGCCAATATAGACATTGTGAAGATGCGTCGAAATAGAAGCGCAATGATCGTCTTTTGACGGATACTGCTTCTTTAGGGTCTTCTGGCAAGATTTTGTATGCTACGAAATCTATAAAGGGACTTCTTCAGTCTCTCCTGGGAAGATCTGTGTTCACTGCGTAGCTGTGTTCTATGTGAAAGTTATTTTTCACACAGAATAAATCTTTGTTAAGAAGGATCACCGAATTCTGCCTTCTTATAGGGGTAGCTAAATCTGCAGCTAGACTGGCTAGGGCATCAGCTTCCAGATTCTGAGATTGAGGTACATGCTCTAGGAAGAATCCTTTGAATATCATGGCTATCTCGACCGTTGCTCGTTGATAGGGGATGAGGTCTGGATTCCGGACTTCATATATTCCTCTGACTTGATTGACAATCAGCAGAGAATCACCGAAAGCTTTCAGAGATTCGACGCCCAATTCTTTAGCGACTTGGAGCCCGATTAGTAGAGCGTTATACTCTGCCACATTGTTAGAACAGGGCTCGCTAAGAGAATATGCTTGGTAGATGACGAGCTTATCAGGAGTAACCAGGACAATTCCTACTCCCGAAACCACGTTTCCCCTGGGACCAATTCTGGAGGCACCATCGAAGAACAGTTGCCATGCATCACTTTCTATTACGGATTTACATTCTGCAACTTCGTCGGGAATGTCCTCGTAAAGTTTGGAGGTCTCTGGGATCGGATGAGCATCTAGGAAGTCAGCCAATGCTTGGCCTTTGATGGACTTCTGAGGGACGTACACCATGTCATATGGTGTTAATAATATCGCCCAAGTCGCGAGTCGGGAATTAAGAATACTTGGCTTGTTCATCAGTACCCGAAGAGGATTGATCCTGGAGATGATGTGGATGGTTTGGCCGGTAACATAGTGTCGTATTTTCTGGATAGCGAACATCAGAGCCAAGCATTCTTTTTCCACTGGATTGTACCGGTGTTCGGCTCTGACCATCATCCTGCTGAGGTAGTTGATAGCCTGTTCATGACCCATATCATTCTTTTGTGCGAGAAGAGCTCCCAGAGAATGATCCATCGCTCGAACATACAGCACGAATGGTCTTCCTATGACGGGAGGCACCAGAACTGGCGGACTAGTAAGTTAGCGTTTGATATCATTAAACGCTTGCTGACAGGCTTCGTCCCATACGAAGGATACATCTTTCTTCATGAGACGAGAAAAGGAATGACATCTCCCAGAGAGGTTGGATATGAATCTCCGGATATAAGCCAGACGACCTTGAAATCTCCTGAGTTCCCTCAGATTGTGGGGCGATCGCATTTCTAATATGGCCTTGACTTTGTCAGGGTCCACTTGAATGCCTTTGGCGGTAATGACAAATCCCAGGAATTTATCACTAGATACTCCCAGAAAGGACTTTGTAGGATTTATTTTGAGTTGATGTTAGCGCATCAACTCAAATACTGTCTTCAAGTCTTGGAGTGATTATCCTTGAGGCGGCTTTTGACAGCTACACCGTCCATGTAACACTCCACTATTTTGTGTAAATGCTCATGGAATATGTTACTCATAGCCCGTTGGTACGTAGCCCCGGCATTCTTCAATCCGAAGGGCATGACCGTATAGCAATATACCTCCAATGGTGTCCGGAAGGCAGTATGCTTCTCGTCTTCAGGATGCATCTTGATTTGATTGTATCCTAAAAATCCGTCCATGAAAGACATGCGTTCAAAACCGCATGTATTATCAATCATGACGTCTATGATGGGAAGAGGAAACTCATCCTTGGGACAGGCTGCATTCAGATCTCGATAATCGATGCAGACACGTACTTTCCTATTTTTCTTCATGACCGGGACAACATTGGCGACCCAATCGGGATGTTGTTCTTCCCGGATGAAACCGCAGGCTATCAACTTCTTGATTTCAGCTTCAATGGCGTCCATCATATTCGGGCGGAACCGACGTTGGTGCTGCTTCACAGGCTTCGAATCGGACAATATATTAAGCTTATGAGTAGCCACCTTTGGATCAAGGCCTGGCATGTCCTCATAATTCCACACAAAGACGTCGATATATTCTTTTATCAGCTGGATAACTTCTTCCCTTTCTGCTTCGGAAAGATTGTTACTGATAAATATCGGCTTTGGCGAAAGTTCATCCCCAACGTTAATCTGGATAACTTTATCTTCAGTGGGAGGTTCTCTCTGCTCGAAGCGGAACTCCCATTGTGTATCCATTTGCTGAGCCCAAGCATCATTCCCAAACAGTTCAGATTCTTGTTCGTCTGCTTCGAAGGAATCTGTCACTACCATATTTACTGATAATGTTCGTTCGAGAGCATGAGATGAGTCGGAGGGCGCTGAGCCATTTTGAGAAAAGGAAAAGATATCCTCGTTTGACTCAGGAGTTGCAAGGGAGGTGGTATACCCTAACCCAAAATGAGTTCGTTGATAGTAGGGATCGCCGTGCAGCGGCATTTGTCTGCCTTTCCCGTAGTTGAGACCTGGTTCCAGCTTCAAGTTATAACCCATACTTTGCATGATCTTCAAAGCTTGCGGGTTGTATTTGTGAACCTGCATTTTACCGGCATCATCATCGGAAGAATCTTCTTG
The DNA here is from genome assembly GCA_036927795.1 of Iris macrosiphon. Classification (NCBI taxonomy): domain Eukaryota; kingdom Viridiplantae; phylum Streptophyta; class Magnoliopsida; order Asparagales; family Iridaceae; genus Iris; species Iris macrosiphon. The sequence goes on from JAYESA010000004.1 coordinate 355,471,513, forward strand.
CACAGTCGGTTCATTGCGCATGCGGCCGAAGACTATTGAATGATGACTGCTGCAAGTAGGCGGGACTATGAAGATAGAATCCTCATGCGGTCCATATGTCGTGGTGACATTGGATGATGACGCCACTTCCCATATATACGGATGATAGGAATCTATAGCTTCCAAGAATTTTTGCGCTATAGGTTCTATATCGTCATGGGGGGAGGATTCCTGATTCAGAATTTGAGCGTCAATATACTGGAAAATAGGATGTTTATTATCATCTGAAACTTCGTTCCCGGTTACATTTACATCAATCGGCTGCCTGTTGCGCCGAAGGTTGATGACCAAGGGTGGAGGCTTCTGGTTCAAAGTGATCACTAGAGGATCACTCCATTTTCCTGATCTGGTTTTGTTCAGGTGGATAGCCATAGGCTCTATGGCTTTTGGACGAGTAGTCCGTCCTTTCACCTTGATTGACAGGGGTTGCTCGACAGAGGGTTCTTCTGGCTCCCGGTGGGATTCCTTCTCTGCTTCGGCTGACACCTCTTCCGTGTAGTCTTGAGAGTACAACACGGCATCAGAGTAGTAGGATTCTACTCCTTTGAACGGGTTCAGGTTAGCAAACTCCGTTTGTACTGTTCCTTGGGCGTCTACATATTTAAAGCATTGATGTAGAGTCGAAGGAATAATGTTGTGGTCGTGGATCCAAGGTCTGCCCAGTAGAATATTGTAGGACACCTTAGAATCAATGACATAACATGTAGCCACTGATCTGAGGTCGCCAATTTGGATCCTCAGACAAATTTTCCCCAGCGGCTTACTTTTCCTGGCGTTGAAACCCACGATTGTAGTGGTGGTGTATGCCAATTTGCTGGTAGGAATCCTCAGCGGTCTAAGCAGACTATGAGGAATGATGCTGATTGATGATCCCGGATCTATGTAAATCCGGTCGACCTCCATGGAGCCGACGTACCCGGTGTAATAGAGGGGTCTGTCATGCCTGTTATATTTTAATAGCATGTCATCTTGAGTGAAAGTAATATTCGGGACCACCTCCATCACACTATGGCATTGAGGGCATGCCACTGGTTCTTCGTCAGGGGACTTGAGCTGGGTCAAGTATGCATCCGCCTGCATCAATGCTTCACTCAGGGCTTGACGAGTGTCTTGAGAGAGCCTGAGTAGTTCAAAGATGGACAACCTGGCTGGTATATTAGCCAATTGGGCCAGGATGTCAAAGTTGTACGGCTTCTCTAAACCTTTGTTTCGAATGTATTTCACAGGTTTATCGAAGCGCACTTCTTTTTGCTTCCCTTTGTCTGCCGGAATTGGTCTCGAAGGACCGGCCTCTGGTACGGCGGATTCTGGTTCTGAAGGCTTGGCAGCTGAAGCGTCTGCCGGTGCATCTTCCTGACTTGCTCCATAGTCCTGGAGGTAAGCTTTCCCTGAACGGGTTCCAGTAGCCAAGACCTCGTCTTCTGATGTCGAGTGTACCGTAACCGTGTAACATGGTTTATGTTTCGAGTTTTTCTTAGACTTAGCCTTAGCAGCTTGAGTCTCTTTCTCGATCTCTGACACCAGATCTGGGTGAACCCACATAATCTCGCCTCGCTGGGTAGTTAGGGGTAACAGGTCATGATTTTGACCCCTAGCTGGAGGGAGATTAACGATGTTCATCGTTGTCCGAAAAATAGGTGTAACACCGTCCGGGACTTCTTGGGGAGACAGATTGCCAAATTACAGAGAGATCATGTTGGCTGTGACCGTCTTCTCGCTGTTGCGCAGAGTGATGGCCTTAGCATCGATCAGCTCCTGGATCTTCCTTTTCAGTACATAACACGCTTTTGTAGGGTGGTGTACGTATCTATGGAAGATGCAGTACTTGGGGTTGTTAGTACTGCAGACTTCATTAGGCCGCTTCTCCTCAGGAAGGGTAATCTTGCCGCTTTTGACGAGACACTCGAATATGCTCGGGATATCGTCGTCGTCGAAAGAGTATACTTCAATGGGCCTGGAAGTCCCAGGTTTCGTCTGCGTGGTTGCCGCAGTCTTTTGTCTGGACGTATTGATTGCCAGATCTTCTTTTCCTTTGGAACCGCAGGGATGGTCGTTGTTGGGGGATGACCTCTTGCTTCTATCGGAGGTAGAGATCATGATGCCATTATCACGCACCTTTCGACTATTGTCCTCGGCGGCTACCGCTGAGATGATGAACGAGGGCCAATCATGGAACTGATATGGTCCAGTGAACACCGAGATCACGGAAAGAAGGTTCTTCCTGCAAATGTCGACCAATGCCGAGTTTGGAACTCCGGGAGGCATTTGCAAAGTGGCTTGACGAAAACGTTCGATGAAGGTACGAACGTCCTCTTTTTTCTTCTGCTTTACTTCGATGAGAGAGGACATAGACATGTCCATCCCTCCCTCGTAGAATCATGCGAAGAATAAAGCCTTGAAGTCGTCGAAGGAAGTAACGCAGTTGTCCGCCAGGCTGCGGTACCACTGGTAAGCTACTCCCGAGAGACAACCCTTGAACACCCGAGTGAGGAGGGCGTCATTCCCTTGTAATAACACCGTCATCATACTGAAGTAGTTCATGTACTGACTCGGTGATATTTTTTCCTCGAACAGAGCCATGGTCTGTGGTTTGTATTTAGGAGAAAAAGGGGCCTCTTCCCAGATAGCCGGATAAGGCTGGTTGATTTCCAATTTCTTGAGCTGATCTTTGTGCTTCAAGGCATCAAATTGGGCTTTCAGCTCCCGTACTGCCTGTATCAGATTTTCAGCCGATAGCGGGACCACGGAGTGGTGAGGAATCGGTTGTATTGCGACTCCAACGGGAGGTAATACATTCTCCGAGTGAGGAAGCGGAGGAACTGCTGACTCCTGATCTAGAGCAGGCTCTTGGATCGTGTTGGATGGTGGTAAGTCCACCCCCACACGTATCTGAGTTGGAGGGACCGATGCTTGAGCCATAGCAGTTGTGTGTTGAGTTAGCATCATCTGGTGCATGTTCTCCATTATGGATTGTATCTCTTTCAGAGACGTCTCCAGTACAGTAATGAGTTGCTCAGCGCTCCCGGACGAGGAAGCTTCCTTACGTTCATCTCTAATGGCATAAACTCCCATCTCCCTGGGTGTCATTGAAAGATTAGCATAGGTCTCTGTAGAAGTTGACTCTATACTTTCGGCGTCTGATTCGGGAGACTGGCGACCCCCAGCATCGGAATCAGAAGAGTACGAAGCCGGTTGTCGTGACCTCGAACGAGTGTTTCGGAACACCCCAGCTTCGGTGTTCCTAAGGAGCATGTTGAATCTCCTTCGGCTCGGAGTTCTAGAGGGATGACGTCTTGAGCCCGACCTTCCTCTAGGTATGTGTGAATCCATGTTCACAGATGCATGCGTGGACTCTTCTTCCTGGAAAGACGGAGAGTAGCTCAACCGGTCGAAAACCGACCGTTTTGCTTCAGAACAACAACAATTAATTACAATCCTATGACTATTACAACAGTGCTCGCTAGGAGGCGTAATAGACGTGCTGGAAGATCCTCTCTCCTTGTGTTTCTGGATCAGATACTTACGCAGGTCAGGAGGATTTACAGAAGAAGAAGATGATGGCTTGTTCCTTCTGTTCACATCAGTGGGCATGCGGATGTTGGGAACCATAGTTTTCCCTGTGCCACCTATATACAATAGGTTGGCCATCTGGGTGGCGGATAATCCCCGAGGAGGGTGTCTTTCCGCAAATTGAGCCTTCTTTACGCTGAGGGACTTCTCCTGGCGTAATTTGGAGCTCTGCTCTGGTTGGCGTAAAGCTGAGGATGTCCTCAGTCGGCCGTCAGCCTCTCGCGTAATCCGGAGGGTAGGCAGATTCTTCCCTTGCTGGCGTAAAGGCCGAGAAGTTGAGCAGTCCGCCGCTTGCTTTCCCTTGCGTAGATTGCAGGGATCATCTGTTCTTCCGCGGAAGGCAGATGCATTTTTACGCGCGGAGCGCGTTTGGAATTTCTGATTTGGCGCTAAGGCATTGTCAAAAATTATGTCTGCCCTGTCAGCGACAGGAGACTGGATTTTACGCTCAGAGCGCGGAGTAGGCTTCGGGACTAGCGCTGAGGCATTGTCCGAAGTTGTGTCTATTCTGTCAGGGACGAAAGACAGAGTTTTACGCGCAGAGCGCGATGTATACTTCTGGGTTAGCACTGAGGCATTGCCAGAAATTTTGTCTATTCCGTCAGTGACGGGAGACTAAATTTTATGCGCAAGGCGCGGAGGGAGCAATGTTACAACCTCGTTGGTCGAAGAGATCGAAGAGATCGGAGAGTCGACAGGAATGGTAGAGGATGTCTTGGGCATCCAGACCTTACGCAGTTTTCTGTTGTCTTGGACAGAGAGAGAGTGAGAGCTACCCACTGTTCGAAGCATATCTTCGTAGGCAGACTGGTCGAACTGGACGACCAGTGTCTTCTTCACGGATCCCACGGATACCGTATCGTGTTGAGCAATTGCTTCCTCATCAGAAGAGAAAGATGTCCCCAGCAGAGTCGCCATCTTGTTGTTTGATAAAATAAACGAAAGATATGGAAACGAGGTCTTATACGAAAACTCGCTCTTTATGTTTACAAACAAGCAATACAATTAATCCTATACGAGGATGTTAAGTACAATTTTTTAATCTGGGTAAATATTGCTATAGGAGTCTGATTTGCAGTCGATCACTTTGTCCCTTGGACCACACGATGATGAAGAAGTACCGTAGAAGACAGAAAGCAGCTTTGAATGTTGCTAAAGAGAGTGGATGCTCGATGCCAAAGTCGTCGATCACTACTCTTTGCCTGAGCTCTGGATTCTTCTCTCTTGAACTCTACGACCAATTTTTGACCTTTCAATCTTCCATTTTTCGACCTTGGACCTCTGTCAATAGAGGTCTCTATTTATAGAGTTTTAGTGACTGTGACCACTCAGTCGGCGTAGAAACCGAGTAGTAGAAAGTACAGCACCCTTTTACACGATGGTTACAATAACCATTGCCCGTGTATAGATGACCTTTTGAATGAGCGTGTGACGCGTGTCTAATTAAGAGACAACGCGTATAACTGCTGCGAAGATCACGGCATAAAAGCCACGTAGGTAGTTATCCTTCGCGTAGAAGAGGTTGGCGTAGAAGCCAATAACTGTCACTATGGCGTAGAAGCCAATGAGTTATCAAACCGGCATAGAAGCCGAGTAGGCGTAGCAGCCGAGTAGGCATAGAGGCCGAGTAGGCATAGAGGCCGAGTGGGCGTAGAAGCCGAGTAGGCGTAGAAGCCAGTGGGCGCAGAAGATAGATGATCCTCCTCCCTTGACTGTGGCCTGAGTTGGCGTATTCCAAGGAGATAGCGTACAGCGTGCTCCCCTAGCTGAGAATAGCCCGATGGCGTAATGTGCCAAAGTGATGATGTGGATGTTTTATCCGAAATCACGGCTTTTGGAGATATAATCAAATCTCTTGCATTAAATGCAGAGATCTTCCCCCATCCTGCGCATTAAATGCAGAGGCGTGTCTTCGAAGATTTGCCATCATTCCGCGCATTAAATGCAGAGGCGTGTCTCGAATCCTGTACGAAGAGCAACTGATGACGTGGCAGTCTGTTTGTCTTCTGCGGAGCGTAAGAAGCTCACGTCTGCCTGTGTAAAACTAGGCAGCGTATTCCCTTGTATGCGTAAAAGCAGTTTACGCAAAGGGGATGTCACTAAACGACGGTTCGGTGACATTTAATCAAATCTCCTGCATTAAATGCAGAGGCGTATTTTGAAGGTCTGTCACCCTTCTGCTTATTAAATGCAGAGACGTGCCTCGAGTTCTGTCAACACTCTGCGTATTAAATGCAGAGACGTGCCTCGAGCTCTGTACGAAGAGCAGCTTTTGACGTGGCAGTCTGTTTGTCTTCTGCGGAGCGTAAATAGCTCACGTATGCCTGTGTAAAACTAGGCAGCGTATCCCCTTGTATGCGTAAAAGTGGTTTACGCCAAGGAAATAGCGGTAAATGACAGTCTGGGTTGCTGTGCCGCGCCATCATTATAACCGTCGTCTGGGTAGTCGTGCAGTACTCTTTGTCAGGAGTTCAGACGTCAGGTTCACTGCATGATTTGACAGGTTCATTTTGAAGAATACGAAGCGTTCTTCGTACACTTCAATGTTGCATTGAAAGCGGATGAGTTTTACGCCATGAAGGCGATGTAGCACCCTTTTTACGCTGACGCAGCCTGGACATACTGTATTACGCGGATGGTCCTTGAGCTTATATTTTACGCCGTGCTCAGCGGAAAAGCTCTGTTGCACGTTGATGGCTCTGAGGTCATCTATTTATGCTGCCCTGCATCAACATGCTGCGTATAGCTATCCAGCATATTTTTTATGCTTCTACAACGCGTTCTACCGATTTTGCGACAAAAATTGGATTCAGAATGTAGCGTCAACTTCCTATAATCTGACCGCAAATGGTCTGGCAGAAGCCTTCAATAAGACCATTATAAAGCTACTTAAAATTTTTGTGTCATCCAACAAACACGACTGGAATGAGAAGCTGGATGAATCTCTCTGGGCCTACCGTACAACGGTCCGGACAGCTACTGAAAGTATGCCTTTCTCTCTGGTGTACGAAAGCGAAGCGGTCCTCCCGCTCGAGATCCAAATCCCTTCACTCCAAGTAGCTCTCTCCCTCTAATTAACCGTTGACGACAATCACCGTCGGCGGCTACAAAAATTAGAAGCACTCGACAAGAAATTTCTTTTAGCTCAGCAGCACATCGATCGAGCTATACCAAGCGTGTCTCTCGGGGACCTTCAACAAACGGGTCAAGAAAAGGACCTACCAAGTGGGTGATCTCGTCCTGACCATAAGGAGGCCGATGGTTATGACCCACAAGACGGCCGACAAATTTCAACCCAAATGGAAAGGCCCGTTCGTCGTAGAATCGGTATTCTCTAACGGCGCCTACCGGCTCACAAAATCCAACGGCGACTTGTTCGTGATGCCTATCAACGGTAAGTTCCTGAAAAAGTACTACGTCTAAGCCAGACTTGTACTCCCCTTATCCTCAGCCGGGCAATCAAGATGTACAGTCTTTACACTCTTGGTTCTTCATCCCCAGCAAAGTCCTATGTACAATATTTCTCTTTCTTTACAAATTTTTGTAAACGACATTATCTGCATCCAGGAGTCCTGGATATGCAATAGATGATGGATCCTCAAAGTCTACCCAGCGGAGCAGTCCTTAGGTCCACCGGCACACTCCCGCCTGGACCACCCAAAAACCAGTATCGTTAGAGTCTCCCCAGCGGAGCAATCCTTGGTCTATCTTCATTCTTGGATAGACCACACCCACCAAATCACTCCTTAGTGAGTTTTTCGGATATTGGTTCACGTCCATATTATCTCTTAACTGCTGTCCTAACCTTCCTCCCCGGCTGAGTTTGTCATGTCCATATTACCTTTGAACAAACTTTCGGGTCTTGGCTATCGATCATTACGTCCATATTACCTCTGATATCGATTGTCATCTCCACTTATCACATGTACTTACCAAGGTACGTCAGCGGTGTTAAGTCCATAAAACCTGCCACGTCCATATCACCTCTGGCAGGGCTTGTTCCAAATCTATTACTTACACTCAGGTGCGCAAGAATTAATGGGTCCAAAAAATCTATCGCGTCCACATTACCTCTGATAGGGATTATTTTTGAACTTATTATTTGTACTCAAAGTGCGCAACAAATAATAGGTCCACCTATGTCCCCCAGTGATATCCTAGACAGACGGCGATATTGTACTACGTCCATATTACCTCTAGTACAATATCCAAAGTTCACACAAAATTCATACACAACAAGACAAATGAAGGAAGTTCTGGAAAAAGAGAAACCTTTATTCAAGATCATGAGTACATATGATAAAAATCTACTATATTTTTAAGGGTTTTCATTAATATTCAAGGTCTCGAGTACATATGATGGAAATCCCTTTTAAGGGTTTCCATGGGTTCCCGCCGACAAGAACCTCTTCCATTACAAGGTCGCCACAGGCGAACTCCTCGACGAAAAGAGCCGCAGCGTTCAGCATTCCTCACAGGAGAAAAAAAAGAAAGCAGAGATATAAAGATCTCTCTCTCCTCCCTGCCGTCTATTTGTAGGCCTCAAAAACTGCGTACAGAGATCGAGGCAATAAACTAAATAGTTATGGGGATGAATTTGATGCCTCGATTTTCGTGATCCTCTTTAATCTCCCTGGAAACTGCCGCCTCGCGGCCCGCGTCAGGAAGCTGGTCAGAATCCAAGAGGAGATTTTCTCCAGGATCGAAACAAATCTATCAGTTAATGCAGAAATGACATCCTAGAGGCACTCAGTCATGCGGCCCGCGATCAAGCGTCCCAATGTCCATGCGACACAATATCCATGTGACCGAAAGTGCTTTTTCCTCCACGCTTCTTATTCAAATTATTTCAAACTTGTCATTTTGAAAACATTGAAGGGGGTCATGTAGAAGCATAAAAAATATGCATCCATGCGTCCAACAGTCATGCTCCCCAAAGTAAAGCGCAGAAGAGATCAGGCCGCAGAGTCACCTTGCGGCCCAGAAAGGCGACATCCATGCGTCCCAATCAACCGAAGCAGTTTTGGCAGCAGATGGACCTGACACATCATCCTAACAACAGGAACGTCTCTGACACAGAATCCTGACAAAAGAATTTTTTTGAATGCCTCAAAAGACGTGAACACACTAAATGACAGAAGTCTCACGTCAGCACAGAACTTCACTCTCGATGGATGTGCAGCGCCACATGTACAACACAAGTGGTCTCATGCGTCCCAGGTTCCATGCGGTCCCACGCGTCTCTGGCCCCATGCGTCCCAGACTCCATGCGGCTCTATGCGTCCCTGACCCCATACATCCCAGACTCCATACGGTCCTATGCGTCTCTGGCCCCATGCATCCCAGGTTTCATGTTGTCCCATGCACCTCTAGTCCCATGCGTCCCAGGCTCTAGGCGGCTCCATGAGTCTCTGGCCCCATGCGTCCCAGACTCCATGCGGCTCCATGTGTCTCTGGCCATATGTGCTTCAGACTCCATGAAAATTGAATCTTGTTTTTACGACCAGAGTGATTCTCTCCAACCAAGTGCGGACTATGTGTGAAGTTGAGCAAGTCACGCCCACAAAGGACGAGAACCACCCAGATCTTCAGCAACAGAAGATCCCAACAAACGCCCACGTGACATCATGGCCCGCTCACGGTTACAGCTGCACCCTATTAAGGAGGCATACGTGACACCCTCTAGCATCCATGCGGCCCAACATATGCGCGTCCAAAGATGACTATATATACCCGGATGACATGTCCAAAAAGGGGACAGACAGAGAGGGGTCACCCAACACAGAGAGAGCATACAGAGACGAATAAAGAGAGAACATAAGCTTCCTCACCCTGCATCAGATCGTCAACGGAGTAAAGGAGCCGCCACAGCGCTGGCTCCTTGTCCATCGTCACACCCCAGATCAAAATATTGTACTTAGATAATTCTATTTAGGATTCTTTGTAATCTTTTTCGTTCCTTGAATACAAAGTTTGCAAGAACTTATTTAATGACAAACAACAGTGACATCAGCTGCATTTCTTGTGTTCTTCTGACCTATTAAAAAGCAAGAAAAAGATATCTGCATATAGAAGAACAAAGTAAGGACATCTGCACCTGCATCCAGAGATTGGATTTGAATTATTATAGTGTAAAGGTAAATGTTAATAATTGCAAATTTGCCACCTAAAGTAAATAGGATCACCTCAGAAGGGAAACTCCACCGAAAAATCATACTGAGACATATTTAAAGTAAGCATGCAGTTCTGCCACTCAGTACACAGAATCTAGGTAAACAACACAAAAAATTTACTAAGTGGGAAGCAGAGAAATATTGACCTCTTAGTTAAGAAACAAAGTCGGAAGCAGAGATACGATCTAACAGACTAACATGTAAGCCTTCTCTATCAACATTGTATTACTAACTCATCTTGATAACTCAAGTGTCTTACATGAGTCACATCGGATTTGAGGAGATTACCCGGCCATTATATCTCCTCATTTATCATTCCTCTCTAAAGTTTCTAGTTATATGTACAAACACTACTACATGATGGATGGGGAAAATTACTACGATACCAATATAGAACAGTATACAAGACATAAGCACATATAAATCCGCTACTGTCAAGCTCAAATTGCGTACAGCTTCTTGTTTTCACCATATAGAAACTCTGCATCTGAAACCCCAGTCGCAGACCATGACCGAGACACGCTAAGCGATGATTTCTTGATATTCCGCAGCTTTTTAGCCTCCAAACGGTGCATAATTACCCAATAGCACATGGTTCCCAATGTGGCAGCTAGAATTGTAGTCCCCATAATCGTAACTCCAATTGCCAGCCACCTCTCGCTACGTCCAACAACAATAAAAGAAAGTGCTAGAAATGCAACTGATATAAGTACACAGGCAAGCCACATCAACTTGTTGATGATAACCATCATCTGCTTCTTTGCCTTGCTCTCTACAACCACCACTGAAGTTTGTACCACCACAACAGCAAGAGATATGAAGAGAGCCACAGAATCAAATATAAAAAAGATCATGAAAGATGCCTTAGGCGCAATGTACGCTTCTCCCAAGTTGAACCCAGGAGTTAGGGCCTCGGAATCAATATATTGGCCAGGCACAGTGAAAATAGCAGCAAATGCAACAGTCGCAATGAGCACAGCAACGACCGTGGTGGAGTTGATGGCATTATTGAGGCCTTCTGCGTGGAGCTTGCGAAGCCTTTTTGCAATACCCTGCACCCGCTTTCTTGTTTGGCGGGTGTGCTTGAGCTGGGAGTGCACCCCATGTTTTATGTCGCTTACTGTTTGCTTTAGTTCTCGGGCAGGATTTGGTGGCTTGATATCCCTTGCCTTCTGGACACCATGTTCGGTTAATATAGTGATAATTGCTGAATTTCCAATTCGTTCAGCAGTGTCAAGAGCTGTTTCCACTGATCTATTAATGGAATTTTTATCAGTCTCCTGCAGCTCCAGTAGCATCTTTATGATCTGCATCACAGTTTTCCGCATAAGAAAATGAACTACTTCCTCTTAGAGAGGAGACCACAAAAGTGCATACACTACATTATCATAACCATACTGAACATGGCATGATATTAATATAATCAACCAGCAGTTTATCCTCAATTTTCTATATTTCTTGATTTATAAAAGAATGATAGGGCTACTTTCAGTGAAGCACTTGAAGAGATCGTTAACAATGTGAACTAATATATAGGAGCTGATAGTTAGACTGAGTTGTTACTGAGGTCCAAGGACTGGCTAGTTGCACAAGAGATGAAGTGCCAACCCTATATGAGCTCATCTCAACAAATAGAAAACAGAGAATAATTCAGGCCATATGTATTGGTCATAACCTCTTACTTTAGCCATGTTACATACATTCAGAATATTTACTGTGAAAAAAATTGTATGACTGTGCTCCAAATCATCTCATAGCTGAGGCTTTGAAAGTGAACAAGGTCAAGAGAAAGCCTTTATCAAATGAAAAGTACGGAACTCAAGTTATCTACCACAAACAATAACAACATCAAAGCCTTTGTCCCAAAATTCCATATCCTCTAGCTTATACCAAATTTTCAAGAATAATACGATGCAAGCAAGTATACATCTTAATGGTCAAGCAAGAAGGGATTAGAGATCTTCACCTGAGAACGGCCCTTCCTAGTTGCTATATGCAATGCTGTGTTCCCCTTGGAGTCTACCATGTTCACCAAAGAAGACTCACACTTGAGAAGCTCCTTAACAAGCTCAAGATTTTGCCCTTTGGCTGCCATATGAAGAGCAGTCTGTCCTTTTTTATCAATTTTTATAGCAAGTCCAGGTTGTTTGTTCAAAAGAAATTTCACAACTTCTAGGTGTCCATTCCTTGCAGCAGAATGCAGTGCAGTTTTACCATTGCTCCTTGTTATCTTTGCTAAAGTCCCATCAACATCAAAGAGGAGGCTCACTGCCTCAAGATGGCCTTTTGCTGCTGCAGTGTGTAATGCAGTGGTGTTTGATATATCAACAGTCATTGATAGTTCAGGAAGAGCCTTCAGAAGCTCCTTCAGCACACCTGGTCAATGTATTCATAATCAATTAGTTCAGGATTTCATTGTTTTTCTTCTACGATGCAGAGGCGATTTTCAAATAACTGAAAAACATGCTAAAACAACTACTACATCCTGGTACAAGCCGAACTGCCAGATGTTGCTATATCGATGAGATTGATCCTCAGGCAATGTTTGTCACATATCTTAACATGAACTTAAAAATATATGATCTGCACCAATTTCCCATCATAACTTAAGTGATGTTCTACTATTGCCCACAATTGCCTCAGCCATGAGTTTGGACTCATAGGGTAACAGACACCGTCATATTTATCAGCATTCCCTATTCAGTATGCTCCATAGCTATTCCCACTTAACGCAAAAAGACCTGGAGAATGACAACATCCTAGTAACGAAGCTAAAAAGTCTTATTGACCTGTTTTTTAAGACAGCTACCACAATAAAGTTATAGTTCATTACGGAAAGCCATCAGATTAGCACAGACAACAACCATAACAGCAAAGCTTTTATCCCAAATTTTTGGAGTTGGTCGTTTGAATCCTTTTCTTCCACTTAGCACTGTTAAGGGCCATGTCCTCTGTAACACTAGCAAGATTAGTATAGATACAAAAGCTAAGTTTAGTAGAACAAAAGATACGAGGATGTCTACTGTTTGATATTTGCAATATAATTTAGTATGCTCCATATCGATCCTTGTAGGATTGTATTCCATTTCCGGTTGAGCACTCAAAAGTGGTGATAATGGAGTTGATAATTTAGTCCCACATCAGGTAGGAAGTGGGATGTGTAGATAATTGGGAATGGTTCAGGTCTTAAATGATAATTCTCTTTTAAGGCATATGAGCTCAGTCCAATATCACATCTTATGGGCTAACTTCGGTTCGAGTCAAACCACATTCCCAACAAGTAGTATCAGAGCCCAAGGTTACGGGGCTGGTTTGGGTGACTCTAATTGGTTCAAGACAGATTATGTTGAACGTTCATGAGTATAATCGGATTATACGGACTCTCTTCTCAATGTAGAGTTAGGAGCATCCTCCATAAGGTTGTCTGGGTTGACTTAAGATGGGCCCGACACGTCCAAGGTGAAGCAAGACGTTGTGGTTGGCACACAATTATAGTGTGGACGAACGTGTCAGTTTGGTTCTGTGGTCGAATGGATCGAGATAACAATATGATGGATCTCATGGGTGCTCGGCTGGTGGGAACGAGCAAAGGTAGATCGGGTGCTTGGTTGCTCGGCTAGCAAAAACGAGCTAACGTGGAGATTGTTGGATTGTATCTCGTTTCTGGTTGAGCGCTCAAAGGTTATGACAATTGACTTGATAATTTAGTCCCACGTCCGGTAAGAAGTGGAATCATAAGGTGTAGATAATTGATTTTAGGCATTACATGAGAATTTTCTTTAAGGCATGTGGGCCAGTCCAATATCATATCTCATGGGCCAACTTCGGTTTGGGTCACACCACGTTCCTAACTATCCCCATATTAAAGGAAAGATTTAGGAGGATGACAATATCATAGTGATGAAGTTATTGTTAGAAGAGGAAGATGAAATAGAACGGAATAGAATGGATAGATTGGGCATTGTACCATCAAGGGGTATATATACCCTGTCCGGCGGATGGAGGCATCTGATACCATGTTAGAAGAGGAAGATGAAATAGAACGGAATAGAATGGGATATATATACCCTGTCAGTTGGAGGGAGGCATTCCTCCCAGCCAATATGTGACTAATCCCTAGTACTACTACTACTACTACTACTACTACTACTACTACTACTCTCTAACAGGTATGTCTTTATTACTAATGTTTTTTTTCTAGAAATCTACTGTGAATGGTAATTATATGGAAAGGTACCACGTTAGTACAAATATAGAAGATAAATAGTACTAGAACAAAAGAAAATGAGTGCATACTGCTTCAGAATAGCTGTAGAACTTAAAAGATCTGCAGATAAGTAGCTAAAAATAGACTACTGATATTCAAAACATTGAGTAAGAACTGAAATTATGCTCTGAAACAGAACACTCAAGAAGATGAAATAAATATGAAAAGGATCACAGAAAGGGTGTCATTTCACAGAACACTTTGATATACATCCTTTTTCCCCCCAATATATGCAGAATTCTTGCAGCATATTAAGAACGTTAAATAAATTCAGCATTTTGTGACAAGGGTAGTACCTAAATTCCCCTGCCTGGCTGCTATATGAAGTGCATCATACCCATTCTTAGCCTTTATGCTCGCAGTCTCGAGGTTATAGTACTTTAGCATTTCATTCACCATATCCACATGTCCACACTCGGCAGCAACATATAGAGCAGTTCCTCCTGCCTGATTCTGCTTAGATAACATTTCACTCAGCTCCATGTCTTTGACTTCTGAAAGAATCGCCTTTGCCGCATCCAAATTTCCTTCCCTCGCAGCAGCATGCAGAGGAGTATCGTCCCGCTTTCCAGTTAACTGCTTGCCCATCTTCTTCTCATGGGAACTTGCCTGTGCATCCGCCGACTCCATAGCTTTGGACTTAAGCAAATTGTAACAAACTTCAAGGTCAGAAAATTATGAATTGAACTTCAACCTCAAATAAAAGCACAAAGGGGCAATGAACTATAAAGCATCAATAATCAATGAAATATTAGAATCCTCCCACTACTTCCATAATTCCATTCCTTCCAGCCCCTTTTGCTTCGGAACGTCCAAAGTGCTTTCAACTCTAAAAACTAGACAAATGATCCTCATTTGGCAATCTAACCCATGGTAGCCCTCTGTCTTTATGAATGGGACAAAATTTCATACTAGAATGCCCTTCAAACTACCTCCACTTGCCAAGAAAAGTCCATACTCCATACCATAACAACATTAATTACAACTGTGTGATAGTTATTAAATCTCCAAAGTTCTCAAGTTGGCATGGTTCAATGCCTGTCTCTAATGAATTCCACATCAAAAGATAGGGAATCCAATACATACTAGAAGAAAGATTCAATCTTCGATACCCACCAGTCTCGAGAACCATGTTGGTATTCCTAAAATTGCAATCTTGAACCCAAAACTCACTGAAATTAACAATAGCTCTTCTCCTAGAAAAAAAAAAATTCAATCTTTAACACCCAGCCAGCCTTGAAAACCATGTGGGTATTCCGAGAATTCCAATCTGAACCCAAAAAACACCCAAAAATTATAACAGCTCTCCTAGCTCTAGATTCAATCAAGAGAAAACCAACCAGAAAAAGATTATAAAAAAGAAGGAAAAATATGTTATTTTTTAGAAAATGATGAAATGGGCAGCTGAGAAATCAACGTACCTCCTACTTTTTTCCTTGTAGACAAACTCGCTGACATAGAGAGACCTTTGAGTGAATGAATGTTAATTTGTAATGATTTCGGCATGGCCATCTGAAGAAAACCAAACCATAGGTTCAATGAACAGTAAGAGGAAGGGATTTTCACTATTCATCCAACTGTAAATTATTATTTTTATATTAAAAAGAAGCATCAAGTAAATGGATTACGGCGAAGACTTGGTGTAGTGGAAGCAATGGCCAATGACAAGAAAAAGCTCTCTTTTCCTTTTCCTTTTCCTTTTTCTTTTTGGTTGAATTCATACTTACAGCCGGAAAAACGTTAATCTAACGTGCAACTTTTGTTTAGTTAAGCTGTCGCCATACTATGGTCAAATTCAATGCAACACTTCAATAGGGATTTTTGCGATATAAAACACTTTCCGAATCTGGCAGAAAATCCATTCAATTTCCTTCTTTCTCTACATCCAAATATGATTTTATTTAGAAATTGATTTACAAATTATAGGATTTTGGTATAAAAAGAGTTTGTCATTGTTGTTGTAAGGAAGAATATTTACATAGCATATAGTCGATGAAGAGAATGTAAACTTTTAGGGTGTGTTCATTCCAAAATAAGGGAGAGAAAAAAAACCGCGAGTGACAAGGACAAAGTAACAGACGGGACCACGTGAGGGGGGGGGGGGGGGGGGGGGCCACAGTATATTTGTATTGACGCACGTGATCAAAGAGGGCAAAAAGGAATAGTTGACCGTCCGAGGAGAGACTATTCCCTCTGTTGACTGATTTCAGCTTTTTTTTCCTTTTTTCTTTTTTTCTTTTTTTTAAGATATCTAACGCAACATTTCAACTTCGTGCACCCATCATTTATAAATTAAAAGAATAATACTTCCTCGTAATTCAATTGATTGATCTTCCGTCATTCAGGTAGGATCTTATGTCTCTCCTAGGTAACCAACCACAAGGATCACTCGAGTTCGACGACTAATTTCAGCTTAATGTGATCATTTGAACGTAAACCAATATTGTGATCTAAACTCAAGTTATGGCTCAACAATTCGAAAGAAAATATTTTGATGTTGGTTAAGGGCAGTACAATTTATTTTATTTTAGGGCTAATTGGAGTTTAGATCCTGATTTTATACCAACTTAGAGTTTAAGTCCTGACATGTCGAATTGGAGAGTTTAGATACTGAATATTTATTTATTTTTTTATTTTAACATCTTACCCTCCCTAGTCTATATAGAAATATTTTATTGTTTGCATGGGAGGGAGGGTATAAAGGAAAAAAAACAAACCAAATAATAAAAATTCAGGATCTAAACTCTCCAATTGGACAAATCAAGACTCAAACTCTAAGTTGGTTTAAAATCCAGGGTCTAAACTCTAATTAGCCCTTTATTTTACTCTTGAAGGCAAATAGTAGGTTGTTTTTTTTGTTCAGATTCTTATATTTAATATGTAATAAATATTTTATTATAATTTTTACTAGAAAGTCAAAGCACTATTTTCGAAGTTTCAAACTCTATTAATAGAGGTTCAAAGTTTTTTTTTTTGTATAGATACAATCACTTTTAGAACGATGGAGAACTACCAAAATTTTGGTAGTCATTGCTATGCAATAGAACAGTCAAAATATTGACAATCCTGAAAGCGTAAATCATTGACTTCAGAACAGCCAAAATTTTGGTAGTTCTAATGCGTTGTTTCCAAGAAAAAAAAAAAACCTAAAGAGTTTGGGATGTAAAAAGTTAAAAACATTTGTGACACCTTCAGAAAAAAAAAATGTGTGTTGCCAATAACAGCACTGGCCCCATAATAAAAGTCCCAGCTCTTAACACAAATGGATTTAGTACCTGACTTTCTTTTGTTAGAGCATCCTTAGTAGTTTGGAGTCTCCAAAGCAATTTAGGTAGGAGTCTCCAAAGCAAAGCAATTTAGGTAGGAGTCTCCAAAGCAATTTAGGGTCCAAAATTTCAAAAAAAAAAAATGTAAATGTAGAATTGGTTTGGTTTGTATGAGAATAGTAGGAAATGATAAAGTGAGCTCCGGTTCCAAAAATTGTGGTAAAAATTTGATGTAGAAAAAAAAATGTAAAATGTAAAATCTAGAAAAGTGGACTCCAAATTGGAACTTACTATTCTACAAAATAAATTCCTACAATCTAGAATCTAAAAATTGGGAGATCCAACACTTAGCATCTATGGGTAGGATGAGACCGAAAATGTATAAATTGAGACTAGGGATGGGACTTACTATTCTACAAAATAATACTTAAAATTCTGAATCTAGACATTAGACCCGAGTACTAATGATTCTCTTATTCCATTGTTATCGTCCCATTAGTCGTATCATGTCCGTTTTATAATTTCATTGTTATCGGACCACGTAGTATTAAACACCAGGGTTATATTGTTTAATCCAGTTGAATTTTTGTTGTTAATTATAATAGTTTAGAATAGATCATTACGATTCAGCAAAATTTCAGGATATTTTGTTGTAGATTACCTTACATGTAATTTAGTTCTACAAGGTTAATTGTTGTTGGTGGAAACGAGCGACCAGAATAAAAATGAATTCTAACAGACAAGGGACTCTTTCCCTTCTTCTTGAGTCTTGACCAGACTCTCTGTAGCCACATTGCACAACTCTTTACTAAACAAACTGTCTCATATCACAATTATGTCACTGCCAACTTTGGTTGATGAAAGAAACAAGAACCTGGCATAAAGTCCAAGAAACAAAAATTCCATAGGACCAAAGAGTTTGGTAAAAATTTCCAAATAAAGAACTGACAACAAAGCAGAAAGTAGCTTCCCCCACTAGCAGTCAATGTGATGCAGCAGTGGAGAGAGTGCAGCTTCCCTTGTCCTTGTCACAAAATAACAATATTAGCTTCAACAAATTGCGAACATCTTTAGCTTTTGTGATGTGAACATGCTAACAAAAATACATTTGCACCCTTGATTCTCATGTATCTAAACTAAACTTGAAAGTTTATTTTAGATCAGCAGTTAACTTAAAAAAATTCTATGCAAGTAAAAAAACAAAACAAGTAATACACATTCTCTAATGAAAATAACTGTAGCAGATGATAGCTGGCCAGAGCTGAGATTCAAAAAGTACGAGTAGCCCGGGGCAAAAAATAAATAGAGACATATTCTCATATAAATTTTTATAATAAAAAATTCAGAAATTAAATTATCTAAAATTAACATCTAGCAAAGGAAATTATTCAACTGCAATATCGAGGGGGTGGGGTGGGTTATCAATCAAAATTTAGGGTATTAAGTTGAAAAACTGGAATAGTTGAGGGTTATCAAATTGTAATTTAGCCTATAAATAAATGTAAAATCTATAACATATATACAAAATTTAGAGGCCTATAAATTCGGAAGGTCTAGTGAGATCGCACCCATTGCACTCTCTCAAAACCAGTCCTCGATGATAGTCAGAATCTGCATGAAGTTCATTATTACTCATGAAATTGTAGGTATAAGTAGACATCCACATATATAAAAATATATATACACGAATTTGCCCTTCTATCCCGAGTTTTCCACTATAACTTTCTTCTTCCACGCCATCCGGTGTATTCTACTCTAGAATCTAAACACGACTCCAGGAAAGTTAAGGAACTACTCTAGCTAGCTACAACCTGCTATCACCAATAAAGAGACTTTTGAGAGATTTCCTACAGCTTTGCCTGTAACAATCACATAATACGGGAAGAGATGCCCAATAACTCTGCATGTACTATCTCGCAGTATGAAAGAGGAGATAAAAAGGAGAACAAACTAGATCTGGCAAATCTTTGTTTAACAAATAGCAATGAATGAGACACGGAAGATTGTGAAATTAATCATGTTGATTTGTTCAAAAAAATTTGTGAAAGTGAGACACAAATAACAAGTTAGGTTTTAACCCATTACAATGTTGGCCAGCTATTATGTTCGCACCAAATACAAAAATCCTATCAAAGGCTAGCAATGAGACAACAAAATTGTTCTAAAAGGCCAATTTCAGCAAGAGAATTTAGACTTTCCAAGTTCAAACATTTCGGTAACCTCGCCTGTCTATTTAGCAAAAAAGAAAGTACCATTCTAATTTATCAAAAGGGACCATAGCTTAAAGGGACATGGAAAACGACTGATGAGAACTAAGAATTGTTAAAGTTTTACAATGTGGCAAGTTAGCAAACCTCTAGCAGCAACTAGGAAGTCATGATGCCAAAATACACTAGGCCGCTTCACAATAGGTGTCATGTCCATGTCATCGTGACTTGTCATGCCATGCTGGTACCCTTGCTACCTAGAGCAGCTATCTTCATCAACCAACATGAGGCAAATCCACCATGTACAAATCAGCAAGGAATGTCCCAGCACGCCCTGAGAAATAACGATTTCCATCAGCAACCAACAAAGTATAGATATCAAAGAACTGCAAAAGTTGGCACAACTTACATTCGAGACTTGAAAGTTTATTGTAGGATCATGCCTGTCCTTGAAACTGTATGAAATTCTCATTTCATTAAACAAATTTGAATGGGTCAAAGTCATTTCATCTCAAAACGGCAGAAAATGGGGGTTAGAACCTCATTTTTGTTTCATAATTTACAAAGATAGTTCATATAACATTTACTCTTTAGATGCTGGTAATGTATATATGAACTCAAGTTTTGGTGTGGATTTTATTCCACACAAGATTCAGATACAAAATTTTCTCTGAAGTACACACATAGGATGGGCTTCAATCGTAAATTAATATTTAATATACATCAGGCTTCGCCAGTATCCCACCATTCACTATAGATGGAAACAGTTAAAGGTCCAAGAAACCTAAAACCATCTTTACCCTTCAAATGGCATAGATTGGATTGACCTCAGAATCGGATAAGTCAGAGGGATAATGCCACGAACTCGACCCAGTCCGCCTTGAAGCCGACTTCACTCTCTTTCTCATCTTACGAATTCGCTTAGACTTCACAACGTAGTAAGTCATAGTCCCAAGAACCCCAGCCATTATAACTCCTCCTATCAATGTTACCATGACAGCTGCCCACTGGAAGTGACGACCCACCACAATATAGGAAGAGGCAATGAATGCAACCGTGGTGCATACAGAAGCCAACCACATCAGCTTGTTGATTACCTCCACAACCCTCCTCTCTGACTTTGTCTCACCACGTACAAGTGTTATCTGAACCACCACAACAGCCAGCGATGTGAAGAGTGCGATCGCATTGAAGATGAAGAATACCTTGAAAGAAGGATTGCTCACAGCTACTGCTACTCCATTATCCTCATTTCCTCCAGGAACTGTGAAGATTGCAGCGAATGCAACAGTAGCAAAGAGCACAGCCACCACAGTAACAGAGTTTGTTGCATTGTTGATGCCTTCCCTGTGTAGTTTCCTGAGCTCTTTAGCAATCCCATGTACATTTTTGTTGGTCTTCCTGGTCTGTTCTAGTTGTGTGTGGACATCCTTTTTTATCTCTGTGACAGTCTTCCGCAGCTCATCTCGAGGCTGATTTAGATCGTTGGCCCTGACTGCACCATGGTGGGATAAACATTCCTTAATATCTGCAGATTCTTCAGAAAGGGGTAGGCCTTCGGCAATGTCAAAAGCCGTCTTGTGGTCCCTTGTCAGTGCATTAACGTGGGTGTCAGGGAGTAGTAAGAGAACATTAACAATCTGCAGAAAGGAAAAAAGATATGACCTATATATAGGAAAGGGCAGATATTGTAGCGATTGTATATGCATTTAATAGTGCATCCGTGTAGTAGTGAGTTGAAAAGGCTTTCTCGAACTCTAAGAATGTACATACTTGGCTTCCGGTAATAATGAAATGATATAATCTCACCATGCCTCCAAACTTACAGATTCTAACATATACAGAACATGAAGTACTAAAAAAATACTAAACATTACCTCTGATCGCTTCTTCCGTGTTGCCACATGCAGCGCTGTGTTACCAAACTTGTCGGGTAGCATTACAATTGCTGGATCAGCATCAACAAGTGCTTTAACAACATCACTGCTTGTTCCTTTTACTGCCACATGCAAAGCAGTCTGGCCCTTCTTGTCAGTCCTTCTGGCAAGCTGTGGATCCTTGCCGAGCAATGCCTTCACAATTTCTACATGCCCTTGGCGGGCAGCAAAATGCAAAGCATTTTTTCCATTAGCTTTAGCAAGTTCAATTAAATCAGAGTCCCGAAATAGCAGCTCATTTACGACATCAACGTGACCCCTTGTTGCAGCAGATATAAGAGGAGTTGAATTCGAGGGGCCAATTGTCTTGCTGAGTGTCCGATCATGGTTCAAGAGTACCTGCACGATGGCTGTACATAAAGAACTCAAAAAAAGCCCTTCCATTTTCCGGGTCAAGAGATTAAGATAACTATAAAGAATAAAGATCGGATCTTGTAAAGAAAACTCAGGTTATATACATGACTTTTGCAGTACAGAAGGTGAAGATATTGAATGATATTTGAAAAATAACGTTAATTCTCAAGATTACTTATTATCTTCTGCACTAGTGTGTTGGCCTTAGTTGGGAGGTTTCACCTGTGGTTCACCAATTGCAACAAATAAATCAGTTGCTATATATGCTCATTACTGACACAATGCCAATGGGGGAAGGTAACCACTTAGGCTTAGCATGCATAATTTGCTTTCAAATAATATTTATGTAGAAACTTCGTAATGTAGCTAAACATTTTATCAAGCACCAAAAAATGCCTTCTATCCTTGCATCTTAGTATGATCCATCAATTCTTCCCAAGTCAAATTTAATCAGTCAAACAAATCTTAAAACTGGTTTCATGATTTCATCATTTAAAAGTCATCAAGCATATTATTATTACTTACCAATGTTATTATAATTAAGATTATGGCCAAGTAACCACCAGAAACATTTATTGCTTAAGAAAGAATATGGCTTTTGGATTCTTAAATGTATGGAAAAAGTAGTGTTCAAGTTTCAATCTTTAGGAACATATGGTTGCTTACATGTTCTAGCGAAGAATTTTGGATTGTCTCATTTCATAGTTGATGGCTTTTAGTTCTGCTCCTCCATGACTGCAATAATCACTACAATGATATTCATATCCTAAAGTAAATATGGAATTCCATTGAAGGACCATAAGTAGAACCAAATGCAAAACTTTCACTTGTATGGCAACAGTAGTATTTTCTAGTGTCCGTATCTTTCTCACAAAGTTTCTAGTAGCCATGTCTACTACCAGCCTTACCTCCTTCAAATTCAATTCAATCTCAAAAAGTTTCTAGTAGCCATGTCTACTACCAGCCTTACCTCCTTCAAATTCAACTCAATCTCAAAAAGTTTCTAGTAGCCATGTCTACTACCAGCCTTACCTCTTTCAAATTCAACTCAATCTATCCAATAAGTCGATTTGAGTTACTAAATCATCCCATCATTCTTTCGGGCAAATATCCAGTTTCTTAAATGTTTCACTTTCTCTATTGAGAAATTTAGACGAGTGACAGGTTTCCATTTCCATTTTTTTACTCCCTCGATGTTTTTTTGGATATATTGTAAAACCAAGAAACAAAGTACAAATATCTAGAAACAAAGAAATTCGAGCACAAGTTCAAATCCCAAATCTAAAACTCCTTTATGGACACTATCAACAACATCTGGCAATTATTGACTACTTCTAACCATGTTCCTAGCAGCTCAAAGTTCTTCCTCGGCTATGAATTGCTTGGCAAAATGGTAACTTCACGTTTACAGTCCTACGGGATACATATATTAATTCTAGGAAGCAGGGCCATGTCCGTGTTGCATTGTGCCGGACGCGTAAGAGACACGAAACAGGCACCCCAAAATATACTAGGACTCGTCGAAACCAATGTTGTATTCATGTGTCTTTGTCTTCGCTGCTGCATCTGTATCATATGATCATATCATGTTACGATCAACCCTAACCAAATTGAACAAGAACGCTCGTACCAAAATTCCCAACTTTGCGTGTAAATTTCCATCAGAAAAATCTCAATTACCGAGGTGGCCCTCCCTCGCGGCAACGTGGAACGCGTCGTACCCAGACCGGTTCTTCCTCCTGAGCCCCTCCCTGTCCGAATACTTGAGCAGCTCCACCACCACGTCCAGGAATCCCCTGTCCGCTGCGACGAACAACGCGGTCTCCCCGACCTCATTCACCTCGTTGACTACGTCGGAGCGGAACTCGGCGACCTCGGCGTCGAATTCGGCTCCGCAGGCGGTCCCGGTCATCTGCGCGTCGATCTCGCCGATGATCAGCCTCACTGCCCCCGGGTCCCCCCTCTGCGCGGCCAGGTGGAGCTCCGTGTCGTTGTGGCGTCCCGTCACCTGCTTCACGTACTTCTTCTTCCCGGTCTGGTCCATCCGCTTCCCGGAGTTGGAGAGCACCAGCGCCGGGGCCGACTTCGGCGAAGGAGACGGCGACGGAAAGGGGGGATTGGAGTCGGCATCCCAGTCTCGAACTGCAAACAACAACAACGACAAAAAGAGGACAATTTGAAAATTTGGTCAGGAATTGTCGGGAAATAAGGGTTAGGGTTTGGACCTTGCTTGATTTCGAGCACCACCATGTAGGATATGGGGAGGGATGAATCCAAACCCTAAGGTCTAGAGGGAAAGCATAGGGTTCGGATGGAAGGAAGGAAGGAGGAGAGGAGGGAGGGAGACGACGAGGAAGAAGGAGAAGGGGGTATCTTCCACTTTCAACCCGCATCTAATTTTGCTTTTGCATCATTCACCCCTTTTTCTCTCTGGACAATTGGCACAATTCCTATCATAACAACCAAACAAAAAAAAATCTCCACATATTTCTCCTTCTCCCTGTCAATTTCATTATTTCTTTTCTTACTGAAACCAATCATCTCAGTTACAATAGAAACTTTTATATGGGGAAACAAATTTCTCAAAATTATATGTTGTATACTAAGTTTGAGATAATTAGTTGGATAAATTCAGCTCGTGACCATTTGACATTTTCATTATTTTTTTATTATTTAAATTTATAAAATGTCTAACCGTTTCGCGTTTCTGAAGCGGACATATCAGCATGTTTTCGTAGTACGTTCAAAAAAATTATAAGATAAATGGATTTTTTCGTTTAAAGTAATAAAATATAACCTAATTATAAATAAAAAAAAAAGTTGGAGAATTTTACAAATAGGGGGACCACTCGCCAACTTAGTTAGCAGAGTACTGAGTTGGAGAGCATCTCGCCAACTGAGTTGGCGGGACGCTCTCCTCGAGAGGCCGCTCGCCAACTCAGTTGGTGGGGCGCTGTCTACGAGACTCGAACGTTGCTTTCTAGCCGTTGCCCAACGGATAGATTTCAATCCTATAAACACCCTCCCAACACTCCTCACACAAAACATTCTCCTCCTCCTCCTTCTATTTTCACAGCTTCTTCCTCTTAATCACAGCAATTCTCTTTCTCCTCCTGCTATTTACTGGCGATGGCTACCCACAATGACGGTCGTATTCCTGGCGGACCGACTACCGCGCTTATTATTAAGCAACGTGAAGACCACATTTCTAGTCAGATATTTACTGGCGAGGTAATTTTTCAAATTACAAGTTGCCAACTTTATTAATGCATATATTTTTTATAATGCATATGTTTACTTTATTAATGCATATAAATTTACACACAAAATATAATGCATATGTTTTTTATAGTTATACGACCATGATCTTGGTTTACGAACCCGGATCCATGTACATTGGAGGGCCGAAAGGAATTATCGTACGTGGGAGCTAAATTCGGTCCAAAAGGCTTTGGTGGAATCCTTTGGATTCCACTATATAGATCTTGTTAGATATTTAATCCACGATCTTCATTTATTTGTAAGCCTTGCGGAGCGTTGGTGGCCCGAAGGCAACACTTTCTAACTCCCATTCGGCGAGATGACGATCACCCTTTTTGATGTGGCGAATATACTAGGGTTACCTATTAAAGGTAACGCTATATATTTTGATCCGCACTTAAAGGGATCTGATCTAATCAGGAGGTATCTCGGTTTTAGCCCTCCTTCAGGTCTAAAAGACGGCAATTATGTAAAATTTACATGGCTCCGTGGCAACTTTATGGACCTACATCAAACTATTGATGGGGTGGTTGATGTAGATGAAATTCGGGTATGTATTTTTATTAGTAAATTTGTTTATTACTTAATTTAGTGGTGCAATTCTATATAACACTTAATAAATCCAGGTCATTCGTTGCACAAGAGCGTATCTGCTCTGTTTATGTGGTGCAATTCTATTTTCCGATGCATCGAAAAATATGGTAAATGTGCAGCTTCTACCATTCTTGGATGATCTGACAAAACCTACTGAGCATGCGTGGGGAACTGCTACTCTTGCCTTTTTATACGCCAATCTGACAGAATTTGTCAGATCCAATCGCAAGAGTATTTGTGGATGTATTTCACTGATACAGGTATGAATGAAAGACCTTAAAAAGTTAGAGTAATTTTATACGCAAATTTTAGTGTGAGGGATACTGCTGCTGATTGGTCTCGTTGATCCACCGACAGTCGGTTATGAGACATCAAATGCATTACAACGAATCATTGGACTCGTTGCTGACTGGAATAATCGGTTCGAGAATTATAGTGTGAGGGACATGTCTCCCATACTAAATTCTGCTGAGGAATGTAAGTTATAAGTTACTCATTATTCGTATTGATTTAGTGTAAATAGTTTGCTAAAATTTTGTTTATATTTTGCAGACATAGGTAGCCTGGACTATAGGCAATGGTGGGGATGCCCTCTTCTGAGCAACCGAGTATACCACTACGAGGAGCAAAGGTTCAAGAGTAGATCCCTAGACGATTCTACTATGCGTGCTTTTGTCGATGGAATACATGATTTGGTATGACTTCATTATACTTTCAAAAATACATATACATAGATATGATAAATATATTAATTTACAAGTTTCAAATTTCAGAGTGGTGTATACCGGCAACATTTACAACGACCTCATAGAAACCTTTCCCCAGACAGTCGGCGTCTTATGGAGGAACTTGTGACTCGTGTTGAGCATCTGGGTATTGGACGGGAACCGAAAATGCCTCCAGTACAATCCCGTCTTCCACCGGACTATCCGACCGGCTTAGTACGACAGAGACACTCTCGTCGTCGTCGGCGGGATACTGCTGGAGCGGGCCCGAGTGACCAGTATGCTGGAGGGAGCCCGAGTTACCAGTATGCAGGAGCGGGCCCGAGTTACCAGTATGCTGGAGCGGGCCCGAGTTACCAGTATGCCGGAGCGGGCCCTAGTTACCAGTATGCAGGAGCGGATCCGAGTTACCAGACTGCTGGAGATGAAAGCTACCAGATATTCATACAATTTTTTTTGACTCCATCAGCACCGCTGCCTACCCAACCTCAACAAGACGAGGACGAGGATTAGTAGATAATCTGTATGAACAACTAAAATTATATTTAATTGCTAAATTACTTATAAAGCTTCTAAAGTGAGAACGACTAGGAAATGATTGTCCCTTAAATAATTCATCAGTGATAGCTTTTACAATATCATCATCTACCGTATAATCTATATTTTCAACTAAATCATCACTATTTCCATCGTCGTTGTCACTATCATCATCATGGTTAGATTCATCTGATGAATGACCTTCTTGGATAAATGAAACTATTTGTTGAGAAGAACTAACACCTGAACTAACATGTTGATATTCAGAAAAATATTCATTATTTCTACTATCTAAGGTTGCTGCTACTTTAATAACACATATTTTTATATACCGTGATTGTGAATTAATCTCAAGAATATAATTCCATGCATTTTCACTATCTATCAAAAAATAATTAGAACAAAAATAGACTTCAGAATAAAATCATAATGAGTAGAACAACGTTCAATAATATGATTACGTATATTTTCAAAACTAATATTCGGATAAGTTGAAAAAATTATACTTTCTCCTCCTTCGTAATTTAACCCATTTACTTTACCGCCGTGCGAGCATACAATTCTTACGCTACGATCCATGACGGTTGAGAACTTTTGCTACAGAAAACTCAAATAAACTTTAGCTGCCGGCAGAGAGACAGAGAGAGTGTTGGAGACTTTGCTAGAGGAAAGAGAGAAAATAGAGGAAGTAGATTGAGTGTGAGATGATTTGGTTGAGATAGGTAATTTATAGAGGGAGAATGTAATAGCCGTTGTTGTTAATAGCCGTTGTGGAACGGTCGAGAAAATTGCAACGGGTCTAAGCCAACTCAGCATACCCCGCCAACTGAGTTGGCGAGCGGCCTCTCGAGGAGAGCGCCCCGCCAACTCAGTTGGCGAGATGCTCTCCAACTCAGCACCCCGCCAACTGAGTTGGCGAGTGGTCCCCTATCTGCAAATATCCCCCACTTTTTCCTTTATTTATAATTAGATTATATTTTATTACTTTAAACGAAAAAATCCGTAAGATAAATCAGTTTTTGAAGTAAAAAAACATACCCGCTTCTCCATCAATTTTTCATTTTCTTCTTATTTATTTTTATATTTTTTTATCTTTTATATAAGATTTATTTATATTAACTATTTTAAATTTTTTGACTCATTACACGAAGTATTTCTATTTTTAAATTAATTGCACTGACAATTTCTATTTTTTATGTTTATTACACGGAATACTCCTACTTTTAGATAAAAATAAAAAATTATAACACTAATTATCCTTATTTTTTTAAAAATTCTAAAAGAAGGAATAATCAGTGTAATTAGTTTAAAAGTAAGAATATTTCGTATAATAAGTTTAAAACTTAAAAATAATTAGTATAATAATTTTTTATATAAATAAAATTATTTATTTTGAGGGATAATGTTAATATATGTTTTGAATCATAATCCATATGTATTAATATTTCAATTGGCTAGCATCTTTGAGCGTTGGCACCATCGATCCTCACAATATCTATAAATCTATTAAGAGGGGCAGCGTCCTTTTGATAGTGTCTGGTGTCACTGAATTTTTTATGTGCCCACATTTTATCAAGGATATTTTAGGAATATCATCCACATGTTCTACGGTTGGGCTGTCAGCAAATATAAAATCGCTTCATCTATTAAAACTTTGTTTATCATCTAATGAAGGTCAGTATGCAATTGCGCCTAATTCATGCAGCCAAGAGGTGAAAGTTTGGTTTTTTTTTTTCCCACATTTTTTTTATTAAGCATGCAAAATTAATTTGTCATAGAAAATGCCAAATACTCTGGCATTTTTGTCAGAGAAATGCGAGATTGTCAGATGTTTTTGTTGTATAAATGTCATGACATTTTTATGATTTTAAATAAAAAATTAATATAAACATCAGACACTTAGACGAGTTGGACTTATCCGACAAATTTTTGCAAACTTAATATCCTTTACAAAATGTCAGATAATATTTAACATGTTGGGTACATGTCCAAAACGATTCGAAAAATATATTCTAAGTGAATGAATAATTGAACATAAAAAAATTAATTAAAAATATTTTAATTAATTTTTTAATGAGTGTATGTTCGAAAGAGTATATTCCTATCAAATAGTGTCTTTTCACATGTTGTTTTTTTCATTTTATAAAAGAATATTTGAACATTATGTCTTAAACTGTTCAGCTATTGTTGTAAACTTAAATCAATAAATATCACATAACTTTTTTTCGACCAAGATTGATTCTATTTATTTGTTCATTTTGATCCTGAACATATGCCTGGTTTCATGAGTGTTCTTAGAGAATTCAGTCTTATAATTCTCATAGAAGCGGCCCAACTTCCGCACTCACATAGGTGATTTCCTAATAAGAGTATCCTGCTATACTCTAATTGAATTCTCTTTGTTTGTATCTACGTCTGCATTGAGTCTGCATTTTGTTTGCACTATGCATAATCAAATATTCATTCATGTGGGGATTGTCGGAATTATTGGATGAATATTTTTAATGGTTGTGTGTATATTGGAATATGTGTGTCCAAACATTGTGTCATTACTATTTGTGTCTCTTTGTTATTTATAAAAGAAGAGTCATTTGGGCTCATTCATTCATTCATTCATTCATACATCAAGCATTCAAGTCCAACAGAGAGAGAGAGACTACTTCTGTTGCTTCGACAAGTTTCTGCGGTTTGAAGTGTTGCTTCCGGAGGAGAAGTACTGTTGTATCCTGGGAGAGTAACGCCATTAAACTATGTAGAAGCATGAAAATCTCTCCATGCGCTCCAGTTTACAGTCAACAAATAAGCAAGGTACGCATAACTGCGGTGGACGCATAAAAGCGGCGGACACATGACACCCACAGATACATGACATCCCGAGACGCATACCGCCATTTGACGCATCATCCCTACAGTCACATCAGAGCATTTATGACTCTGACAAAACAGACAGTCATTCTGACCGCCTCGAATCCTGCACCACTGATTGGAATCTGTGCTGACAACTTCGTCATATTACTTTTGGCAGTATACAGCTGTTCAAATGCTACGAATGCAAAAAATGACAAAAGATCCATGCATCTCAGGCCCAATGCGTCCCAGACTCCATGCGTCCCATGCGTCTCTAGCTCTATGCGGCTTCGACTCCATGCGGTTCACATATGCGTCCTGAACGACAACAGAGCAGGACGGTCGCATAAAACCCCCTGATCATGATTTCAATGTCTGTCAGAAGTTCTGACACCTCACTCATCACCCTGAGATGCTGCAAAATCCGTGCAGACGATGACTCAGGAAAAGACAACAAGTCATATCAGTGCATTAATTGCCTCGACAGATGGGTCATGCCACGTGTCCTACGTATGCGGCTTCAAGACCCATGAGGCCTCGACATCATGCAACCAGAGCGTCCACCTGTCCAAGGCCAAACAAGAGTACGCATGCGGCTTCAAGACCTATGCGGCCTCGTCCACATGGCCAGAAGGTCATTCTGACCAAGGCCAAACGAGAGCTTCTATGCGACTACAACAGTATCGGCTCTTGACTCACAAGATTTTCGGTTACAACCGAAGACGATTTCTCTCACAGATAGTGTTGACCAAGTGTCCAATTGATCGAGTTATGCATACAACAGCCTCGAGATCTCTTTAAAACAGAAAATTCTAACCATACCCAAGTGGCGGCTTGCCCACACCATGCGGCTACCGTTACGGCCGCATTCTGCTGAAGAAGCCACATGCGGCCATCAAGCACGAGCATATACGGCACCCATAGCACATCCACAGGGCGGCTATAAATAGCAAGATACCACACCCATATAAAAGGCTTGCTGGCTATCTGCGGATTCACACTAGAACCAAGGAGAGAAGTTTCTGTGTCCGGATCGTCCACAGAGTAAAGAGAGTTGCTACACTCCTAACCCTCCAACGTCACCCCCCAGATCAAAACAAATTTGTACTTAGATTGTCTTTTAGGACTCTACTCTGTACTTTTAAGTTTTTTAATCAAAATCAAGTCCTCTTAGTTCTTCCTTTTGATTTAAATGTCGAGAAAGAGTGCTTTGCGTTGGTATTCGCCATCCAGAAAACTCGACACTACGTGAATGGACAGACCATTCATGTAATCTCATGAGTCAACCCCCTCAGGGTCCTCATGACCAAATCTGGGGCAGTCAGTTTTTGCTTGGCTACCTGGATAATATTATTATCTCCATATGACATGATATTCATCCCACAGAAGGCCGTCAAGGGTCAGGCATTGGCCGACTTTCTAGAAGCCCACCCGGGGTCAGAAACCTCAAAACTCTACGAAGAGATTCCAAACGAAATGGCAGACGCCAACGTCTGTCACGCCCCAGTCCCAAAAATACGTAGGACTAGGACACGTAAGCATACCAGCCGCATGGATATGGCAACTCCAATATATGGAAACCAAATCCATACGTACGCTGTAATATGAATATAAAATCCACAAGTGGTATAAAATGTATCATAAGTCACAGGGTAAAATCTAAATCTCATCCACCAAAATCATATAGAAATAAATAACCAGTATCTATGAAACTAGATTTCAATAAGAAGTATCTAAGGATGATAGTTGGATGGAAACAAATCCACTACCAACTCGAATATAAGAGCAAATACAATATGAGTACAACACCACAACACAATATAAGAATACTAGCTATCCATCACAGCTCGAAGAGAAGACATCCACGGATCACATGTAACCATCCAAATCTACGCTCCTGCAAATACTCAAGAAAAGATACACCTGGCAGCGGACCAGGTCCTCAGAGGGACGTAACAAGATACAGAAAATATGAGCCAATTTGAATACAGTAAACATGCATATTGTTTGAAAATAGATAAGTACGCTGTACAAGACAATCTATATGAATGCAAATGAGGACAACTTTTCGATGTATGGGCAAGGGTAGTCTACTCGATCTAAGCCTCACAACTCACACACCCGTCTAGAACATCAGAAATCGACATACCTCTGGGGTAGCGACCAGCGCGACTCTACAGAAATCGACATACCTCTGGGGTAGCGACCAGCGCGACACACGCCCGTAGTGCGAACTATATACTACGGTTTACCAGAGTGGTTAAAAGCCCATACGCCTAATGATTGTCCTCCCATGATACTAGGTGCCATGTGTGTGTCAACATATCTAATACATAGTAATGACTGGAGAAAAACTACACATGCAAGAACTATATAGAAATAAAATAAATAAAAAGAAATATAAATAGCATACAAAGTACTGTAAATAATTTGGCAAGGTATCTTGCCTGGGGTCCTGCTGCTGGTATGAATCAGAGTCCAAGTCACAGTCCAAATAGTCTATGTATTACAAATTTATCACGTCAAAAGATAATTTATTTTAATTTATTTAATTCTGGAATAATTACTCTAAAATCCTATTTTAATCTTATTATTCTGATTTTTATGTTAATTCCTAAATTTTGTCCAAAAAAACTGAATTTTATCAACTCGAGACTCATGGCACGCAAATCGAGGCGATCTGTTGACCAAAAAGTCAACCGATACAAACTCGACTTTCATGCATGATTTCCTGTAGATTTCAGCATCAAAAACATACTGGAATTTATGGCTCGTCTGAATTCAAATTCGTTTGGGAATTATGGCACATACAAATTTTGTATTGTGCACCGATGGTTAAATTCTAACCTAGAAGTTCTACAGAATTAACAGTATGTAAATACTTCAAAATAAATTCTGGGAAAAATATATATCAATTATCTCGACATTATCTTTCCGAAACTTTAAACGGTTCGTGATTCTGATTCCTGGTTCTCCCAAAATCGCGAATACATCAAAATACGTCTATTTTCGGACATGCTGTGCTCTACAAATTTTCCAGAATTTAATACTCATAATTTCGTAAAAAAAATTATATAATCAGAAAGCTAACCTCATTATCGTTCTAACAAAAAAAACTGGAGCACGTTTGGAGTCCGAAGCTAGGAGATATCGTCTTTTTAATTCGTCATAACTAGTAGAAAATGAGGCTAAATTTATGACGAATTTTGACTATTTTTTGGACGAAAAAGAGAGGAATTTGGGGAAGAAAAATATGAAGGATGAGGTATTTATAATGGTGGACACTACTTAATTAAATACGAATAGGATTGGTTAATTTGGATAGGATTATGATGAATTTAAATAAGGATATGATATGCATGAAGTTGATTTCCTAGTAGGTTCAGGATTTGAATTAATTTAAAATAGAGTTTGAATTTATCTCAATAATTTATAATCTTAAATATAATTAAAGATAATACAAATAATTTATAAAATCTTATTAATATCTATTAACACTAAATTAGCATCTATCTAATATTAAGACTATATATATCCAAATAAATCCTAAATAATTTCAAAAATCTAAAATAACCTAAAAATGATTCTAAATAAATATTTATATAAGTAAATATATCAAGAATTTCATTTGCTAATTAAATAACAGAATACTCTAAAGAAATTAAATATCTATAATAATATAAAATATACACAAAATATCTATTTTGGGTGAGGGGGTTTACAACGTCACCTTACACAAAACAATTTGGCGAATGTTCTTTGATGGTGCTTCAAGGACAGGACCCAAAGGCAACACCATCGCTGGGGTCGGGGTAGTATTAACCTCCCCAGACGGTCTCATCATTAATCATGCCTACTCTCTCACAGAACCATGTCTAACAATATGGCAGAGTATAACGCCTTAATTATCGGGCTCCAGCTCGCCAAGCAAGTCGGAATAGAATACCTGGAGGCCTACGACGATTCTCAACTAATAGTCAAACATGTCTGGGGTGAGTATGAAGTCCGAAACAAGGACTTGGTCCTCTACCACCAGGCTGCACTTAACATCACCGCAACCTTCAAGATGTTCTTTATTGAGCATGTCCCTCGGTTGCAAAATATTGAGGCAGACGCCTTGGCCGACCTCGCCGCTTTCTTAGCAATACCAAACAACGCTCACCTGCTAATCAATGTGGTTGGCCAAGAGCTGGTATGCCCCAAAAGTAACCTAAGCTTGTGCCTCAGCTACGCCGCGAGGGTCGACACCGACACTCGAGATTGGAGGATTCCATTCATCGACTACGTAGTCTATGAAATTCTCTCCGACAATCCAAAGGAAGCTACTTCGATCAGAAGACGTTCCCTCAGGTTCTATTTTGATACAACTACCAAAATGTTGTATCGTCGATCCTACGATGGTCTTCTATTATGATGCTTATCAGACGCAGTAGCAAGACAAGCCCTTCGCGAAGCTCATGATGGTGTATGCGGAGCGCATCAGCCTGGTCCAAAGTTACAAGACCGTCTCCGAAGAATGGGTTACTATTGGCCAATGATGGTGGAAGAGGCTATTGACTATGCAAGAAAGTGCCAAGCGTGCCAAATCTACGCCAACTATATCCATCAGCCCTCCGAGTTCCTACACCCAAAGGTAGCATCATGACCGTTCGAAGCATGGGGAATGGACATCATCGGACCAATAAGCCCACATTCGTCTAAGGGACATCGGTTTATTTTGGCCATCACAGATTACTTCTCCAAGTGGGTGGAGGCAGTTTCCACTCGTCGAAGTCAAAATATCGAATGTGATTAGCTTCGTCAAACATCACATTATCTATCACTTCTGCTTGCCACGAAGGATCATCCACGACAATGGTCCGCAGTTCACGAGTCATATTTTTTACCGGTTCTGCGATAAAAATCGCATCCAGAACGAGGTATCAACCGCCTATAACCCAGCAGCTAATGGACTAGCTGAGGTGTTCGACAAAACCATCATCAAGCTCCTCAAGAAGTTTGTGTCGTCCAACAAGAGCGACAAGAGCGAGAAGCTCGGGAATGTCTGTGGGCCTACCATACAACGGTTCGGGTAGCTACCGGTAGTACACCCTTCTCCCTGGTCTATGGGAGCGAAGCGGTCCTTCCTCTCGAGATCTAGATCCCTTCACTTAGAGTGGCCCTCTCCCACCAGCTAACCATCGACGACAATCACCGTCGACGACTACAGGAATTAGAAGCACTCGACAAAAAATGGCTCTTAGCTCAACAACGCATAGAGTTGTATCAAGCACGTCTCTCTGGAGCCTTCAACAAACGGATAAAACACAGGACGTTCCAAGTGGGTGGCCTCGTCTTAATAGTAAGAAGACCCATGGTTATGACCCACAAGACATGTAAGCCCCTTGATTATCAGTAATTATTAATTTGGATTTTTCACAACTTTTCGTAATTTTCTGGGATTTTTCTGTAATTAAAACCTAGGCTTTTGGTAATTAAATGATTTTTTAATTGCTATTAATTAATATTAAAATATTATAGAAATAATATTTTATGGTGCAAAATAGAAAACTGGACATAGGATAATTTTCGGTGAATTTATTGGACTCCGGAATCATCCTTAAAGCCTTAAAGACTATTGTAGAATTAAACCTGACTGAACCCGGTTCACTTGAACCAAAATAAACCAAATAGCTACCCTGAACCGAACCAGCCCAGCTTAACGGGTTGGGTCGGATCCGAGTCAAACCCGACCCGGACCCGAAATCCAAACTGAACCCAAATCGGATTCCCCCTGAGTTACTGTTCCGGCCCCCTTTAAATACCCTCGTGAATCGTGCCCAGCCTTCAGAAACCCTAGCTCGTCCGCGCCGTCATCTTCCTCCGATCTCCTTTGCCTGAACCCTAGCCGACGACGCCATCGATCTCCCCGCTCAACCCCCGACCGCCTCCGTCTCCTTCCTCCGGCCTTCCCTCTTCCTTCCTCCTCCCCGCAGCGACTTCATCTACGCAACTCCACCATCTTCCCCCGACCTGCGGCGCCCCGACGACGATCTCCTCTTCCTTCCTCCACAGCCTTGCTCCTCCGCCTAGGCCTGCTCACAGCCCGACCACCTTGCCTCACCGTCTCCACCTACCTCTCCGCCCTGCCCAGCACCCGCTCGACCCCTCTTCCTCCTCCCTCCGTTCTCCCCCAATTCCCCGCTGCCGGAACCCTAGACCTAGCCGCCCGACTCCGGCCGCCCAGCACAGCCTCCTCTCCGAGTGACGCCTTCCCTTCTCCTCCTCCCCAGGAGCTCCGCAGCCAACCCGGAGCCCCCAGCCGACCGTCTCCTCCTCCCACTGCTCAACTCCTTCCCCGATTCCCCCACCGGCACCATCACCGGAGCAACCACCGTGCAACCCCCTGGCCTCGCCGCCTCCGCCGTCCCCTGCATCCCTCCGGCCGCCAGCAGCCTCCCAACTCCGGCGAAACCCTAGCCCTAACCCTAGAGCAACAGTGGAAACGGACACATAAACAGTACCGGACACGGACGCAGGACACGAATGAGACGCTCGGACACGAGAAATCAGTCTTCACGAAGCCCTGTTCAGGTAGCATTTTCTCTCTCCTCGCTGATCCGATTTCTGTTCCGTCAGTTGCGTCGTTTAGACTGTATGACCCTCTCGATGCCCGTGCAACTCGCTCGGTGCGTCGCGCCCTGTGGTGATCGCGAACCGCGATCCAAAAACAGGAAAATCAACACCCTATTTTACCCCAGAACTGAGTACGCCCCGCCAAACGGGACGACTTGGTCGCACGCGGTCTTTACCAAAATATGTGTGCCGTTGATACAGACGTGTGGGATTTCGCAAAAGTTGATTTGGATGTGCGTGCACACCGGAATCAACGCGTATCCGCCGACAACGCCCCGTATCCGTCCATTCTGGAACACGCTGTAACTTTGTGTACACACGTCGGATCGAGACGAAACTTGCGCCATCGGACTCATAGCAATACGCTGGTCTTGTTATCCAAGCTTGGTTCGATTCTGAGAACGTTGACGAAATCGCGTATCGTGGGCCCCACAGGCTCCACTTGACGGGCGATTTTGTGATCGGCTCATCGGAATCCAATTCTGGAAGTTCCGTTGGGTTCGTATCATCGTTCCTGACTTATTGACACTAAGTTGGACAAATTTAGAGACCTTTGACCCTGACACATTTTTCGGTACAAAATGGCCCACATGTGGACCCCACTTTGACCAAAAACTGTCATTTTTGCCCTTGTGTCCAAATTGGACTTAAGGACAGGCATTTCTAGCTATTTGATATTTTTTGAATCTAATGATGATATTTATTTCAGCAACCGGAGTAGTACCTGCAGATCATACTGAGACCAGAGCTACAGTTGGAGCCAGAACCCCAGACAAGTGTACCTTGCCAAATCCTGCAGCTTTGCTACTTATTCCCTTGACTTATTTATACATTGTTGTGCAAGTATACCTTGCCACCTTTGCAGTTCTTGTTGCATATTTCCTTGCTTTATTTATATTGTTGTGCATGCTTGACCTAGGACTGTGTGACTTACTTAGCGTCCGATTATTAGTCGGGTGCCAACACTGTACGCGGTGTTGTGTACGTCATCTAGAGATGGATATTCGTGACCCCTTGCATTCTCGTACTTATCCTATCAAGTACACTATAACCCAGGACACTTGACACTATACATGAGACATGATCTTTCTGAGATATTCATGGTGATTCTGTATAGGATACAGACTTATGGCAGAGACATTATATTCCTAGATACTCTATGACTTGCTGCATTAGATATGATTGTGCGTGACATGGACATGGTGCATCATGGACATGAGACGTGTGATTACATTGGGTGGGAAGAGACACACAGGCTACAGGATGATTATATATATATACCCCCTATTATTGTGAGGCACAAGACTCTGAAGCCGAGCTTGGCCCATTACCGGATATTACTGCTACCGGCTCCCCGACACAGAGCCTGTAGTGGCTCAGCCTGAGTACTCGTGATGCTCTCATCTTGTATTTCACATAGATGGTTATATAGCTTACCCTATTTATTTCATTATTGCTGCACTGCATTTATTTGGCTTATATTTTCTGTACCTTGCTATGTCCCCTGAGGACCTGGATCCGGATTATGTCCCCAGGATTTGCAGCCGAGATCTATTCCGAGGTATACGGGACGGCAGCAGGAGCTGATACAGGAGCTGTACCGACACCCGAGGACGAGATTATACCAGAGGACTTCTCCTGAGTATTGGTTTAAGATACTCATTTATTTCTGTTTCTAGTTATTTTATTTCCAGTCTATTGCATTGATGTATCAGACTTATTCTCGGATTGTTCTTCGAGACACTTTTATTGAGATATGTCAGTTCATTTTATTTTCATGATTCTGGCATTGGATCTGTGATTATCTGTTATGGATGAGATTAGAATAGACTGTGACTTGTATCATTGGACCTATTTATTGTTGAACTACAGCTTAAGTATGCCCCGATGGATCCATTAAATTGGGTTTGTCCATCGGTGTGTGCTGCTGGCCATTATCACGCGTCCGGTCCCTCGGTATTTTGGGACTGGGGCGTGACAAGACAGCAGGCAAATTTTAACCTAAATGGGAAGGCCCGTTCATCGTGGAAACCATAATTTCCAATGGTGCTTAACGATTGGCGAAATCCAGTGGCAACTTGCCCATGATGCCTATCAACGGCAAGTTCCTCAAAAAGTACTACGTCTAAATTAGACTGGTACTCCTCTATCACCAAACTACATCGTATCTTCCTGGGCACTGGTTCATGTCCACAGGACCTCTAAACCGTCGCTCTAATACACTACTCCGGTGGAGTTTGACACATCCACATTATCTCTGAGCAAACATCCCGGATCTTGGCTATCGATCATCACGTCCATATTACCTCTGATATCGGTTGTCATTTCCACTTACCACCCATACCTACCAAGGTATGCCAGCGGTGCTAAGTCCACAAAAACTGCTACGTCCATATTACCTTTGGCAGGGCTTGTCTCGAACCTATTAATTGTACTAACATGCACAAAAAAGTAATGGGTCCACAAAACTTATCACGTCCATATTACCTCTGATAGAATTGTTAGTCGAATTTATTATTTGCACTCAACGTGCGCAGCAAATAATAAGTCCACCCAAAAAATTTCTAGTAGGGTTCGCCATGTCCTTCGTACCTCTGAGCAAACATGTCGGGTTGGTTATCGATTATCACGTCCACAAGGCCCCTGATATCGATCGCCGTCTAAACTTATAACCATTACTCGCCAAGGTACACCAGCGGTGCAAAGTCCACAAAAACTGTCACGTCCATATCACCTCTGGCATGACTCATCTCGAACTTATTACTTGCACCATCGTGCACAAGAAGTAATAGGTCCATAAAAAAATTCCCCAGCGGGATACCCGCTATGGAAATGAATCCACACTTCATTTTCCCCAGCAGAAAAAAGTTAGTTCAAGTCCACATTTTCTTTGAACTACGTCTCTCAACTATCCCCACAAAGTCATATTTTGCCATGTCCATGTTACCTATGGTAGGGCTTGTCTCAAACCTATTACCCGCACTAAAAGGCGCAAAAGGGTAATAGGTCCACCAAAATCC
The DNA here is from genome assembly GCA_036927795.1 of Iris macrosiphon. NCBI lineage: Eukaryota > Viridiplantae > Streptophyta > Magnoliopsida > Asparagales > Iridaceae > Iris > Iris macrosiphon. The sequence continues at coordinate 355,510,925 of JAYESA010000004.1, forward strand.
CCCAGGGGGATATCCTTAAAAAAAATCTACGATATGATACTGTATTTATCTCCAGTACAATACCCAAAAGCCCACAACATATTCTGAAAAAGGAGAGAGACGTCATTAAATTAGCATTCATGATCATGAGTACATACAATGAAAATCCATTACATTCAATAGTTTTTATTATTATTCAAGGTCATGAGTACATATGATAGAAACCTGCTTTAAAGATTTTCTATGAAGTTAAGAAGTGCCCCAACATGTTATCGCCGCTACTGGCATAAGTTGGGCCCAACAGCAGAGCTCAAGGCTTTCTGGCTCACTACTCCACAGTGCAAATCTTAGTATATGGAAAATCCATGATGATGTATAGCAAGGGAAAAGCAGGAGCAGACGCTCTACGATCATGTGGAAAAACCGACGACAAGAATGTCAATTAATCCAAATCTTGTCATCGATCCCACAGCCTCCTGGTCGATAGTGAACCACATAAAAGAGGGGAAAGCAGATGACGCGCTGTATGAACAAGGGAAGCTCAGCGCATAACGCAGGATGTTCGTTCTCGTCTCCTGGATTAGTTCTTGCCAAACTAACCGCGTCTCCTGAAGAAATGCCACATAAGGTGGGTTTTCATCCCGAACAACGGATATTATGATATCCTTCCATGCTCCACCATGAGCATCACGAGCGGGGACACAACCTGCAAAAAGAAGAAGATATGCATTAGTCTCAAGCGAAGATCGCATAAAGACACAATTACCATACATTGTTGCCCGGCCGCAGCGATGCATGACCGAGTCTGCACGCACGAGCAAGAGGAGGTCTCTTCCATGCTGTCAAGCCAAAGCTAGAGCTCTGTGCGCATGAAAGTAGACGACCCCCCCACTCATGCGGCTATGCCCCAACTCGGCACGCTTGTTACGGAGGAGTACTCATTCACATGGCAGAGAACTATGCACGCCCAAGACGAGTCTCTTGCAGCAAGACGGTATACAAGTGCCTTTGTGTCCTTCACAGCCTAGTGTGAGTAGGGTGGTACTAGCCTACCTCCAAGAAAAATATCTAGATCAGGAGGCCAGGGAGTGAGACCATCCCTGATAAACTCTTCGGCGAGGAGAGTCGCAACCTTCGACATCCTTCACAGGAAAAAGAGAAAACGAAGCAAAGAGATAAAAGTTCTCTCTCTCCCATGACTGCCTATTTATAGGTTCCGAAACCATGTAAAGGGATCAAGACCATGAACCGAGAGGTTAATGAGATGAACCTGATACCTCGATCCGCATGATCCTCTTTTATCTTCTCGAAAACCGATGCCTCGAGCCCCGTGTTATCAGATGGCCCAAAATCCCAACGGATCGACTCAGAGATAGAATCAAATCTCGCTATTTAATGCATATTTGACATCATGGCAGAGCCCTCCATGGAAAAACCTCCATGCGACAACCTCTACATGTGTCAACATGACGAAAACAGACAGTTAATGCGTGATGGATTCATGCTTCTTATTCAAAGTATTCCAGACTTAGCCAAGTCTGAAAACTTTGAAGGGGGTCTTATAGAAGCATAAAAATCCCTCCATGCGCTCCAGTTTACAGTCAACAAATAAGCAAGGTACGCATAGCTGCGGTGGACGTATAAAAGCGAAAGACGCATGACACCCTCGGATATATGACATCCCGAGACACATACCACCCTTTGACGCATCGTTCGTACAGTCACATCAGAGCATTTATGACTCTGACAAAATAGACAATCATTCTGACCGTCTCGAATCCTGCACCGCTGATTGGAATTCGTGCTGACAGCTTCGTCATAATTACTTTTGGCAGTATACAATTGTTCAAATGCCATAAATGCAGAAAACGACAAAATATTCATGCGTCTCAAGCCCAATGCGTCACAAACTCCATGCTTCCCATGTGTCTCTGGCTCCAGGTGGCTTCGACTCCATGCAGTTCATATATAAGTCCTAAACGACCACAGAGCAGGGCAGTCGCATAAAACCCTCTGACACAGATTTTGATGTCTGTCAGAAGTTCTGACACCTCACTCATAATCCTAAGATGCTTCAGAATCCGTGCAGACGATGACTCAAAAAAGACAACAAGTTATATCAGTACATTAATTGTCTCGACAGACGGGCCATGCCACATGTCCTACGTATGCGGCTTCAAGACCCATGTGGCCTCGACATCATGCGGCTAGAGCGTCCACCTGACCAAGGCCAAACAAGAGTACGCATACGGTTTCAAGACCTATGTGGCCTCGCCCACATGGCCAGAGGGTCATTCCGACCAAGGCCAAACAAGAGCTTCTATGTGACTACAATAGTATGCGGCTCTAGACTCACAAGATTTTCTGTTACAACCGAAGATGATTTATCATACAGTTAGTGTTGACCAAGTATCCAATTGACCGAGTTATGCACACAACAGCCCCAAAATCTCTTCAAAATAGAAAAATTCTAACCAAACCCAAGTGGCGGCTTGCCCGCACCATGCGGCTACCGTTACGGCCGTATTCTGCTGAAGGAGCCTCATGTGGCCACCAAGCACGAGCATATGGGGCACCCATAGCACGTCCATAGTGTCACGCCCCAATTTCTGGTAAATCGATAATCGTCCCCCGGACGTGATATCGTGCACACGTAAGGCGCGTGTGCACAAGGCCTAGGCATAATGATACACTTTAAAACACATACAACAGAGTACGCAATAAGATATCACACATTGAGATATAGAAAAGTTTTCTTTATTGATAATGAACATCTGGTTACAGACTCTTAACCCAAAAGTAATAAGGATGCCGCACAGACTTACAACTTGGACACAAAATGAAATAGCCAATCCATACATTATATCCTTACTAATATTTTAAAATGCGCGAACCACCTTGGGTGCAAGTTAGTACCATCACCTAGGAGCTTCAAAAGGAATGCGCGGGCTCCTTGTGATTATGTACTTGAGCTCCAAAAGTCACAAACACGAATGCGCCGGATCAGTGAAGGGTTGGGGGAAACTTCAGCTCCTCAACGCATTGCTTGGGCTCGGGGAACCTGCTGCAACGAGGGTCGGTACTTCAAAAAATATCCATGAGGGATAGCTTACCCAACATACCAAAATCGACATCGTATTCAAGTGAACATGCACATTATTATTGTGTAATCTTTCTATCTTGCCTTAGTTCAATTCTTTATATACGATATCATGGAATAACATAACAAAATGTGCACCGTTTGGTGACTTTACCTGTACCGTCTGAACCACCTGTACAAAATTTATCATGACCTTCCCTTCCACGAAGACATAGTTAGTCTGCACAGTTTAAATATACATAAGGATCACTGTCTTGACTAGCCGTCATGGACTATAGTCTGAGTAGACGGCGATGCTTGCAGCGCATGTAGTGAGTCCCGCTACAAACTCTCGCTTCACCCATGCTAAGTTGCTAGCACGATTAACTGTTGTTCCGCCCGGGACGAATCGGCCCCGGTGCCCCGACGACCATTCGCAGGAACCATATACCTTATGCACAAGTTGTCCATGACCATTGACGATCTAAACACTAAGTTAATATACGAATCATTTTAAGACATCAACATGAGTGTCACTACCCCATTTCCAGAGCCGGGTATTTTTTTTATTTTTTAATCTGGTTAAGTGTGTATTATTTATAATTAATTATATTTATATTTAATTAATGATTGTACTATATTTTTATTGATTGTTTAAGAATTTTGGCTAGTCTGGACCCATGTCAGACCCTAGTGGACCCATGTCCGACCCAGTCCACACCCCTGTGAGACTTATTTTTGGGTTTAGAATATTTATTTTATTTTTAGGAGGTTAGTTGGAGAGATTTGGAGCTAGTTTGAGTGCTTTTGGAACCCGGAACCCGAAACCAAGTGAGTAGGGGCGTTTTGGGAATTTGGTGACTTATGTAAACCCCTACCTACCCCCACCCGTGAGCATCCAGCAGCCCATTCCCGTGAGGAGCAGCCCCTCTCTCCCCCTTTGTTCATTCCACTACTACTTCTTCTTCTTCTTCTTCTTCACATTCTACTTCTTCTTTCTTCTTCCTTCCTTCTCCAAGTAAGCTTTTCTTCCTTTTTCTTCCTTCTTTCTTCTATTCCTTCTTCTTTATGCTAGCCCTAACCTTGCATTTTCCCCAACCTAGGTGTGAGGAGCTTAGATCTAGTGTGGAAGCTAGATTTGGTGGCTTGGAGCTTGAGGGAGGTGATTTCTAGGGGTTGTGAGACTTTGGCCTTGGGATTTCAACTCCCAAGAGGTAAAACCCTAACTTTCCCCTTGCTAATTATTTTGTGTAGTGTAATTAGTGTTGTAGAACCTTCCTAGACCCTAAGCCTACCCGTAGGAGGAAGTTGGAACTAGTTTGGTTGAGTTTAGAGACTTTGACATTAGGTTTTGTGTCAATTTCGGGTGGAACCCGAATTTGTCCCAATTTTGGGTGATGCCCTAGGTTAGACGGACCTCGGTAGACGTTATCGAAAGTCTTGAGGGTGAGAGCGTGTCTCCGTTTGGACACGAAAAGTCGTGTCGCAGAGAAACGGGCGTTTCGGGCGAAATTGGGGCTTTTCGTCGTCGCCGATTCTAAGTGCGTACGCGTTTCCGCCACAGGCCTAGAATCGATGCGGGACCACTTTTTCTAGGATCTAGGCATCGTTTAGAGCGCGTGGGTAAATTTTGGGCCGATTCCGAGTTCGTTTGGTGTGCGTTTCAGGGGGTTTTCTGAACCGCGCACCACGTGTTCGTCGAAATGACCGAACGACCATTTCGACTTGGTTTCCTCGTTTCGGGCTTGTACGCGCGTTGGGTTAGCATCGGGGAGTGTGTGCTAGAATTCTTGGGCTATATTTTATATATTTATAGGCGTTTGTGCATGTCGGGGTCGTTGGGCGTGCGTAGGTGGGGCGTTGTGGGTATTGTGTGCGTTGTGCGTTGTGTGTTGTGTTATGTGTATATATGTATATTTATATATATATTTATATGTATGTGTGTCCCTATATATATATATATTTATAGATATGTGTTAGTGAGTGCTTGTGTGAGTGTGTTAGAGAGTGCTTGTGTGAGTGTGTGTTGGTGTTAGTGTGTGTGTAGGTGAGTGTGTGTGTGAGTGTGAGTGTTTAGATATAGATATATATGTATATGAGTTGAGTTGTGTGTATATATATATATATATATATATATATATATATTTATATATATATGTATGAGTGTTTGTGTGTGTGGTTGTGTGTTTGTGAGAGTGTGTGAGAGTGTGTGTGTGTGAGTGTGTGAGAGTGAGTGTGTGAGTGAGGATATATATATATATATATATATATATATATATATATATATATATATATATATATGTTTGAGTGTGTGAGTATGCATATGTATAGAAATATATATAGATATATATGTGTGTATATATATATAGATATATGGGTGTTTATATATATATATATATATATATATATATATATATATATAGATATGTATATAATTATGTGTGTGTGTGTTGATATGTGTTTGAGTGTGTGTGAGTGTTAGATATATATAAGTTAGTGTGTATATATATATATCTATAGGGTTATATATATGTATATATATGTATGTATGTATGTATATATATATATATATATATATATATATATATATATATATATATATATATATATATATATATATATATATATATATATATATATATATATATATATATATATATATATATGGGTATGTGGTCGTGTGTGTGTGTGTGAGATGAGAGGGGGGGACTGGAACCAGCAGCTGCAGCAGCAGCAGAACCAGCAATGCAGCAGCAGCAGTTCAGCTGCTGCAGCAGCAGCAGCTTGCTGCTAGGCAAGGCACAACAGCAGCAGCAATGCCAGGGAGCAGCAGCAGCGCGTTGGCGAGGCGAGTAGCGAGGGATAGATAGCTAGCTAGATTAGAGAAATAGATAGATAGATAGATATCTAGATAGTTAGCTAAATTGATAACTAGTTAGATAGATAAGATAGATAAATGGTTAGATAGATAGTTAGATAAATAGGTTATTAGATAGATAAATAGATATATGGATAGATAGATACATAGATAACTAGGTAAATAGATAGATGCATAGATAAATGGATAGATAGATACATAGATAACTAGGTAAATAGATAGATACATAGATAAAAGTATCACAGTCACACAAAAAGCATAATATAAAAGTATCACGGTGACATAATAACCACAATAAAAGTATCACAGTTACACCATAAGTCTTATCCAATTTCTCAATCTCTTAAGGAAATCCAATACGCTGGGGCAGAACCCAGTCCCTCAGATACTTCGCATAAGCAGCATCTACTCCATCAATCTCCGCTATAGTTGCTGGGTGACTGGAACTCCCCCTCTGAGCTGGTGCCTGCCCAACATTAGGAGGCTCCACTTCCTCCTTAACAGTAGAAGTTGCCACTTCCTCCTTAACAACCGCTTCCAATTTAACAGTAGGAGGTATCTCTTCCTCCTTAACATTCACTTCCTTCTTAACAGTAGGAGGTCTCACTTCCTCCTTAACAGTAGGAGGTGCCTCTTCCTCTTTAATAGTAGGAGGTACCTCTCTCAAGCGAAGTGCACGTGCTCGGGTCATGGGTGCCATCTGGTAAGATAGATGGAAACAAAGAATATAATTGATAATAGATATAAATATATGTATCCATATAGTTAAAATAGATGTTACGTTCCACATTAAAAATACAGTACAAAATTTAATTGTTATATGTTCATGTTATTGTACTCATAGATAGTATTTTCTTGTTGCAATTTAGACATTTTATATTGTTAATGAACAGGGGAGAAATAAAATTGTGTAATTTATGGGTTCAACAGTGCATTTGATAGTGCTAGTAAGTAGTAGCTACTGAAATATCTTTTAAGATAATGTTGTGAGGTTGAAGTATATTACATTGGTGAGATAGTGGTAAATAGGAGTGCCACAAACATGTGAGTTGGCCACTAGTTCACTATTATTTAGCTACGTTTTGTCATAGTTGCCTATGAATGTCATTCATGACTGATCAAGTGGCCTCTAGGTAGCATTGATTTCAAATGTGTGTGCACAAGCGTATTCATGATACACTTTAATACCAGGTGTGTGTGTGTGTGTATGTGTATGTGAGAGAGAGAGAGAGAGAGAGAGAGAGAGAGAGACTAGGTAAGTATTAACCTATGTGTTAGTGAAGTGAGATGGAGTGTAAACCCCCTAATTTTTCAGAAATTTTTATTTGGATTTTTCATAATTTTCTGGGATTTTTCTGAAATTAAAACCAAGGTATTTTGAATTTAAATGATTTTTTAAATAATGTTAATTAATATTAAAATATTATGAAAATAATATTTTTGGGTGTAAAATGGAAAACCGGACATAGGATAATTTTCTGTGAATTTATCGGACCCCAGAAGCATTTTTAAAGCCCTAAAAACTATTAAATAAATAAACCAAATAAACCCTAGAAATAAACCCGGTTAAATTAAACCAAACCAACTCAAACCGAACCGCTAAACTGAACCGGACCGGACCAACCTAGCCTTAACGGGTCGGGTCGGGTCGGATCCGAATCGAACCCGAAACCCTAACCGAAACCCTAGTCGGATTCCTAGTTGACTTCCCTGTTCCGGCCGCCTATTTAACGCTTCGAATTCTGTGCCCAGCCGGCCGAAACCCTAACTCAGCCGCAGCGTTGCCCTCTCCTCTCTCCCTCTCCTCCGCTCGCCGTCTTCGGCCGCTCCGCCCCCTAGCCTAGCCCTCTCGCCGCCCGAGCTCGACCCTGGCCCGACTACTCCACCGTCCCTCCGCTTAGCCTGAACCCTAGCCTCTTCCCTGCCGTCTCTTCCCCGACCAATCTCGACCCCGAGCCGCTGCCCTGCCCAGCCGTCTTCCTCCTCCAGAAACCCCTCACCGTCTCCACCCTCGTCGACCCCCCGACGATCTCCACCACCTTCTCCCCTTTCCTCCAGCTCCCTCCTTCGGACAGATCCCGAACGCCGCCCGACCTCCGCCTTAGACCTCGCCGTCCCCCTCTCCGCCTGTCACCAGCCACCGCGCAGAGACCCGGCCTCTCGACTCTGGTGCAGTCGCCCGCTCCGGTTACAGACCCACCGGCCCGACTCCGGTGCAGCCGTCCACCTCCAGATCCACAGCCCCTCACCGGCCTCCCCTGACCCACAGCCTCCTTCGCCTCCCTCCGGCCAGCCTCCGGCCGCCAAGCTCCGGCCAACAGCAGAAAACCCTAACCCTAGGTGAACGACTCGGACACGACACGGACACGGAGAAATTTGGTTTTCGGAGCCCTGTTCAGGTACCCATTTCTCTCTGCTCGTTTACCCGTTTTCGATTCCGTCTGTTGCATCACGAACCCTGCGTAACCCTCTCGGTGCCCGTGCAACCCTCTCGGTGCATCGCGTCCTGCGGTGATCGTGAACCGCGATCCAAAAACAGGAAAAATAATGCCCTGTTTCACCCTGGAACTGAGTATGTCCCGCCAAACGGGACGACTTGGTCGCACGAGGTCTTTATCGAAACGTGCGCGTCGTTGATACGGACGTGTGGAATTTCGCAGAAGTCGATTCGGATGTGCGTGCACACCGAAATCAACGCGTATCCGCCGACAATGTCCCGTATCCGTCCATTCTGGAATATGCTGTAACTTTGTGTACACATGTCGGATCAAGACGAAACTTGCGCCATCGGACTCGTAGTAATACGCTGGTCCTGTGACCCAAGTTTGGTTCGATTCTGAGAACATTGACAAAATTGCGTATCGTGGGCCCCACGGGCTCCACTTGACGGGCGATTTTGTGATCGGCTCATCGGAATCCAATTCTGGAAGTTCCGTTGGGTCCGTATCATCGTTCCTAACTTGTTGACACTAAGTTTGAAGAATTGGGAGACCTTTGACCCTTGTGCTCAGTAGCTTTTATGCTCGAGAGGCCACAAAACCCATGACTTCACGCACAGGAACTACAAGTCTACGATTTTACGCTCGACGGTGTTTTACGCCCGGAGGCTACAGACTGATGATTTCTTGCTCCACGACTTTCCGTATATTCGAACGGTCCCCAAGATGGTCAATTACAGGAGTTCACACAGAAGATACTCCTCTTTGGCCTCAACATATCCCAAATACCCGAAACATACAAAAGTTCAAACATTGAGAAATTACTCTTCTCGGGTCAATTGGAGGTTCGCCCAAACTCCAGTCTGAATACCTCGTCTATCAAAAGATGGCAACTCAGTTTTTGACAGCCATTCCTCGACCCTGTTCCAAGGGATTTTCGAGAAGTCACTCTTGAAGGCGAAGACTGAACAAAAATTCTGTTTATCAGAAGTTCAGAGCTCTACGCGGTTCATCAGTCCCAGCAATAGGACAGTTCTAAGATGTTCCAAATGCTCTACAGCGTTCTATGAACTACTCGCTATGCGTAAAGGACAGGACCTAGCGCTCTTTCTACAGAGTCGGCGTACAGATTCAGACTTGTTGAAGCTGCACATATTCAGACTTCACAGCAACATATGGCAAGATGATCATATGAAGAAGAAAGACGATTTTTATTAAAGATCAAAATCATGATCACATATGAGGGAAATCCAATCTACAAAGGTTTTCTTTTCATTTTCATGATTATATCTGAGGGAAACTCCATCTACAAAGGAGATACCCCCTCGTCGTCTGAAGATCGCCGCCAGAGTCCGTTCTGCAGGGTTCTCGCATCGGTGCAGATCTTCCTCTTCTTCGAAGGAGATGATCAACGGCGGGCACGACATAGTTGGGGCTTGCATAAAAGTATGCAGATCCCATGCTCCGTGCGCCATGGCAGATTGGGTTAAGGTATTAAACCCAACCCAGTCCGGGGAGACAGCTGCTACAGCTTGTCTTCTCTCTCACCTCCCGGAGGGCATCGAGAGAAGGCGCGGCATGCCAGTCGCCGTGGTCAAATACGACCCTTCCTCTCTCCTGGGGCAACGCCATACAAAGTTGCTGATTATCCCGAGCAAGGGAGGCTAAGATATCCTTCCATGATCCATCGTTGCAGTGGACACTTGCTCGAAGACGCCGTCTTTTTTGGCTACTTACACGCTGGAAGAACATGATCTCCTTCTTCCTCAAATCGACCCGGCGAACTCCGGTGATCATCTCTGCGTGGTGATGAAGATGTGGGGAGAACATGCTAACTCCCCCAGCCTTTTATAGGCAAAAGAGATCACAGCGGTCCCCCATAAATCCGCCATAAAGTCTGCACCGACCGTTTCAATGCTCCACTCAGAAACGTTTCGAGTTACGATGGGCCATTCATGCTTCGTTCAAAGCGTTTCAAATTCCAAGGAATTTAAAAGTTCTGAAGGGGGTCTTGTAGAAGCATAAAAAATACGCTGGGAAGAGCTACACAGCCTCTTGATACAGAGCAGCGTAAGCAGAGGCCTTCAGAGCCATCAGGCGTACGACAGAGTTTTCTCCGCTAAAATACAGCGTGAAGAATAAAGCTCAAAGGACCATCCGTATAAATGCAGTATGTCCAGGCCGCTCCAGCGTGAAACAGAGTTCTTCATCGCCTCCATGGCGTAAAACTCAACCGCTCTCAAAGCAGCGTGATAGCGTACGAGGAACGCTTCATCTTTCCCGAAATGAACCTGTCAAGTCATGCAGTGAATCTGACCTCTGACTCCTGACAAAAGGTGATGCACGGCTACCCAGACGACGGCTGGAAACGATGGCAGACCTCTCGGGACACGTCCCTCAGTATGATGGCGGATCTCACCATTTAATGCAGAGGATTTGGTAAAACATCACCAAACCGTCGTTTACCGGAGTCCCCTCAGCATAAACTCTTTTGCGTACAAGGGAATACGCCGCCCTGTTTTACACAGGCAAACATGAGCTGTTTTACGCTCCGCAGCAGACAAACCGCCTGCCACGTCAAAAGCTGCACTTTGTACGGGATTCGAGGCACGTCTCCACGTCTAATTGCACAGAGCGGTGACAGTTTCTCTCAAGACACGTCTCTGCGACGGGTGCACAGAAGGCCTGCAGACCTTCGAAACACGCCTCCACATTTAATGCATAAGGTGATGGCAAATCCCTGCAAGAGATTTTATTATATCTTCAAAAGCCGTAATTCCGGCTAAGACGTCCACATCAGCACGATATGCAGTGGCTTATACGCCCATTCAGGATCTGTGCTCAAGCGGCTTCTACGCCCATTCTGGCACGATATGCAGCGGCCTCTACGCCCATTCAGGATCTGTGCTCATGCGGCTTCCACGCCCACTCAGTCTCTACGACTACTCGGCTTCCACGCCCACTCAGTCTCTACGACTACTCGGCTTCTATGCCTGTTCGGCTTCTATGCCTGTTCGGCTTCTGTGCCTGTTCGGCTTCCACGCCTACTCGGCTTCTATGCCTGCTCGGCTTCCACGCCTACTCGGCTTCTATGCCTGTTCGGCTTTTATGCCTACTTGGCTTCTATGCCATGGTGACGGACATTTGGCTTCTACGCCAACCTCTTCTACACAATGGATACCTACCCGCGTGGCTTTTACGTCGTGATCTTAGTAGCAACCGTACGTGTTGTGTCCCTTTAGTTGGACCCACGTCACCCGCTCAGTCAAAAGATCATCTACACGTAGGCATTGGTTACTTTAACCGTTGTGTAAAAGGGTGCTGTACTTTCCACTCCTCGGCTGCTACACCAACGGAGTGGTCGCTGTCACCAAAGACTCTATAAATAGAGGCCCCTGTCAATGGGGAACAAGGTCAAAAAATTGGTCAAGAAACCGATATCAGATCCCAGGTCAGAAAATTCGGTCAAGAGTACCAATACCAGATCCAAGGTCGACAGTCGGAGAAGATCGAACAAGGAGGAGAGAGAGAGAGAGAGAGAGAGAGCCCGGAGCTCAGGCAAAGAGCGGGGATCGACGACTTCGGCATCGTGCATCCACCCTCTCCTGCAACCTTCGAAGCTGCTACCTGTCTTCCACGGCGCTTCTTCAACATCGCGTGGTCCAAGGGCTAAAGTGATCGACCGCAGATCAGACACCTATAGCAATTTATACCCAGATTAAATAAATTTTACTCCCATATCCTCGTATAGGATTGTATTGTACAAGTTTGTTTGTAAACCAAAGGGCGCGGGTTTCGCACAAACCCCGTCATTAAAATACACTTTCATTCTTTCGTTTAAATACCACAAACAAGATGGCGACTCTGCTGGGGACGTCTTTATCTTCTGACGAGGAAGTAATTGCTCAACGCGATACGGTATCTATAGGAACCGTGAAGAAGACACTGGTCGTTCATTTCGACCAGTCTGCTTACGAAGACATGCTTCGAACCGGGGGTAGCTCTCACTCTCTCTCCGTCCAAGACAACAGGAAGCTGCGCAAAGTGTGGATGCCCAAGAAATCCTCAACCATTACTGTGGACTCTCCGATCTCTCCGATCTCTCCGACCAATGAGGTGGTAGCATCGCTCCCTCCGTGCCCTACACGTAAAATTCAGTCTCCCGCTATGCGCGGTACAGACAAAACTTCGGGCAAGGCCTCTGTGCTAACCCAGAAGTATCCACTGCGCTTTACGCGTAGGAACCAGTCTCCCGCTACGCGCGGTACAGACAAAACTTCGGGCAAGACCTCGGCGCTAACCCAGAAGTATCCACTGCGCTCTACGCGTAGGAATCAGTCTTCCGCTACGCGCGGTACAGGCAAAACTTCCGATGGTGCCTCAACGCCAAATCGGAAGAACAGATCACGCTCCACGTGCGAAACAACATCTAACTTCTACGGAAAAACAGATGAGCACGGTAATCTCCGCGAGGGGAAGCAAGCAGGCGAATATTCAACCTCTCGGCCTTTGCGCCAGCAAGAGAACAATCTTCCTACCCTCCGGATTACGCGAGAAGCCGATGGCCGACTGAGGACCTCTTCAGCTTTACGTCGGTCTGAGCAGATCCCCAAATTGCGTCATGACGCAGGACGAGCTCAGATTACGGGAAGGCCCCCTCCCCAGGGATTATCCGCCACCCAGATGGCCAGCCTATTGTACACAGGTGGAATAGGGAAAGCCAGGGTGCCCAATCTCCGCGTACCCACTGATGGGAACAGAAGAAACAAGTCGTCGTCCTCTTCTGTAAATTCTTCGGACCTACAGGATTATCTAACCCAGAAACGCGAAGGCAGGAATCATAAGCAGCCTGCAGTTCCCCTAACAATCAAACGCGGGAAAATCTTATGGGAGGATACTTCAACGTCTGATGTCGTCATCACAGGTGGGGCACAGGAAGACTCCATCTTTATCATCCTACCCACCCACGATGATCAGCGGCCGATAATCTTTGGTAGTAGGCAGAACACTCTAGTCGTACAGGAAGAATCACGCGTGTCACTACCACATTTTAGGAAAAAGGGTATTTTAGTAATTTCCTATTTAAATAAATAATGTGCATGGTAAATAATTTTTGTGGTATTATTTAATTGTTGTTGGATGTTATTTAATTATTTTGGACTTATTTTAGTAGACCCAACTAGTTTAGTTTGGACCCATGGACCAACATGAATTAAATAGTTAGACTTGGCCCATTTAGAAAGCCCATAGTTAAGGAGATGGATTAAATTAATTAAGTGATTAGACTAGAAGCTTCCTTCCTTAATTATTTCTTCATGAGAGGCCCCAAGGGGTACATTGGATATTTTATAATTGCTTGGGAGAGGGGCAAGGCCGGCCTATTAAAAGAGGGAGGAAATTTCTCTCTCCTCTCATTCCAAATCTAGATATAGAATTCTCCACTCCAAAATTCTTTCCATTCTCATTCCAATTCCCCACCAAATTCATCCCAATTCACCATTAGAAAGTTGAGAAGCAAGGATCTAGAAGGAGGAAGTAAGGATCTACAAAGAGGAGCAAGGATCTACAATTTGGAAGCAAGTTCATCTCAATTGGAGGTTTCATTGGGAATCCATCTCCCAATAGGTATAATTCAGTTTTTCCCATTAAAATAGCTTCTAAATCTGAGATTTAATCATGTAAAATCAACCTATATGTATGTACTACCCATAGGACTTTGTTTTGTGTTCATAGGAGACCCATGGAGAAAGTTATGGTACTTTTTGTGTTAATTTTGTTGGAATTCCGAATTTATATTTTGTTGTGTGTATCAATTGATCCTATAGATCAATTGGACATGAGCTTATGTGTTTGGGGCTAGTGTCGTGTCCATAATTTGGTACATGTGGTTCGTATCCCAACTATTTGGTGATACGTGTCATTTTGGGGGTTTTTCCTCCGACACGGGACTTTGAACATGTCGTATTTTGACACGGACACATAGATCTACTTTTGACACTTTGATTTATTCATAAATATTATTTGTGATTTGTTTGTATCCTTCGGGGTGCAATTGGTTGTGTGTTGGACTCGTGTCACATGCGTATCCTAGATCTAGTGGGATACGGTGGGATACTCTCCAATTGTGTGGATTTTTGAATAGATCTAATTATGTATGGTTTAAATTCTTCATTTATAACTAGTAAATATATATAGATATTATATATTATTTTAGTGTATTTATTATAGTAATTATTGTAGCATAGATCTATATATTTTTGTGTGTGCTAATATGATGTACAAATATAATATGTAGCTTTCTTGCATGTAATTATATATGTACTTATGTTAATAACATAAATTATACATAAATGTTTTATAAAATATATTTATGTGTTTAATTGTGTAATTATATTATTTATAATTATTATGTAATTATTTTTATATTAATGTATATATTTTAGATGTGCTTCTAGCCATGTAAAATATGAACATTAATATGTGCATGTGTTGTAACTATTGGTATTTAATTATAAGTTAATAAGTTTATATGTGCATATATATATAAGTATATAATTATTTATTTATATATATGTATTGTGATTATTATTGCATATATATATATATATATATATATATATATATATATATATATATATATTTCTGTGTTTTAGTGACAGTGGGTTTGTGACAGTGAAACTGTCGCTAAATAGGCGGGTCAGCAGCAGCCACTGTAGCCCACTGTGCATTAATGACAGTTCTGTCATTAATGCTGCGGGCAGGATCTTAGCAGCAGTGGCGACAGTTTTCGGTGACAGTTGATTAACTGTCACCAATGCAGCAGCAGTGGGTTTTATTACACAGTGGCTTTTGCGACGTTTTCTGTGACAGTTGAGACTGTCACTATAAGTTGTTTTAATTAAATTATATTTTTAACTCCCTGTTTTCAATGACGCTTTGGCAGTTTTAAATTATATTTTATATATTATTATTGTATATATATATATGTGTATATATATATGTTTTGTATAATATTTGTAATAATATATTATGTTATTTGTATACATATTGGTTTGTATATATATTATTTTAGGGTATATATTATTTGTATTAGTAGTATACTTTGTGTGAGTATGATTTGGGATCTAATTTTTATTCCTAAATTGTTGTATTTTATTTCTATATTATTTATATAGATTTCTTGTGAGGTTGACCTTGGTTTGACTTTAGTTGACTTTAGAGTTGACCATAGTTGACTTTTGACTTAGAATTTATTTATTGACCTAGGAGTTGACTAGTTTGACTTGTTCTCTTTTCGGGACCTTATTTTAATGTGGTATTCCATATCTAGGTCTTCGAGGCACCGAGTCAGACATCTGTGAGACTGTTCTTTGGATTTCAGGCGAGTACATTCTCTGATAGTTTCTCATTTATGATATCCTCTATGTTCGTTGTATCTAGTGTAGATATACATGTTCTCTTGACACTATGGTTACACGGATTGGTATATCCGGATCTCGTCATGAGATGTTATTCCTTGGTATATGGTGTATATGGTGCAAGTATTGTTTCATTGGTTATCTTGTACATGTACAGACACCGATTTTCGGGAGGAGTCGCTCTCTTCTTGGGGAATCTAGTGCCATAGCATACCGTGGTTGGATCTATTATACCAGTTGGGGGTGGGGAGTATTAGTATAGATATGTGATCAAATCCCTATTGAATAAAGTATTGGTAAGCGAATAGTGTTGATCATGCACCGCACGTATGATTAGCCAGGCCGCATTGTATCTTGCCCAAGCCGATCACATGTTAAGCTAGTACTCACACACTTAGTCATTAGTATTATTGTTTTATTGGCATATTGTTCATTATTGTATTTCTTTCCAGTATTTCCTTATTGTCTATATATCTTTTGTATCTATTGTGCATCTTGTTTATCCATAGCTATTTACTGTTACATAGTTTTTATCATGGATTAGAACTGCTGTTAGAGATGTACTCTGCTCCTTTCCTGACTGGATATATTTTTCCAGATGACACTGAGGAGTACCCTACCTATTATGGACCCCAGGATGTTGTGGGTTTAGATTCGGAGACCCTGGCTCAAGAGGGACTTATCCCAACTGAGACAGTTGACCCTGGAGTGTAGCTTTGTAGTATGATAGTATTCTTTTGTACTGGATTTGTCTCCAGCTTATTTTTGTTACTCTTCAGACTCATTGATGTATTATTTTAAACTCATGAGTTGATGACTATTCTATTCTTATCTGATCCGTGTTCATTCTATCTTAGTTCTGTGATTGAGTACACTATCTTTTGGTGGTTCATTATATTAGATAGACTTTCTAGACAGCGTTCTACCGCCGATTCTGTGGCGTAGGCTGGGCGTTGTTTCTGACTAGTACCCTTACCCCCGGTGCGGGTCGTGACACATTTTTGGTGGTGGCCCATGCAGGTCTAGCTTCACCAAGTATGTGATATCGTGGTAGTGCAACAACTTAGTTGTACTACTGCGAGCCTGCAATAGGATATAGGATATAGGCTGAGATACTCAATCACATCTAGGAAAATTCTTTTGATTCAACTATTCTCCTTTGACATTGATAGTTGATCCCTTAATTTGTCCTTTCCTTGATGTCTTACATCTTGTGCCATATTGATTATCATTTCGTCTTTTTATGAGACATACTCGGAGATACTTGCGGAGGCACGCAAGGTTGAGCGGGATCTGGGTTTGAAGACCAAGAGAGACCGTGATTCTTTTCTGGGGGCCAACGGCAGTGCAGTATCTGCCAAACGTCCTCATTTCCAGTCCAGACCTTTCCAGCAGCCACAGCAGAACCAGACTCCAGCTAGAGCACCTTTTCACCAGGCACCTCAGCAGCAGAGGCAGTTACAGCAGCCCCATGCAACTTCTGCAAGAAGCCCGGCCACATCTGGGAAGTTTGCAGGAGGAGGCTAGGAGTTTGTTTGTATTGTGGTACTGAAGGGCATCAATCGAGGGAGTGTCCTCGTCGTACAGTTCAAGGAGCAGCTCCAGCTCCGAGGACACAGATGAGACCACCTGTAGCACAGCTGAGGGGACCGCTTCCGACACAGCAGCAGCGTTTTGTCCAGCATCAACAGCAGGGAGGTGCTCGACAGGGACGAGCGTTTGCTATGACCGTCGAAGAGGAGGAACCCACCGGAGATGTCATTGCAGGTTCTATTCTTCTTGATTCCATTCCAGCTTTAGCTTTGTTTGATAGTGGTGCTTCCCATAGTTTTGTATCTGTTTCTTTTGCTCTAAAGCATGGTTTGGTAGCTGAGTCTTTGCTTAGGACTTGCAAGATCATGACCGGGGGAGGCATTATCCTGGTTAATGATATTTGCAAGGATCGGAGAGTTACTCTGGGAGGCCGAGAGTTGAGTGCGTGTCTACTTGTAATGCCACTTCCGAGCTACGACATTGTACTTGGGATGGATTGGTTGAGTAGGCACTGTGCTAGCATAGACTGTAGAGGAGGTAGAGTTTTGTTTGGTTCACCAGGAGAGCCAGAGTTCGAGTTTGCTAGAGGAGCTGCGGAGCAGGGATAAGGCATTATTTGTAGAGCTATGGTGGAAGACAAGGAGTTGCCGCATCCGTTGATAGCAGAATTCTTGGATGTGTTTCCTGAGGAATTGCCAGGATTGCCACCAGATCGAGATGTTGAATTTTCTATAGACTTGGTGCCAGGTGCAGAACCAATTTCGCAGCATGTCTATAGAGTAAACAACAGCGAGCTGGTCGAGTTGAAGAAGCAGGTGGACAAATTACAGGATAAGGGGTTTATCAGATCGAGTTCTTCACCATGGGGAGCCCCGGTATTGTTTGTACCGAAGAAGGATGGATCGGTGCGCATGTGCATTGATTACAGGGCTTTGAATAATCTCACTATTAAGAATAAGTATCCTTTGCCACGGATTGATGATCTGTTTGATCAGTTGAGTGGTGCGAAGGTGTTTTCTAAGATATATTTGAGATCAGGCTACCATCAAGTGAAGGTGAAGCCGGAGGACATACCGAAGACTGCTTTTAGAACTCGGTATGGTCAGTACGAGTTTATGGTGATGCCGTTTGGTTTGACTAATGCACCGGCGGTATTTATGAACTTGATAAACAAGGTGTTCCACCAGTACCTTGACAAGTTCGTGGTGGTGTTCATCGACGACATACTCATATACTCGAGGACACCGGAGGAGCATGAGGAGCATTTGAGGATTGTGTTGGATGTGCTGAGGAAGGAGAAGCTGTATGGGAAGTTGTCCAAGTATGAGTTTTTCCTAGACAAGGTGGAATTCTTGGGGCATGTTGTGACTGGTGATGGTATTTCAGTGGATCCGAAGAAGATTTCAGCAGTGGAATCTTGGAAGACTCCGAGTTCGGTAACAGAGATCAGGAGTTTCTTGGAATTGGCAGGCTACTACAGGAAGTTTGTGCAAGATTTTTCGAGGATTGCCGAGCCGATGACCAGACTCACAAGGAAGGATGTAGAGTTTGTTTGGACGGAAGATTGCCAAGTTGCTTTTGAGGAGTTGAAGAAGAGGTTGACGTCTGCTCCTATTTTGACGTTGCCATCAGGGTCCGGAGGTTTCACTATTTATAGTGATGCATCGGGAAAGGGTTTAGGTTGTGTTCTTCAGCAGCATGGGAAAGTGATTGCCTATGCATCCAGGCAATTGCGTCCTCATGAAAAGAATTATCCTACCCATGATTTGGAGTTGGCAGCTGTCATATTCGCCCTGAAGTTGTGGAAATATTATTTGTACGGAGAGCATGTGAAGATCTTCACAGACCACAAAAGCTTGAAGTACGTTTTCACGCAGAAGGAGTTGAACATGAGGCAGCGTCGGTGGTTGGAACTGATGAAGGATTTTGATATCTCTTTGCAATATCATCCTGGGAAAGCCAATGTAGTTGCCGATGCTTTGAGCAGGTATCCGGTAGCTATATTCTTGATACAGGATCGATATTTATTGGAGGACTTGGAGAGCTTGGGCATTGAGGTGATTGTTCCTGGGTGTGCTATGCAAATATGGGGATTGCAGATACACTCAGATTTGATGGACAGGATCAAGGCAGCACAGTATGATGATGTATCCTTGAGGAGTATCAGAGCTCAAGTGAGAGCAGGATTGGAGGATGATTTCACTATTGCAGATGATGGATCTTTGAGGCATGGAGTTAGATTGTGTGTGCCTAGTGGGGAGTTGCGAGAGGAGGTATTACAGGAAGCGCATCGCTCTCAGTATTTCATGCATCCAGGTGCTAACAAGATATATCGGGATATGCGAGAGAGTGTGTGGTGGTATGGCATGAAGAGGGAAGTGGCACAGTTTGTATCCAGATGCTTAGTGTGCCAGCAGGTGAAAGCCGAGAGGCAGAGGCCAGGAGGTTTACTTCAGCCATTACCCATTCCAGAGTGGAAGTGGGAACACATTACTATAGATTTTGTGTCCGGACTTCCACGATCTCCAGGAGGGAAAGACGCGATTTGGGGCATTGTTGATAGGTTGACCAAGTCGGCCCACTTTTTGCCTTTCAAGGTGGGTTTGTCTACGGAGAAGCTGGCAGAGATGTATGTGAGGCAGATCGTTAGGATACATGGAGTTCCCGTCAGCATAGTCTCAGATCGGGATAGTCGTTTTACTTCTCATTTCTGGAGGAGTTTGCAGGAGAGTTTGGGCACTCAGCTCAAGTTCAGTACTGCATATCACCCCCAGACAGATGGGCAGTCAGAGAGGACTATCCAGACTCTCGAGGATATGTTGCGCACTTGTGTACTAGATTTCGGGGGTTCTTGGGAGGACCATCTCTATTTGGTAGAGTTTGCTTACAACAACAGTTACCAGGCCAGTATAGAGATGTCACCTTTTGAAGCTCTATATGGTCGGAGGTGTCGTACTCCTTTGTCTTGGGACGATGTTGGAGAGAGAGTTTTGCTTGGGCCAGAGATGGTTGTGGATGCAGCGGAAAAGGTTCAGTTGATCAGAGACAGACTTCGAGTGGCACAGGACAGACAGCGGCATTGGGCCGATAGCCATCGGAGACCTTTGGAGTTTGAGGTATAGTTTAGATTTTTTTGTGCTTGTTCTTGTTTGTTATAGATTAAGTTCTTAAGATGGTGTTTTGTTCTAGGTGGATGGTTTGGTGTTTCTGAGGATTTCTCCGACACGAGGCACGATTCGCTTCGGTGGAGGCGGAAAGCTTAGTCCGCGATTCATCGGACCTTTCACTATTCTAGAGAGGGTCGGTGTAGTTGCTTATAGACTAGACTTGCCACCTGCATTGGAGGGAGTGCACAACGTGTTTCATGTGTCGTAGTTGAGACGATACGTGGCAGATCCTAGTCATGTATTGGATCACTCAGAGATAGAGGTGGGTCCTACTCTTAGCTATCCAGAGCAGCCAGTTGAGATTCTGGATCAGAGAGAGAAGGTGCTGAGGAACCAGACTATTCCTTTGGTACGCGTCGCATGGAGGCATCACTCTTCGGGGGAGTCTACCTGGGAGAGAGAGGATGACATGCGAGAGCGTTATCCATATTTGTTTGTACCTTGAGGTATGTTATTTTCTAGTTATGTTATGTTCATTAGTTAATTGTGATTCTTTAGTTCTGTTCTGTGATTTTTCTGGGGGTAGTTTTCATCTTTAAATTTCGAGGACAAAATTATTTTAAGGAGGGTAGACTTGTCACTACCACATTTTAGGAAAAATGGTATTTTAGTAATTTCCTATTTAAATAAATATTGTGCATGGTAAATAATTTTTGTGGTATTATTTAATTATTGTTGGATGTTATTTAATTATTTTGGACTTATTTTAGTAGACCCAACTAGTTTAGTTTGGACCCATGGACCAACATGAATTAAATAGTTAGACTTGGCCCATTTAGAAAGCCCATAGTTAAGGAGATGGATTAAATTAATTAAGTGATTAGACTAGAAGCTTCCTTCCTTAATTATTTCTTCATGAGAGGCCCCAAGGGGTACATTGGACATTTTACAATTGCTTGGGAGAGGGGCAAGGCCGGCCTATTAAAAGAGGGGAGAAATTTCTCTCTCCTCTCATTCCAAATCTAGATCTAGAATTCCCCACTCCCAAATTCTTTCCATTCCCATTCCAATTCCCCACCAAATTCATCCCAATTCACCATTAGAAAGTTGAGAAGCAAGGATCTAGAAGGAGAAAGCAAGGATCTACAAAGAGGAGCAAGGATCTACAATTTGGAAGCAAGTTCATCTCAATTGGAGGTTTCATTGGGAATCCATCTCCCAATAGGTATAATTCAGTTTTACCCATTAAAATAGCTTCTAAATCTGAGATTTAATCATGTAAAATCAACCTATATGTATGTACTACCCATAGGACTTTGTTTTGTGTTCATAGGAGACCCATGGAAAAAGTTATGGTTCTTTTTGTGTTAATTTTGTTGGAATTCTGAATTTATATTTTGTTGTGTGTATCAATTGATCCTATAGATCAATTGGACATGAGCTTATGTGTTTAGGGCTAGTGTCGTGTCCATAATTTGGTACATGTGGTTCGTATCCCAACTATTTGGTGATACGTGTCATTTTGGGGGTTTCCCTCCGACACGGGGCTTTGAACATGTCGTATTTTGACACGGACACATAGATCTACTTTTGACACTTTGATTTATTCATAAATATTATTTGTGATTTGTTTGTATCCTTCGGGCTACAATTGGTTGTGTGTTGGACTCGTGTCACATGCGTATCCTAGATCTAGTGGGATACGGTGGGATACTCTCCAATTGTGTGGATTTTTGAATAGATCTAATTATGTATGGTTTAAATTCTTCATTTATAACTAGTAAATATACATAGATATTATATATTATTTTAGTGTATTTATTATAGTAATTATTGTAGCATAGATCTATATATTTTTGTGTGTGCTAATATGATGTACAAATATAATATGTAGCTTTCTTGCATGTAATTATATATGTACTTATATTAATAACATAAATTATACATAAATGTTTTATAAAATATATTTATGTGTTTAATTGTGTAATTATATTATTTATAATTATTATGTAATTATTTGTATATTAATGTATATATTTTAGGTGTGCTTCTAGCCATGTAAAATATGAACATTAATATGTGCATGTGTTGTAACTATTGGTATTTAATTATAAGTTAATAAGTTTATATGTGCATATATATATATAAGTATATAATTATTTATTTATATATATGTATTGTGATTATTATTGCATATATATATTTATATATATATATATATTTCTGTGTTTTAGTGACAGTGGGTTTGTGACAGTGAAACTGTCGCTAAATAGGCGGGTCAACAGCAGCCGCTGTAGCCCACTGTGCATTAATGACAGTTCTGTCATTAATGCTGCGGGCGGGATCTTAGCAGCAGTGGCGACAGTTTTCGGTGACAGTTGATTAACTGTCACCAATGCAGCAGCAGTGGATTTTATTACACAGTGGCTTTTGCGACGTTTTCTGTGACAGTTGAGACTGTCACTATAAGCTGTTTTAATTAAATTATATTTTTAACTCCCTGTTTTCAGTGACGCTTTGGCAGTTTTAAATTATATTTTATATATTATTATTGTATATATATATATGTGTATATATATGTGTTTTGTATAATATTTGTAATAATATATTATGTTATTTGTATACATATTGGTTTGTATATATATTATTTTAGGGTATATATTATTTGTATTAGTAGTATACTTTGTGTGAGTATGATTTGGGATCTAATTTTTATTCCTAAATTGTTGTATTTTATTTCTATATTATTTATATAGATTTCTTGTGAGGTTGACCTTGGTTTGACTTTAGTTGACTTTAGAGTTGACCATAGTTGACTTTTGACTTAGAATTTATTTATTGACCTAGGAGTTGACTAGTTTAACTTGTTCTCTTTCTGGGACCTTGTTTTAATGTGGTATTCCATATCTAGGTCTTCGAGGCACCGAGTCAGACATCTGTGAGACTGTTCTTTGGATTTCAGGCGAGTACATTCTCTGATAGTTTCTCATTTATGATATCCTCTATGTTCGTTGTATCTAGTGTAGATATACATGTTCTCTTGACACTATGGTTACACGGATTGGTATATCCGGATCTCGTCATGAGATGTTATTCCTTGGTATATGGTGTATATGGTGCAAGTATTGTTTCATTGGTTATCTTGTACATGTACAGACACCGATTTTCGGGAGGAGTCGCTCTCTTCTTGGGGAATCTAGTGCCATAGCATACCGTGGTTGGATCTATTATACCAGTTGGGGGTGGGGAGTATTAGTATAGATATGTGATCAAATCCCTATTGAATAAAGTATTGGTAAGCGAATAGTGTTGATCATGCACCGCACGTATGATTAGCCAGGCCGCATTGTATCTTGCCCAAGCCGATCACATGTTAAGCTAGTACTCACACACTTAGTCATTAGTATTATTGTTTCATTAGCATATTGTTCATTATTGTATTTCTTTCCAGTATTTCTTTATTGTCTATATATCTCTTGTATCTATTGTGCATCTTGTTTATCCGTAGCTATTTACTGTTACATAGTTTTTATCATGGATTAGAACTGCTGTTAGAGATGTACTCTGCTCCTTTCCTGACTGGATATATTTTTCCAGATGACACTGAGGAGTACCCTACCTATTATGGACCCCAGAATGTTGTGGGTTTAGATTCGGAGACCCTGGCTCAAGAGGGACTTATCCCAACTGAGACAGTTGACCCTGGAGTGTAGCTTTGTAGTATGATAGTATTCTTTTGTACTGGATTTATCTCCAGCTTATTTTTGTTACTCTTCAGACTCATTGATGTATTATTTTAAACTCATGAGTTGATGACTATTCTATTCTTATCTGATCCGTGTTCATTCTATCTTAGTTCTGTGATTGAGTACACTATCTTTTGGTGGTTCATTATATTAGATAGACTTTCTAGACAGCGTTCTACCGCCGATTCTGCGGCGTAGGCTGGACGTTGTTTCCGACTAGTACTCTTATCCCGGGTGCGGGTCGTGACAACGCGAGTCTGAATCTGGCAGAATACAAACCCACAGATACAGCCCACAAGCATTAAAAATTATGCAGAATATGGGTTACGACTTTAAACTAAAACAAGGTCTCAACTATGGGAAAGGTAGGCGAACGCCGGTGCGCAGTAATTCTCGCTATCAAGAAGCTCGTTTCGGGTTGGGATATGCCGCGTCTCTCAAGAGACCAAAAATCCCGAAGTCCAGTCCTGAACAACCAGAGACAGTTCTTGATGAATCGGTCTCTATGGCCAGGAACCGCGGCATGTCCGGGGGTAACATACCTCGACAGGACAAAATGACGTCCAAGGCCAGGGGTAGAATCCCCTTAAAGGCCGTAGACGATACAACAATGACCATCTCTTCGCGAGACCACGAAATTCGGACATCAGGAGCCCGAATACCAAAAGGAACCTTCTCCTTCAGCGAAGACGACATTATTGAGATCTTCGATATGTTAATGAAAGAGCACAATCTTCACCTACCCAACATCAGACGTCCTGAGAGGGCTGGCAAAGTGGATGACCCAGATTATTGTCTCTTCCATCGGTACACACATCACCCCACAAAGGCATGCTACGTACTAAAAAGGAAGATCCAGGAGTTGATAGAGGCCAAGGTCATCACTCTGAATCTGTGAACGAGGGGACAGCCCTTACCCGATTGTATTTTCATTCTTACGTAACAAATTGCTCCGGCAAGATTCATGTGTGTAAAAACAAGGGAGATATCTTTGAACGAAGCTCCCTATACAAAGCTGCCATGTCCATATCACCTCTGAGCAGATACGCACTTCCATCTCCGATAGAATTGCATCCCACAAAGTTTGTCATGTTCATATTACCTCTGAATAAACTTTCGACCATCAGTTGTCATGTCCATATTACCTCTGATATCGATTATCGTCTACACTTGACATCCGTACTTAACTCTAAGTACGCCAGTGGTATTAAGTCCACAAAAACTGCCATGTCCATATCACCTCTGAGCAGATGTGTGCCTCCATCCCCGATGGAAGTCACAATCACAAAGTTTGTCATGTTCATATTACCTCTGAATAAACTTTCGACCGTCAGTTTTCATGTCCATATTACCTCTGATATCGATTGTCGTCTACACTTGACATCCGTACTTAACTCTAAGTACGCCAGTGGTGTTAAGTCCACAAAAACTGCCATGTCTATATCACCTCTGAGCAGATGTGTGCCTCCATCCCCGATGGAAGTCACAATCACAAAGTTTGTCATGTTCATATTACCTCTGAATAAACTTTCGACCGTCAGTTGTCATGTCCATATTACCTCTGATATCGATTGTCGTCTACACTTGACATCCGTACTTAACTCTAAGTACGCCAGTGGTGTTAAGTCCACAAAAACTGCCATGTCCATATCACCTCTGAGCAGATGTGTGCCTCCATCCCCGATGGAAGTCACAATCACAAAGTTTGTCATGTTCATATTACCTCTGAATAAACTTTCGACCGTCAGTAGTCATGTCCATATTACCTCTGATATCGATTGTCGTCTACACTTGACATCCGTACTTAACTCTAAGTACGCCAGTGGTGTTAAGTCCACAAAAACTGCCATGTCCATATCACCTTTTGTAAACCCCCTCACCAAAAATTAGGTTTATTCGGCACAAATAGAGAAATTAGGGCTAGATTAAATCGAAATAGAAATAGGACTCAGTGTTTATTTAATTTTGTATTGGTTATGACGCTTAGCACACCTTACCGTTGCTTCATTCATTGGAGCACTACACTGGCCATTGCCTGTCTACAAATTCCACAACCCTGTCCTAGACTTGACCACCATCTATTCTGACCTCTGTATAAATTATAATCATGCTTTCTGGTGCGACATTTTAGTCGCACAATAAACGTCGCGGACGTTATTTCGTAATTCTAAATAAAATCACATCTTCGTACCCATGTGCGTCCCAATCGAAATTTGAGACAAAATCTTGACCGTTTTGTACCACCCGAATTTTAGTAATATTCTATACTGTATCCTCTACGCCCAGATGCTTGTGTCTGACCAAATTCTATTCCCAGGTACTCCGAATTAATTCCAGAACATCGTGCACGTTCAATTAATTTAATCTAATTTCTGACTTGGTACAATTTCCTCGATTGTTGGGGACTTTTATGCAAAACGTATCGAGGTGCCCCCACCATCGGACAATATGTGAAGAAACCCAATTTTCCCTTCATGGGGATTTTTCCGTAATTCTTCGGGATGTGCAACGCGCGCACATCGCCCCGCTATTTTAAGTCTACCCTTGCATTTAATTAATGCAAAATTCTAGCCTCCCAACATCCCCTTGAGAGCCCAAGGCCCATCCTAAGGAGAATTTGACCAAGTCAAACTATTCCTAGGTCAACCCCCAAACCTAAAATACCACATGTATATAAATATATCTTTTCAATTCCTTTTCTTTATTTTTTTATTTGGTAATCAATCTCCAAACCAAACCTAAAGAAACCCATACAGCCGACCTTCCCCAAGCCCCTGTGCACGACCCCCTCCACGTCCCTGCCGGCCGGAGCGTCCCCCACAGCCGCCGAGATCCCTCCCCTACGTCGGCCTTCCTCTCCGCCGCGACTGCGCCCACCATCAACCGTCATGACCCCGTTCCCGCTGCTCCCTGCTGAACCTCGCCGGAATCCCGCCGACACCGTCGGTCTCCTCCGCTCCGCCCTCTCCTCCCTCGACCTCTGAGCATCCCCCATCCTCCCCATGGCCGGAGTCCGCCGCCATCGTCACCCTCCTCCCGTTCTCCTCCAGTCCCGCTCACCTAGAGCACGACCCCGCCTCGTCCTCCGCCGGAGACTCGACGGCCCAGAGCCGCCTGAACTTCCCCATGGCTAACCCGACTCCACGATGCCGCCCGACCTCATCCCCTCCACGACGCCAGAGCAGCCCCCCCGCCTGAGCACGGCCTTCCCCCTCGATCTCCTCCTCCCTTCTCAGCCTCTCCTTGGCCGGAGCAACCATGTTCGGCCAGCTCGACACCGCTGTCCGCCACCACATCGACGAATACACCCCTCTCCTCCACTCTCCTACTCCTCGAGCCACCTGTCCCCCAGCCCTGATTTCGGCCTGAGCACCATCTCCTTGGCCGGACACTCCCCACTGGCCGGATTCCGGCAGCGCCTAGTCGTCGTCATTACGATCACCTTCACCATCATTAACGCTATCATCGTTGTCGTCATCGCCTAAAACATCGTCATCAACATTCATTCTCAAACACATAAAATCCTAAACATTATTATCACCCTAATTATCATAGCCATAGTCGCCATTATCATCATCGTATCATCACCAACACCCGTCATCATCATCAACATTACTCCATCCCTCATCTTCTCCATCTGCAACCATCATCGTCACCAATACCTTAACCCTAATCGCCCACATCGTCCTCCTGGTCATCACCATCCTCTATATTATCGCCCTCGTCACCACCATCTTACATATCATTATCCACCCCGTCAACCTAGTCATCATCTTATCACTGTCATCATTATCTCACCCTTATCCTCGTGTTCATCCTGGACCCCTCACTCTTGCCAGACAACCAGCAGCAGACATCTCCGATTCCCGTACCTGTGCACGCTGACCCCGGAGACCTGTTGGATCATTCTGCGCGACTTCTGGAGCTGGTTATTGGGACTACGCAGCCGCTTGCCAGGCAAGTATACCTTGCCTTTGTTATACTGTTTAAATTCTGTACATTAGATGCATGTTTATTATCTTAAATTATGCGCGTCCGAGAGAGACTCGGGTGCAGTCAACGGATGCGTTGACATTAGGATAGTGTCTGACCTAGTGTCTAGTGGACCCACCTAAAGTGTGGAGTTATTGGTATGACTCCCAGGCCTTGACACATTTTCGTACACGTATTGTGAGTCTCATGTAGGGCACGGTCCTGCGTATGTGGTTGGCCACCTGTACGTGTAGGCGTGCGACGGATAGGGAATAACTGCTAATAGTGATGCATGTTAGAAGACTTAGCAGTTATTGGTAGGTGGAGCATAGACTAGCGTGGTACGATGGTCCCATCCTTGTCATTGTTGGTTGTAAGGATTGGGCTACTGTTCTAGCGATAAACTATGAGCCAGAGTTACGACGCCGAGGCGTAGTAGCTGACGCGTGCTGTGGATACAACATGCTTAGATCATTGGGCGGAGAGGACGACTAGTAGGCATATGGGATACCCCACTTCCTTTACACTTATGCCACACTCGACGGAGTGATATGGACGATATATACTACACTGATGCCACGTTCTACGGAGTGATATGGACGTTATTACTGAGCACCCTCCTATGGGGGCATATGTGGCATATACTAGCCGGTCGTCACGACTGGTGAATTACGTCAGCATATGTCTAGCCTACACCTTCCCATATATTCAAGTTGTCCTCAAAGTGTATTTCACTTAGATGGTTAGTTCACCCTTGAGTTTACACAGTATTTACTTTATGGCATGTGTTTAAGTATTCTTGTTATGTCCCTCTGAGGACCTGGTTCTCTGCCAGGTGTATCTGTTCTTGAGTGTTCACAGGGGCGCAGATCCGGACTTGCTACGTATATTGCGATGAGGACTTCTCTTCGAGTTCGTGATTGGTAGTAGATATTCATATTGTATTTACCTTATCTATTCTATATTCTAGTCCGGTAGTGGATTTGTTTCCATCCGACTACCATCATTAGATACTTTACATTGAGATCTAGTATAGGTATTGGTTATTCATTTATATATGATTTATATGGATGAGATTTAGTTATGCCTGTGACATATGTGTTTACCACTAGCGAATTGTTATTCATATTACAGCGTACGTGTGATATGGGTTCCATATATTGGAGTGTCATATTCATACGGCTGGCATGCTTACGTATCCTGGTCCTACGTAGTTTGGGACTGGGGCGTGACATATTTTTAGTGGTGGTCCATGCAGGTCAGAGCATATTGTCTCGGTTACGTTACTGTACCGAGCAAGCCTGCAAATAGGATTAGAGTATAGGATCTCATCCACTTCTGACTATAACTCATCTTCTTTCCAATCCATTCTACTTGAACGAATGCATCCTGCTTGATTCATGTGCATCCCTGATAGTTCCTTGAGTGTATCCTTCTCCTAGAATATAGAAGTTCCTGTGGTTAGATAATAAGTAGGGTAACCTTCCTATTAAGAGTAACTAGAACCCTGACACGACACTAAGTTTAGAATATTTAAGTAAAGCCTAGCATCCTTATCTAAAGAATAGCTTACTATTACTCCTTAACATAATTATGAATGACCTAAGAGTAGTATAGGCACTACTAGAGATAGTTAGAGATTTGATCCTAATGTTTGACCCTAGTATCGAGGAACCAATAGAAATCCGAGATCGAATGTAGGGACTGAACCTAATGTGCATAGTGAGATAGTGCTAGGATATGGACTCTTGTCGTGATATTAGCAGACAGTACCTCAGGAAGCCCAGAGCAACTAGTATGACATTTCCCTTGGTCACCCCTCAAATACGGAGATTTTCTCACCACCTTTCCCTTAGGAAGCCATGATGTTATCTTGAGTCCCTCTATTGTAGTTTCATATCTTGTTCCTCCAAAACCTTAGCGTTCGCTAATTACGCAATGATTAATTATGATTCTTCTCTTCTCCACCTTTCAACTCGTGCCACTTGACTCCTCGGATTGAAGGCTAAGTGATCTTATATATAGTTTGTTAGGGTTATAGTTTGGTAATTTGAACTTTGAATTTTGTGCGTGGTAGTTAGAATTTGATAGTTTGAGTTGTTCCCTTAGATTGTGATATGATCATTCTTAGTTTTAAATCGCGTAATTCGTATCCGTAACTCGATACGAGTTGTATTTCCCTTTCCTCTTAAAGGTCATTAATTCTTCCATTCTTACTAATGACATCTGTATTCTATGAGCTATATGATTAAGACTTAAGATGGTCATTACTTACATGATACAATAGGAGACCCTAATAAGTACTAAGACCCGTTCCTCGCATAGCCCAATAAGAATTGTACTTTATTTACCAGAACTTTATTAATTTGTAGGATCCCTTCAGATTGTCACAGTATTAGTTAATTACTTTTAAGTTGGGTAGTATGCCTCACAACATAGTATCACATAGCCCTATTGACCCATTGATGAAGTATAATAGGGTGGCACAACTTTAAGACTTGCATAAGAAGATAGTGTTTATTCAGACTGTAGAAATTATAGGCCCAAACCCCTATTGGGTCGACTAGTGACGTAGATAAGGAGTGAGCATGACAACTGTAGAGATTGTAGAATCTTAATTCTGTTCTTGTTTGGTTTTGTGAACTTAAATTATTTTGTAATTTCTCTCATCATAATCTAGCGTGCTTATATTTTTGTACTACCTCGACTTATACTGCTGTTACAGCCTAGTTTTGCAAGCTCAGTCTTTTATCAAGCTTGTTCATGACATATGTATTATTGGACGCGTACACTAATATATTTCAGAATCAGAGTACTACGGTCTGATCAACCATAGTGCGCTTGGTTCGCCCTTCGCATAACTATTTTAAGTGGATTGAGATATATAGTGATTAGTAGACGAAATATACTTGCCCTCTAGATATGTCTGAGCATATCGTATTCATTACAAAACTGTACCGATGCAAGTATGTGAATAGGAATTACCCAAAATAGGATTTCAATCCACAACTGCCTTGACAATTCCTATTGAAATCTTTAAATGCCTTGATCCCCATACTCCTAATCTATTACCTCCCCTTGAACTCTTTATTATTGTTTTCCGTCTTCCCTTATTTCGGAAAGACGAAACCTCGTGCTTAGCATAAGTTGGTTCACAGATAGCATTAGATATACTCGATAGGCCAAATTACCTTATTTGATGATTGTTTTATAACCAAGGGCATATCACATGTAATATATTTGGTGTTAAAACTTTTAAGGATTGAGTAGCATGAAAAAAAAAATTTGAGGAATGAGATTTCTTAAATGTAAGAGCCTTATGTGATAGATGGGTAAACTCTAAGTTGGGTAGCAGTTGCATTTATCAGCTTGAGAGGAATTTCTTTAGATTGTGATTGAGCAAAATCTGATTGAAAGGTTCAAGTCATTTTTAAAATTTTAAAATTTTGGACGAATAAGTAAGATGATGAGGATCAATGAATTTCAAATTTTCAGCACGCGATTTGAATTTTTAGAATTGGGGACTGAATCATCGATCTAAATCTCGAGGAAAAATAAAATAGAACACTAAATATGAACTTGGTCGAACTGAATTCCAAATGCGATGAATTGAATCAAGAATTAAATTTTTGAGTGCTAGATCACCTATTGGAAATATTGAGGATGTAAATTGAAGGTGAAATCGGAAGAGTATAGAATTCATAAGTTGAAAATGAAAATAATATTTGATTATAATTGCTTTCTAGAGGATATTATGATAGTTGAGATTGCGAGATAAATTTTGAATCGGGGTGTCATATAAATTTGAATTAAGATTGGATAGGAACTAATTAATTGGAAAATCGAGAAGATAGTGTAATATGTTGAAGTTGAACTAAACAAAGGTTAATCAAATTTAAAGGTGATTGCGATGGAGTTGAATAAATCTTAAATTTTTGGAAGAAATCACGATGGACTTGCCTGATGCACACATGTGAAGGATTTAAACCAAATTATGCCCTATTTTAATTTTGAGGACGAAATTACTTTTAAGTTGGGTAGATTGTAAACCCCCTCACCAAAAATTAGGTTTATTCGGCACAAATAGAGAAACTAGGGCTAGATTAAATCCAAATAGAAATAGGACTCAGTGTTTATTTAATTTTGTATTGGTTATGACGCTTAGCACACCTTACCGTTGCTTCATTCATTGGAGCACTACACTGGCCATTGTCTGTCTACAAATTCTACAACCCTGTCCTAGACTTGACCACCATCTATTCTGACCTCTGTATAAATTATAATCATGCTTTCTGGTGCGATATTTTAGTCGCACAATAAACGTCGCGGACGTTATTTCGTAATTCTAAATAAAATCACATCTTCGTACCCATGTGCGTCCCAATCGAAATTTGAGACAAAATCTTGACCGTTTTGTACCACCCGAATTTTAGTAATATTCTATACTGTATCCTCTATGCCCAGATGCTTGTGTCTGACCAAATTCTATTCCCAGGTACTCCGAATTAATTCCAGAACATCGTGCGCGTTCAATTAATTTAATCTAATTTCTGACTTGGTACAATTTCCTCGATTGTTGGGGACTTTTATGCAAAACGTATCGAGGTGCCCCCACCATCGGACAATACGTGAAGAAATCCAATTTTCCCTTCATGGGAATTTTTCTGTAATTCTTCGGGATGTGCAACGCGCGCACATCGCCCCGCTATTTTAAGTCTACCCTTGCATTTAATTAATGCAAATTTCTAGCCTCCCAACATCCCCTTGAGAGCCCAAGGCCCATCCTAAGGAGAATTTGACCAAGTCAAACTATTCCTAGGTCAACCCCCAAACCTAAAATACCACATGTATATAAATATATCTTTTCAATTCCTTTTCTTTATTTTTTTCATTTGGTAATCAATCTCCAAACCAAACCTAAAGAAACCCATACAGCCGACCTTCCCCAAGCCCCTGTGCACGACCCCCTCCACGTCCCTGCCGGCCGGAGCGTCCCCCACAGCCGCCGAGATCCCTCCCCTACGTCGGCCTTCCTCTCCGCCGTGACTGCGCCCACCATCAACCGTCATGACCCCGTTCCCGCTGCTCCCTGCTGAACCTCGCCGGAATCCTGCCGACACCGTCGGTCTCCTCCGCTCCGCCCTCTCCTCCCTCGACCTCCGAGCATCCCCCATCCTCCCCATGGCCGGAGTCCGCCGCCATCGTCACCCTCCTCCCGTTCTCCTCCAGTCCCGCTCACCTAGAGCACGACCCCGCCTCGTCCTCCGCCGGAGACTCGACGGCCCAGAGCCGCCTGAACTTCCCCATGGCTAACCCGACTCCACGATGCCGCCCGACCTCATCCCCTCCACGACGCCGGAGCAGCCCCCCCGCCTGAGCACGGCCTTCCCCCTCGATCTCCTCCTCCCTTCTCAGCCTCTCCTTGGCCGGAGCAACCATGTCCGGCCAGCTCGACACCGCTGTCCGCCACCACATCGACGAATACACCCCTCTCCTCCACTCTCCTACTCCTCGAGCCACCTGTCCCCCAGCCTTGATTTCGGCCTGAGCACCATCTCCTTGGCCGGACACTCCCCACTGGCCGAATTCCGGCAGCGCCTAGTCGTCGTCATTACGATCACCTTCACCATCATTAACGCTATCATCGTTGTCGTCATCGCCTAAAACATCGTCATCAACATTCATTCTCAAACACATAAAATCCTAAACATTATTATCACCCTAATTATCATAGCCATAGTCGCCATTATCATCATCGTATCATCACCAACACCCGTCATCATCATCAACATTACTCCATCCCTCATCTTCTCCATCTGCAACCATCATCGTCACCAATACCTTAACCCTAATCGCCCACATCGTCCTCCTGGTCATCACCATCCTCTATATTATCGCCCTCGTCACCACCATCTTACATATCATTATCCACCCCGTCAACTTAGTCATCATCTTATCACTGTCATCATTATCTCACCCTTATCCTCGTGTTCATCCTGGACCCCTCACTCTTGCCAGACAACCAGCAGCAGACATCTCCGATTCCCGTACCTGTGCACGCTGACCCCGGAGACCTGTTGGATCATTCTGCGCGACTTCTGGAGCTGGTTATTGGGACTACGCAGCCGCTTGCCAGGCAAGTATACCTTGCCTTTGTTATACTGTTTAAATTCTGTACATTAGATGCATGTTTATTATCTTAAATTGTGCGCGTCCGAGAGAGACTCGGGTGCAGTCAACGGATGCGTTGACATTAGGATAGTGTCTGACCTAGTGTCTAGTGGACCCACCTAAAGTGTGGAGTTATTGGTATGACTCCCAGGCCTTGACACATTTTCGTACACGTATTGTGAGTCTCATGTAGGGCACGGTCCTGCGTATGTGGTTGGCCACATGTACGTGTAGGCGTACGACGGATAGGGAATAACTGCTAATAGTGATGCATATTAGAAGACTTAGCAGTTATTGGTAGGTGGAGCATAGACTAGCGTGGTACGATGGTCCCATCCTTGTCATTGTTGGTTGTAAGGATTGGGCTACTGTTCTAGCGATAAACTATGAGCCAGAGTTACGACGCCGAGGCGTAGTAGCTGACGCGTGCTGTGGATACAACATGCTTAGATCATTGGGCGGAGAGGACGACTAGTAGGCATATGGGATACCCCACTTCCTTTACACTTATGCCACACTCGACGGAGTGATATGGACGATATATACTACACTGATGCCACGTTCTACGGAGTGATATGGACGTTATTACTGAGCACCCTCCTATGGGGGCATATGTGGCATATACTAGCCGGTCGTCACGACTGGTGAATTACGTCAGCATATGTCTAGCCTACACCTTCCCATATATTCAAGTTGTCCTCAAAGTGTATTTCACTTAGATGGTTAGTTCACCCTTGAGTTTACACAGTATTTACTTTATGGCATGTGTTTAAGTATTCTTGTTATGTCCCTCTGAGGACCTGGTTCTCTGCCAGGTGTATCTGTTCTTGAGTGTTCACAGGGGTGCAGATCCGGACTTGCTACGTATATTGCGATGAGGACTTCTCTTCGAGTTCGTGATTGGTAGTAGATATTCATATTGTATTTACCTTATCTATTCTATATTCTAGTCCGGTAGTGGATTTGTTTCCATCCGACTACCATCATTAGATACTTTACATTGAGATCTAGTATAGGTATTGGTTATTCATTTATATATGATTTATATGGATGAGATTTAGTTATGCCTGTGACATATGTGTTTACCACTAGCGAATTGTTATTCATATTACAGCGTACGTATGATATGGGTTCCATATATTGGAGTGTCATATTCATACGGCTGGCATGCTTACGTATCCTGGTCCTACGTAGTTTGGGACTGGGACGTGACACCTCTGAGCAGATGTGTGCCTCCATCCCCGATGGAAGTCACAATCACAAAGTTTGTCATGTTCATATTATCTCTGAATAAACTTTCGACCGTCAGTTGTCATGTCCATATTACCTCTGATATCGATTGTCGTCTACACTTGACATCCGTACTTAACTCTAAGTACGCCAGTGGTGTTAAGTCCACAAAAACTGCCATGTCCATATCACCTCTGAGCAGATGTGTGCCTCCATCCCTGATGGAAGTCACAATCACAAAGTTTGTCATGTTCATATTACCTCTGAATAAACTTTCGACCGTCAGTTGTCATGTCCATATTACCTCTGATATCGATTGTCGTCTACACTTGACATCCGTACTTAACTCTAAGTACGCCAGTGGTGTTAAGTCCACAAAAACTGCCATGTCCATATCACCTCTGAGCAGATACGCACTTCCATCTCCGATAGAATTGCATCCCACAAAGTTTGTCATGTTCATATTACCTCTGAATAAACTTTTGACCGTCAATTGCCATGTCATTCTCACCTCTGAGCAAGTATATACCCGCTCCCCGTGACGAGGTAGAACCCATAGTACGAAAGTTCTTGGAAGCTATGGACTCCTACCATCCGCATATCTGGAAGCAGCGTCATCATCCAACGTCATCACAATGTATGGACCGCATGAAGATTCTATCTTCATAATCCCGCCTACCTGCAGCAGTCAGCGTCCAATAGTATTCGGCCGCATGCGCAATCAGCCAGCCATCCAGGAAGATCCTTTCGAGGACGATACTGGGAAGATGTAGGTTCACCAATACAGCCCTCAAGCGCTGAAGATCATGCAAAACATGGGCTACGACTTGAAGCGAAAGCCGGGCCTCAACTACGGAAGAGGCAGAAGAACACCGCCATGCGGCGACCCCCGCTACCAACAAACTCGTTTCGGGTTAGGGTATGCCACCTCCCTTACGGCTTCCACGTCGGATAAGGAAATCTTTTCACCCCCCGACTCACCTAATGCTCTCGAACAAGCACTATCAGCAAATATGGTGATGACAGATCCCTCAGAAGCAGAGGAACGAGATTCTGAGCCGTTTGAGAATGACTCTTGGGCTCAAAAAATGGACACACAGTGGGAATTCTGCTTCGAACAAAGGGAACCTACAACCAAAGACGAAGTTATCCAAATCGATGTTGGGGGTGAGCTTTCGCCAAAGTCGATATTTATCAGTGACAATCTTCCACCAGCCGAAAGGGAAGAAATCATACAGCTGATAAAGGAATACGTCGACGTCTTTGCATGGGATTATGGAGACATGCCAGGCCTAGACCCGAAGGTGGCTACTCACAAACTCAACATATTGGCTGACTCAAAGCCTGTGAAGCAGCACCAACGCCGGTTCCGACCGGACATGATGGACGCCATTGAAGTTGAAGTCAAAAAGCTGATAGCCTGTGGGTTCATCCGGGAAGAACAACATCCCGACTGGGTAGCCAACGTTGTCCCAGTCATGAAGAAAAATGGAAAGGTACGTATCTGCATCGATTACCGAGATCTGAATGCGGCCTGCCCCAAGGATGAATTTCCTCTTCCCATCACGGACATCATGATCGACAACACC
Source organism: Iris macrosiphon (assembly GCA_036927795.1). NCBI lineage: Eukaryota > Viridiplantae > Streptophyta > Magnoliopsida > Asparagales > Iridaceae > Iris > Iris macrosiphon. Next base: position 355,548,065 of record JAYESA010000004.1, read on the forward strand.
TGCGGTTTTGAACGCATATCTTTCATGGACGGGTTCTCATGATACAATCAGATCAAGATGCATCCTGAAGACGAGAAGCACACTGCCTTCCGCACCCCGTTGGGAGTGTATTGCTATACGGTAATGCCCTTCGGATTGAAGAACGCCGGGGCTACGTACCAACGGGCTATGAGCGGCATATTCCATGAACATTTACGCAAAACAGTAGAGTGTTACGTAGACGACATAGCCGTCAAGAGCCGCCTCAAGGATGATCACATTCAGGACCTAAGGACGGTATTCGAGTTAATGCGCCAACATCAACTCAAGATGAACCCTACGAAGTCCTTCCTGGGCGTATCTAGTGGCAAATTCCTGGGATTTGTTATCACCGCCAAAGGCATCCAGGTGGACCCTGACAAAGTCCAGGCCATCGTAGAAATGCGACCGCCCCGCAATCTGAGGGAACTCCGGGGATTTCAAGGCCGTCTGGCTTATATCCGGAGGTTCATATCCAACCTCTCAGGAAGATGCCAGCCTTTTTCGCACCTCATGAAGAAAGGTGTATCCTTCATATGGGACGAAACCTGTCAGCAAGCATTCGGGGAGATCAAACGATACCCCACCAGTCCGCCAGTTCTGGTGCCTCCCATCATGGAGAAATCGTTCTTACTGTACGTCCGAGCAATGGATCATTCGCTAGGAGCTCTTCTAGCACAAAAGAACGACGAGGGGCATGAGCAGGCTATCTACTACCTCAGCAGGATGATGGTCGGAACCGAACATCGGTACAACCCAGTGGAGAAAGAATGTCTGGCTCTGATGTTCGCTATCCAAAAGACGCGGCACTACGTCATCGGCCAGACTATTCATATCATCTCCAGGATCAACCCTCTTCGAGTACTGATGAGCAAGCCGAGTATTCTTAACTCCCGACTCGCAACCTGGGCGATGCTGTTGACACCATATGACATGGTGTACATCCCGCAGAAGTCCATCAAAGGCCAAGCGCTGGCCGACTTCCTGGCTGCTCATCCGATCCCGGAGGCCTCCAAGTTATACGAAGACATTTCCGACGAAGTTGCAGAATATAATTCCGCAATGGAAAGTGACACATGGCAACTGTTCTTTGACGGTGCCTCCAGGACTGGCCCCCAGGGAAATGGGGTTTCAGGGGTAGGAATCGTCCTGGTCACTCCTGATAAACTCGTCATCTACCGGGCATACTCTCTTAATGAACCATGCTCCAACAATGTGGCAGAATACAACGCCCTGTTGATCGGGCTCCAAGTCGCTGAAGAGCTGGGGGTCGAAACCCTGGAAGCTTTCGGTGATTCTCTGCTTATCGAAAAGTGAAGGAAAGTAAAGGCAAATTCTAACCCAAGTGGGAAGGCCCTTATGTGATCGAGACAACGTTCTCGAACGGCGCCTACAGGATAGCCCAGCCTAATGGAGACCTGTTAATGGCTCCTATCAACGGCAAATTTCTGAAAAGGTACTATGCTTAATCCCCCCTGCTCAGGTGGGACATAGCAAGGCCCTCGATTCTGACAAAACTACTTCCAAAACGCCAATTAGTAGGGTTACGCTCTATCATATCCGTATAACCTCTGAATAGATGTGTCCTGCTAAGAAGTTTATCGGGAGTCTATCATGTCCATACTACCTCTGATAACACTCTCACCAAAACCGGTCATTTACATTCCGAAATGATGGGTCCACAAAAGTCAGAAAAGAGTCGCCTTTATTTATTCCCGAGAGGGAGGCAGAATTACATCTGGGCAAGCAAAAAGGGAAAAGGATACATCATGATGGCGGGTGAGTCAGATTGTGAATCTGCCGCTCCAGCGCAGCTATCCTCTCATTCCTAAGAACCAAGGCGTCGGCACGAGCCTGCTCCAGCCGTGCCTCGGGAGTGTCCGTGAGGGTCAGATCAGCCTTTGCCCGAAGACAGCCCGTGCGAGCAGCTTCCGCACGGTCCAGCTCCCGTCGCGCTGTGCTCAGTCGACCGGACGCTACGTCCAGACCTGCCAGCGACTGAGAAGCCCACTCCTCTGCCCGAGCGAGTTTTTCCTTCAGCTTGGAGACCCTCGCTGCATTCCCTTCATGCTCAGAGCGACACCGCGTCTCAACGGCAAGAGCCTCTTCCACGACAACTTTTCTCCTATCTACCTCCAGCTTATGCTTCTGGATAGAGTTGTCTAGGCTCTCCACCTTCGTAGCAAGCCGCGCAGTCATGAGGTCGAACCGAGCCTGAACATCAGCATCGAGACCCCGAGTCAGCTGCAAATGCTTGTTAATAGGTTGCTCTAACCCATTAACCACCGCCTCCAGGGCGTCAGCTACCCCAGGATCGCCGAGCTCCCTGATGACCCCGATCGAAGCAAGAGAAGTCTTTCTCAGGCGCTCAAAATCCAGACTCTTCGCTAACACCATTGACACCATCGTTCTCAAACCGGTGTAGAAAAGGCTGGTATGTTGCTCGGTCAACACAACTAGATCCGACTGAACACCGGGAGCGTCCGCAATGTCAGCAAGTCCCTCTCCAGGGATGATTGCAGATGAGGTGGCCATAGCCGTCGCATCGACACATGGTGCAATCGAAGAAGGTGCGATAACGGCGGTCGAAGTCGCCGCCACACTAACAAGAGGCAAGGTCACGACGACGTGTTCATCCTCCTCTCGAGGTGACGAAGCTACTCCAGGCATACTGGCCCCCGAAGCCACTTCCTCATCAAAGACGAACGCCTCCTCGTCAGAAGCCCGAGCGGAACCAAAATGCGCTTCAACGCTATACTCCCCGTGGGCGCTATCCCCTGAGAAGAAGACGAGAAAGTCAATATCAGTATGATGAAAATCTTTCTCAAAGGAGACATAAAAACAACATTTTACCCGGAGCCAACGGCATATACGACGCATCTGCAGTCGATATAGCTAAACCACGCCTTAATGACGCAATACGAATCGTCATGCCTGGAGAAGGAGGTGGGCCGACCGACATCGTCGAGAGTTCTGTCAGGCATCCACCAAGACGTGGTCGAAGTTCATCGGCCGAAATCTCGCCAGGCGCGCTCACTAACGCGGCAGAAGTCATGCCCGCTGCTGGCCTCGGGAAAGATTCTCCCATCTGCCTCGGCCACACAGGCAATCTCGCTCCGCTACCTGGAGCAGTAGCCGCCACAGCCACCTCTAACGAGGATTCTCCTGCATCGACGACCGGAACTGTAGGAGGCCCCTCTCTAGAAGGCAAGGAACCTCCAGCTAAGGAGTCATCCCCAAGGTAGGGAGAGGCAGGCTCACTCCCAGGAGCCGCAATGCCAGGAATACGGAGAGGACGAGCAACCGTCTCCCTCCTCCTCTTGCGAAGAGAAACCTCCTTCAGATCAGAAGCCCGTCACTTCCCAGAAGGGACTACCAAAGCCCCCGCAGGCAGAGGCACTTCGCACCTCGGCACCGATACCAGAGGCTCGTCCGGAGTACCAGACTCCTCACCTTCGTCCGAAGAAATCGAAGGGACGTCAACTCTTCCCCCAGGCTTAGGAGAAGGCACCCGGAAGCTTCCACGCACGTCGAAATCACGATGAAAGGTGTTAATTGCCACGTAAAACTGGGCGTAAGAATGGAGAATGCGAAGCTCCGTGGAGGTTGTAACAACCGGCACAATGAAGGTTGCCCTCGTACAACCCATAAGGAAATATCGCCACCCTCTAGCTCCATCAATGAGTCCGCCCCTGGACCTAAAGCTGGTAACGGCATTGCCCACATGTAGCTGATCGTACCCAAACTGCCTGGCAAACCGACTAGGCAAGTAGGGCTCGAAGAAGCAGTGATCTTCGCTCCTGTACAGCAAATGGGAGGGTCTAATACAGACCAACCAGTTAAAAGCTTCCGGGGAAAGGTCGGTCTTCTCTTCACCTGAATCCTCAAGCCGTACCCCTGATTGATTGCGATGCACGGGGGGAGCAGTACAGAGGAGCTTCCAACCGTGGCTGAGGTTCAACACCAGCCGGCAGTCTAAAACTGTGCTCATATTCCAGGAGGAATCCTTGTAATTCAGCAAGAATATACCCCCCGAGCTGCTACCGGACCCAGGAGACATTACCCGGGGATTGTGGAGAACCAACCATCCCATCAAGTATAGGTATGGTAACTCCACCCTGGGAAAGCTCTCACGTCGAGCTTCGTCGACGAGCAACCCGTCAATTATGGCTCTCAAGCCAGCCTGTATGCGGCATACCATGGCAGAAAGCAAGCCCAGTCTTGCCCCAAACACCAGGCGCATTGTCGGCCACAGGATGTTTCGGTGAATGCGGTCCGCGGACGCGGTACCTGGCACCACTACTCGGCGCAACCATATGGAGAGAAAACCAGCCAGCTGGGCTTCCTTAGACAAAGGCCTGCGACAACGCCTCAAGTAACTACAGGCCTTGGTGCCTTCCGGGTACTTTCCTACCCCCTCGACAAGAATCTGGTCCGGAGCTTCAGCCTCCTCCATAAGAGTCTCCACAACCTGGGCACTAAGTACGCCCAAATAGTTCACGGGCTCATTCTTGCCACCCGAGGCTTTCTCCGACCTGGCGGCCCCGGCTCGGTGGAAGAAGAGGTAGGACATCCACTTGGTGGTGTGAGCCAAATCAGAAGGCTCGTTATAAAAGGCGGTGCACGCGAAGTATTGTCACATCAGCTCCTGATATACTTCCGTCACCCGAGGGTCCAAATCCCCCAACTCCCGGTTGGTGGGAACATACTCTTCATATGGAGTATCCCCCATCGGCAGTCTCGAGACAACTGCCATCTCGTGAAGCGCCAACCCCAACTCCCCCAGTGGAGTGGAAAAGGTCCCGGTGAGCAGAATGTACTGCTCCATCAGCGCCAGGAACAAATTGGGATTCGGAGGCAACCCGACGCTCGTCGCACTCACAGCGGCATATAGTCCAATGCCCTCCAACTCTCTCTGGAAGTGCTTCAAGGCCCAGTCAACTAGGCATCTCCATCGGGAGTTCGTTGGGGCGATCCACCCATTGCACCGAGGATTCTCCTTGGGATATACCCCACCTCGACCCATGAAGTCGTTGCAGAAGGTCGGCAATTGGACCGGCTGGATCACCAAGCTATCCTCACTTGGAACACTACCCAGGCACAGTCCTCTGAACAACGTCACAACGCCGGAGGGGCGACTGACGAATGACCCCTGGTCAGCTCCTTTCAGATGAAAAATCTTTCCCGGCTTGCCGTGAAGATCAGGAGTCAGCGTCCACGACATCTTTCTAGGATGCGTCGCGTGGAAGAAGGCCGAGATGGGATAATCCCTCAGCATCGTTGGCAGGTACAAAACCAAATTCCCGGCTGAGAAGACCCAGGGCTCCCTCTTAGGCTTCGTCTAGGACTGTTTGTCGATCATGTCCCCAAAAAAGGAAAGCCGGCTTTACGTACGGCTCCCCGTCTACATAAGTCAGAGGCTCCCCGTTGATCATGCTCAGCAGTATTCGCTCGCCCTGAGCCGATATTAAGACCCTCCTTCCTTCAGGGTACTGGGGTCCGGAGATAGGGAAGGACACGTGGGACAGATCCTCCAGGTAGTTCGAGTGCAGCATCCCAGCAGCGGAGCCCATCATCTCGGCCAGTGGAGACTCACCCAAGTCAACTACAAAAGTGCAAGGAAAAATACGTCATCACAAGTCTTGCACGAACATACAGACCGAAAAAAACAATAGTCTGTGCTCTACGCGGGATTGTGCAAATCTGGCAATTTTACGCCGGAGGTCCCCCCGCACAAGCGTAAAAATTTAAATTTTACGATATACCCCAATTTTCGGTAGCCAGAGCTTCTACGCTCAGAACTACGAAAATATAGAGTCTTTACGCTGACACATTAGAAATGTGGGCGTAAAAGATGAAAATGCCTCCGTGCATCATCTTCCTCAAGAAGAGACTATCAGCACAGAAGACGACCTAGCGCAGTCACGTTCAACGTGTGCGAAGGATTTTTCGTCATTTTTGTCACCCCGAAGGCTTTACCTCGAAGACCGGGTGCACTTCTCGTCGGCGGGACACTTCGCTCAGAAGGAAGTTCTTCTTGACCGACCAAAGACTCCCTCGCTGGGGCGGAAGAATGAGAAGAGGAACCTATACCCTTTCCCTTAGCGAAGGAGGTTTGTTTCGACGCCATTTTCTGAAGATTCGAGGGAACGAAGAAAAACTCGAACAGTCGAAAGCTCTCTTTCACAGAAGACGGATAAAAAGTTTCTCTCTCAGAGAACTTGGGATATATATAGAGTTCGGGCTGACTCTTCGAATCCTCAGACGGACTCCTCGAGACCCTAACCAAATCTCACAAAATTAAATAATGGGTTATGATTGGATGCCACGTCAGACCACTAACCTTGAAAGACGGACAGTCAGCAAATTGAAAAAGTTTTTCGTGCAAAGACGGTTTAGCAGGTCCTACGCTGAAGGAGCTTTCTACGCTCGACAACAACAGATCTACGGTTTTACGCTCGCAAGCTATAAGTCTATGGTTTTACATCCGGATGCCTTTGTGCTCAGTAGCTTTTACGCTCGAGAGGCCACAAATCTACGACTTTACGCTCAGCAGATACCAAATCGATGATCTCACGCTCGATAGCGCTCAGTTTACGCTCAGAAGCAACAGATCCGCAAGACTTCACGCTCGGAGAAATTTTCTTTTCAGGAGCTACAGATATACATTTCTACGCTAAAGGAGCTTTCTACGCTCGACGGCTACGAATCTACAACTTTACGTTCGACAGCTACAAGTCAGATTTTTGGCCCGGATGCCTTTGTGCTCAGTAGCTTTTATGCTCGAGAGGCCACAAAACCCATGACTTCACGCACAGGGACTACAAGTCTACGATTTCACGCTCGATGGTGTTCTACGCTCACAGGCTACAGATATACAGTTCTACGCTAAAGGAGCTTCCTACGCTCGACGGCTACGAATCTACAACTTTACGTTCGACAGCTACAAGTCAGGTTTTTGGCCCGGATGCCTTTGTGCTCAGTAGCTTTTATGCTCGAGAGGCCACAAAATCCATGACTTCACGCACAGAAACTACAAGTCTACGATTTCACGCTCGACGGTGTTTTATGCCCGGAGGCTACAGACTGATGATTTTTCGCTCCACGACTTTTCGTATATTCGAACGGTCCCCAAGATGGTCAATTACAGGAGTTCAGACAGAAGATACTCCTCCTTGGCCTCAACATATCCCAAATACCCAAAAATACAAAAGTTCAAACATTGAGAAATTACTCTTCTCGGGTCAATTGGAGGTTCGCCCAAACTCCAGTCTGAATACCTCGTCTATCAAAAGATGGCAACTCAGTTTTTGACAGCCATTCCTCGACCCTGTTCCAAGGGATTTTCGAGAAGTCACTCTTGAAGGCGAAGACTGAACAAAAATTCTGTTTATCAGAAGTTCAGAGCTCTACGCGGTTCCTTAGTCCCAGCAACATGACAGTTCTAAGATGTTCCAAATGCTCTACAGCGTTCTATGAACTACTCGCTATGCGTAAAGGACAGGACCTAGCGCTCTTTCTACAGAGTCGGCGTACAGATTCAGACGTGTTGAAGCTGCACATATTCAGACTTCACAGCAACATATGACAAGATGATCATATGAAGAAGAAAGACGATTTTTATTAAAGATCAAAATCATGATCACATATGAGGGAAATCCAATCTACAAGGGTTTTCTTTTCATTTTCATGATTACATCTGAGGGAAACTCCATCTACAAAGGAGATACCCCCTCGTCGTCTGAAGATCGCCGCCAGAGTCCGTTCTGCAGGGTTCTCGCATCGGTGCAGATCTTCCTCTTCTTCGAAGGAGATGATCACCGGCGGGCACGACAGAGTTGGGGCTTGCATAAAAGTATGCAGATCCTATGCTCCGTGCGCCACGGCAGATTGGGTTGAGGTATTAAACCCAACCCAGTCCGGGGAGACAGCTGCTACAGCTTGTCTTCTCTCTCACCTCCCGGAGGGCATCGAGAGAAGGCGCGGCATGCCAGCCGCCGTGGTCAAATACGAACCTTCCTCTGCTCCTGGGGCAACGCCATACAAAGTTGCTGATTATCCCGAGCAAGGGAGGCTAAGATATCCTTCCATGATCCATCGTTGTAGTGGACACTTGCTCGAAGATGCCATCTTTTTCGGCTTCTTACACGCTGGAAGAACATGATCACCTTCTTCCTCAAATCGACCCAGCGAACTCCAGTGATCATCTCTGCGTGGTGATGAAGATGTGGGGAGAACAGGCTAACTCCCCCAGCCTTTTATAGGCAAAAGAGATCACAGCGGTCCCCCATAAATCCGCCATAAAGTTTGCACCGACCGTTTCAACGCTCCACTCAGAAACGTTTCGAGTTACGAGGGGCCATTCATGCTTCGTTCAAAGCGTTTCAAATTCTAAAGAATTTAAAAGCTCTGAAGGGGGTCTTGTAGAAGCATGAAAAATATGCTGGGAAGAGCTACACAGCCTCTTGATACAGAGCAGCGTAAGCAGAGGCCTTCAGAGCCATCAGACGTACGACAGAGTTTTCTCCGCTAAAATACAGTGTGAAGAATAAAGCTCAAAGGACCATCCGCATAAATGCAGTACGTCCAGGCCGCTCCAGCGTGAAACAGAGTTCTTCATCGCATCCATGGCGTAAAACTCAACCGCTCTCAAAGCAGCGTGATAGCGTACGAGGAAGGCTTCATCTTTCCCGAAATGAACCTGTCAAGTCACGCAGTGAATCTGACCTCTGACTCCTGACAAAAGGTGATGCACGGCTACCGAGACGACGGCTGGAAACGATGGCAGACCTCTCGGGACGCGTCCCTCAGTATGATGGCGGATCTCACCATTTAATGCAGAGGATTTGGTAAAATATCACCAAACTGTCGTTTACCGGAGTCCCCTCAGCATAAACCGCTCTTTTGCGTACAAGGGAATACGCCGCCCTATTTTACACAGGCAAACATGAGCTATTTTACGCTCCGTAGCAGACAAACCGCCTGCCACGTCAAAAGCTGCACTTCGTATGGGATTCGAGGCACGTCTCCACGTCTAATTGCACAGAGCGGTGACAGTTTCTCTCAAGACACGTCTCTGCGACGGGTGTACAAAAGGCCTGCAGACCTTCGAAACATGCCTCCACATTTAATGCATAAGGTGATGGCAAATCCCTGCAAGAGATTTGGTTATATCTTCAAAAGCCGTAATTCCGGCTAAGACGTCCACATCAGCACGATATGCAGCAGCTTCTACGCCCATTCAGGATCTGTACTCAAGCGGCTTCTACGCCCATTCTGGCACGATATGCAGCGGCCTCTACGCCCATTCAGGATCTGTGCTCATGCGGCTTCTACGCCCACTCAGTCTCTACGACTACTCGGCTTCCACGCCCACTCAGTCTCTATGACTACTCGGCTTCTATGCCTGTTCGGCTTCTATGCCTGTTCGGCTTCTGTGCCTGTTCGGCTTCCACGCCTACTCGGTTTCTATGCCTGCTCGGCTTCCACGCCTACTCGGCTTCCACGCCTACTCGGCTTCTATGCCTGTTCGGCTTCTATGCCTACTTGGCTTCTATGCCATGGTGACGGACATTTGGCTTCTACGCCAACCTCTTCTACACAATGGATACCTACCCGCGTGGCTTTTGCGCCGTGATCTTAGTAGCAACCGTACGTGTTGTGTCCCTTAGTTGGACCCACGTCACCCGCTCAGTCAAAAGATCATCTACACGTAGGCATTGGTTACTTTAACCGTTGTGTAAAAGGGTGCTGTACTTTCAACTCCTCGGTTGCTACACCAACGGAGTGGTCACTGTCACCAAAGACTCTATAAATAGAGGCCCCTGTCAATGGGGAACAAGGTCGAAAAATTGGTCAAGAAACCGATATCAGATCCCAGGTCGGAAAATTCGGTCAAGAGTACCAATACCAGATCCAAGGTCGACAGTCGGAGAAGATCGAACAAGGAGGAGAGAGAGAGAGAGAGAGAGAGCCCGGAGCTCAGGCAAAGAGCGGGGATCGACGACTTCGGCATCGTGCATCCACCCTCTCCTGCAACCTTCGAAGCTGCTACCTGTCTTCCACGGCACTTCTTCAACATCGCGTGGTCCAAGGGCTAAAGTGATCGACCGCAGATCAGACACCTATAGCAATTTATACCCAGATTAAATAAATTGTACTCCCACATCCTCGTATAGGATTACATTGTACAAGTTTGTTTGTAAACCAAAGGGCGCAGGTTTCGCACAAACCCCGTCATTGAAATATACTTTCATTCTTTCGTTTAAATACCACAAACAACCCTGACACGCTTTTCGGTGCAAAGTGGCCCACATATGGATCCCGCTTTGGCCCGAAAATGTTATTTTTGTCCTGTGTCCAAATTGAACGTAAGGATAGGCGTTTATAGCTATGTGATATTTTTTGAATCTAATGATGATGTTTATTTCAGCAACCGGAGTAGTACCTACAGATCACACTGAGACCAGAGCTATAGTCGGAGCCAGGATCACAGGCAAGTGTACCTCGCCAAACTTTGCAGTCTTGTTGCATAATTTCCTTGATTCTTTTACATTGTTGTGCATGCTTAACCTAGGACCGTGTGACTTACTTAGCGTTCGATTATAGTCGGGTGCCAACACCGTACGCGGTGTTGTGTATTGTCATCTAGAGATGGACATTCGTGACCCTTTACATTCTTGTACTTGTCTTATCAAGTACATAGACCCAGGACACTTGACACTATTCATGAGACAGAATCTTTCTGAGATATTCATGGTGATTCTGTATAGGATACTGGTTTATGACATACACAGTTTACATGCTTAGATTATATACTGACTTGTTGCATTAGTTTTGATCCTGCGTGTCATGGACATGAGACGTGAGATTTTATGGGGTGGAGAGAGTATTACCATATCAAAGGCTAATTATATTATATATATTGACATCTGGATGTGTCTTAGTCTCTGACACAAAGCTATGGCACCAGTTCTGGCCCTTCGAGAAAATACTGCTATGGGTTTCTCCGACACTGATCCTGTAGTAGTCTCGGCCCGAGTATGACTAAAACTCTCAACTTGCATATCACTTAGCTGGTTATATATTTACCTTATTGTCCATTTATTGCTGCACTGCATTTATTTTGGCTTGTATTATCTGTACCTTATATGTCCCCTGAGGACCTGGATCCGGACTATGTCCCCAGGACTAGCAGACGAGATCGACCCCGAGTTACACGGGACATGAGCATTAGCAGGAGCAGAAGCAGGAGCAGGCACTGGAGCAGTACCAGATCCAGTAGACGAGTGATCACCGAGGGTATCTTCTGGGTATAGGCTTTACCCATACTCAGTATTTGCTGTGGTTATCTTTATTTTTGTATCTTGACAGATGTATCAGACTCATTATCGGGTTATTTCCCCGAGTTTATATTATATTGAGATTGATCTTGCTTTATGATTCTGATATTGTTGTATTCACTTCTGTGGATGAGATTAGTATATATAGACCATTATTGTTGTATTACAGCTTAAGTACGCCCCGATAGATCCATTAAATTGGGTTTGTCCATCGGTGTGTGCTGCTGGCCATTGCCACGTATCTAGTCCCTCGATATTTTGGGACTGGGGCGTGACATGATTTTTGTGGTGGCCCATGCAGGTCAATGACTAAATTGTTCGATTTTAACTTAGGGACCGAGCAAGCCTGCAATAAGAATATGATAAGTTTTTGAATCTCATCCACTTGCTTGAATCGTTCCTGACATCTATATCGGATTCGAAAAAAAAAATCGACTTGCATCCTGCCTTGATTCTTGTGCGCCTCTTATTGTTTATTTTGATTGTTACTCTAAATTTTTGATGTGTGATTGGTAATTAGGACTTGACAGTTTAAGTTATTATTGTAGATTATGACCTCATGATTACCCCTTAGCTTTAAGTCGCGTAATTAGTACCCCCACCTCGATACAAGTTAGATCCCTTTCCCCCTAACGGCTAGTAAGACACTTGTTCTATAAGCGCTAAGACTAAGGCTTAAGACGACCATAACCTATGTAATATAGAAGGATACCCTAATAGGTACCAAGACCCCTTCTCGTAGACCTTAAACAAGAGTTTCCACGGTATCCTTAAGACGAATTCAGTATTAGTTAATATTGTAAGTTGGGTAGTATGCCTCACAACATAGTACCACCTAGCCCTATTGACCCATTGATAAAGTGAACTAGGATGACGCGACTTTAGACTTGCATAAGAAGATAGTGGTTATTCAGACTGTAGAATTTAGAGGTCCTTGCCCCTATTTGGTCGACTAGCGACTTAGACAAGGAGGTTGTATGATAACTGTAGAGATTGTAGAGTCTGTTATTATTATGGTTGCTTGTTTGTTTTTGTTTTGTGAACTTGAATTAATTTGTACCTCCTTTTATCATCATCTAGCGTACTTATATTTGTTGTACCACCTTGACTTATGCCGCAATTATAGCCTAGTTTTTGCAAGCTTATCTCTTATCGAGCTTGTTCATGACATATGTATTGGTGGGTCGACACACTAATATATTTCAGAATTAGTGTATTAAGGTCTAGCTAACCTTAGTGCACTTGGTTCGCCCTTCGCAATACTACTTTACGTGGGTTGAGATATGTAGTGATTAGTAGACTAGTATACTTGCCCTGGACATGTCTGACATATCGTATCGGTTACCTAACTGTCACGCCCCAGTCCCAAATACGTAGGACTAGGAACACGTAAGCATGCCAGCCGCATGGGTATGGCAACTCCAATATATGGAAACCATAACCCATACGTACGCTGTAATATGAATATAAACTCACATGTGGTAAATATAATGTCACAAGTCACAGATATGCTAATCTCATCCACACAACAAGTCATAGAAAAGGAATACTAAGCTAGAATAAGGAGTCTGAAATATCCAGAAAATAATAGTCGGGTGGAGACAAATCCACTACCAAAGACTATATCCAAAACTAAAATGAGAGAGGAGTATAAAGTCTCCAATGTAAAATAATGTGAAGACAGAAGTGCATCAGCTAAAAAAATCCATCGCCAGATAATCAACGATGCTCAGAAGGTAAGACCTCCTCGACAGAAAATAATGCGTCAGGTCCAAGCCCGTACTCCTGCAAATACTCAAGAGCAGATACACCTGGCAGAGGACCAGGTCCTCAGAGGGACGTAACAAGATACAGAAAATACGAGCCAAGTTGAATACGGTAAACATGCATATAATTTGAAAATAAATAAGTATGCTGTACCAGACAATCTATATGAATGCAAATGAGGACAACTTTTTGACGTATGGGCAAGGGTAGGCTACTCGATCTACCTCACAACTCACACACATGTCAATGGATATCAGAAATCGACATACCGCGGGGGTAGCAACCAGCGAGACTCCAGAAATCGACATACCGCGGGGGTAGCGACCAGCGCGACACACGCCCATAGTGCGAGCTATATACTACGGTTTACCAGAGTGGTTAAATGCCCATACGCCTAATGATTGTCCTCTATGATACTAGGTGCCATGTGTGTGTCAACATATCTAATACATAGTAATGACTGGAGAAAAACTACACATGCAAGAACTATACAGAAATAAAATAAATGAACAGAAATATAAATAGCATGCAAAGTACTGTAAACAATTTGGCAAGGTATCTTGCCTGGTAAGAAAGCTGCAAGGTGTACTGTCCAGAAGTCAAACGCACAGGACCAAAAGCTATGGCCGCAGAACAATGTCTTCGGATGCTGAAATAAACATCACCAACGTTTCCGAAATGAGCAAAATAGCTAGAAAGCACTTCCCTTTCGTCCAATTTGGACACAGGGGCAAAACGGTAATTTCGGGTAAAAGTGGGGTCCACATGTGGCCCACTTTGCACCGAAAAGCATGCCAAGGGTACAGTCTCTAAATGGGACAAACTATAGGTCAAACAACTCTAAATGTCAATAGGAACCCAACGGTATATCCAAATGTGGATTTCGATGAGCCGTACACAATCTTGTCCAAAAAGTCAACTGTGGGGCCCGCCAATTGGCGATCTGGTCAACCGTCTCAGAATGCGTGAAAATTGGGTCACAGGACCAGCGCGTTACCACGAGTCCAGTGGCGCAAGTTTCGTCGCAATCTGACAAGCGTGCACAAAATACGCGCGAGTTCCACAAAAGTTGCGACACGGGGTGTGTCCGCGGATACGGCCTGATTCCGGCGCGCACACGCGTCCGAATCAGTCCCCACGAATTTTTACGTATCCGGTTACGCTGCGTGTACCGTTCGGTACACTTGGTACACGACGGGATGGTCCCGTTTGGCGGGGCGCGCTCCGTTTTCCAACTTTTGGAATTCAGGAAAAAGTGGGTGCGCGCAGTTTTGTGACGAGTTTAACTATGTCCACAACAACTAATAGCATAGGATTATTTAACAGAAAATAAACTAGGTCAAGAATTCTACAGGTATCATAAAGAATCACCAAATTCGGATCTCTGTGGTGGGAGATACGAACTCGGCAATTGGGGTGGTCACCGCAGTTTTCTGCGATCCCAGAATTCTGTCTGCTCCGCCCACTTTGGACGCTGTTTTTTACCTAGGGGCACACATTTTCCGAGGTTGGCTATAAAACAAATATTGGAGAGGGTTAAGGGATGATCATACCGATGAAAACGGAACAGCGTTTGGTCGAGCGAGTCAACGGGAAATCACTCCGGAGCGAAGGTGCCTCGAGTGAGAATTTGCAGTTCGCGAGGTCGGAGTCGACGGGATGGTTGGATGGCTTGGTGGGGCTTCTCTGGCTGCGGTGACGGCTCTAGATGGGAAGAGGAGGTCTGGAGTTTTAGGTTAGGGTTTTTGAGAGGTAACTATATATATATATATATATATATATATATATATATATATATATATATATATATATATATATATATATATATATATATATTATAGGGAAAGAGAAGAAAAGAAAAAAAAAACCAAAGGGGTCGGGTCCCTGGAAGAAATTCGCTGAAGGGCGGTCTTAAGCAAATGTGTTAAGTTGCTGGATAGGGGGGGGCGTTCCCTGGGAGCAAGAGTTGCTGAAGGAAATAGTAGTCTTAGCAAATTTTGCTAAGGAAGCAGTTGATTTGTTATTATCATTGTTATTATTATTATTATATTATTATATTAGTTCTTATTTAATTCTTTTACTTTCTTTCTTTTTGTTTTTAAATATATATACACACATCTATATATATATATATATATATATATATATATATATATATATATATATATATATATATATTCATACACAAGAAAATTTTGTAGATTAGGGTGATGCACAACATTAGGCTAGCAACTGCTCCAGGGATCTCCTACATGGAATAAATTCCGAAAAATTCCTGATGGTCCCATAAGTCATCTAAGTGCCCGAACACCTAACATAAAAATTATTAAAAATCTATTTCTCCTATTTAGCACATAATTACATAATTAAATTATTAATTAATAAAAATAATAAATATAAATTTTTTTTAAAAAAAAAGGGGTTTTACATTCTACCCAACTTACAAAAATTTCATCCTCGAAATTGACACTAACCCATATTCATAATGATAACTATAACTATTACGCTACATTGGTATCTAGTAGGACTCCTAAAACTCATGGTCTGCCATTCTAACACTTTCTCATCTATTGTCCATACACTATTCTATCATCCTCTAACTCGTCTACACTACCCAACTTACAAGAATTCTACTAGTGGTCACCTTCTTTGAAGCTATTGTCTAGCTTGTAAGGCAATTATATTTATTGGGTCGAGAATCTTGGGATACCTGTCTGGAATATCATAACTATGACTTTTTTCCATAACCGTCAAGTATCATAGTCTAATACTGCCTCGCCACCTGGCCAGTATGGCTGCAAGTAATTCGACTACTTCTACCATAATCGTCTGGCGGCAACTGTCGCTACCTTGCCAGCGATTTGTCATAGTCATCAGTTCGTAACAAGTGCCTTCAACTCTTTCCTAGGCATAGTCTAAGTTTTAGGGAACGCTTAAGGTCTTGACTAACTATTAGGGGTATGATCTAGCTCAAATGATCTAACAATTTCTACTAGGATACATGGTGCTACTTAAGGGTTAAACTACTAAGGAATATAGATATTGCTATAGTGCATATACATATTAAGAACTCATCCTTAGTTATCAAGTATTACTAACACATTTATGTTTAACTAACAAAATAGGGGTGAGGTTGATATGAATCAAACAATTCATAATGGCACGAAAGATATGACTATGATATGAAGAGTTAAGCACGAGATAAGGAACGAATATAAAATGAGGAGATGAGTCACCCAAGAGGGCGAGATAAAAATAGGGAAGAATACTACTACTGCTACTCACGTCATCCATTAGCATCGCATGTATGCCATCTGGGTAGAATAGAAATATATCCTTATAACTGCTAGACTAACATATATATAATTCTACATCTATTTGTGCATCTAAGATCTTGTGTCACAATGGGGTTATGAGTATGCAAAGACATTTATAACTAAAAGATCGTACCTGTATCTACGGCTTCCTGTGTCTGTTCTCCCATACTTGTCATAATGAGTGCTTGGCCTTGTCCTTGGTTGTTCAACTGGGGTCTAGTCCCCTCCATTTGTGCAGACTGTAGAAGCAGTGGTGGGTCCCTTTGGTCTTCTATACTTGAGGGTGTATGCGGTGTTCCTGATTCTACTGCCATAGACCTCTGGTTCTGCTGAGGGCATCTTCGGGTTTGATGGTGACTTGATCCACATATCATGCACAGCCCCAATCGACGATGACAGTCTCTATGAATATGACCTACCTTACCACAAAAGTGGCAAGTACGGGGGTCCTTGGTTGGATATGGTGCAGCACTATCTGGTTGCTGGCGTGTCAAAGGATGTCTAATGGATCCTCCTTGTTGTGTCCTTATTGGTCCTTGGTGACTTCTCTGTTGAATTCTGTTTCCCTTGCTGATGGCCTCCTGGATCCTGACCTCTGTCAATAACTCGACATAAGAGATCCGGGACTGTGAGCTAGTATAATGCTGGAGCTCCTGAGTCAGCCCACGGTGAAACCTCTTAGCCTTCTCCAAGTCATTAGGTATTAGGACTGTGCCATACTTACTGAGACGGCTAAATTCTGGGTTATACTCATCAACCGTCTTGTCCCCTTACTCTAGATGGAGGAACTGATCGTACAATGCGTCCCTTACAGTATCCGGGAAGTACTTTCTCTCAAAGCATTCCAAGAATTGTTCCCAAGTCTGACGCGTACCCAACTGGCGCTCCATTGATTCCCACCAGTGATGCGCGTTGCCTTCTAACTGAGTCCTCACGCCTATCATCCATAGGTCAGTAGGTAGTTGTGATGCCTCTAACAACTTCTTGGTATTGGCAATCCAGTTCGTGGTCTCCTCTGGACTCTCATTGCCATTATATGGTTTAGGGCTCATCTGCACAAAGTCCTTGACTGAACCAACCCGAGCTTGTGGAACTGAAACTAGTGCCTGGGTTGGTGCAGGGGCTAGTGCAGCCATTCTCTCAAGCGCTGCCAGAAATTCTAGCCTTTGCTCTGCTGTTTGCTGCCTCTGCTCGGCTGCCTGCTGTCTTTGTTCCTGTATTATCATCTGGAAGAATTGGAACAGCTGTGTCTGGCCATCCTGCGGTGCTAGTGGAGCTGGAAATGTCCCATTAGGTATCGTGGAAGGAGTTGATGGAATTTGATTGTTAGTCAGTCCATCCGGTCCGGGAAGAAGAGGTGTCGTTGAGGTCACTCCTAGTGGTTGGTCGTCGTCCCCTGGAGACGTGTTGTCCCCGGTGGCGGCATACCCGTTATGCAAATTCATCTCTCTGCAAGAGATGGACGAAGGATTAAGAAGAGTAAATGAATCAAGCAGGATGCAAGAACTTAAGTAGGACATGTTGGAAGGAAAGTAAGTTATAGTCAAGTGTGGATGAGATCTAAAATTCTAATCCTAGGTGCAGGCCCGCTCGGCACAGTGACGTAACCGAAACGGCTAACTCGACCTGCATGGGCCACCACAAAAACATGTCATGCCCCAGTCCCAAATACGTAGGACTAGGAACACGTAAGCATGCCAGCCGCATGGGTATGGTGTCACGCCCCGAGGCGTCCCCCGAATCGTGACCGCCGTACGGGCCTGGAGTTGCGCCCGCACAAGGCTTTAATGATTTGCATAGCAAGCACATATTCAGAGTACGTAGATAAATTGAAACACAGATTTGAAACATAGAAAAGTTCTCTTTATTGATAATGAACATCTATTACAAACTCTTGAACGAGTTAGCTAATATGCCGAACGGCTTACAAAAGGGTTGACTCAAAATGAGATAGCAGTCCTGTACATTACATCCTTTTATAAACTCAAAACGATAAAGACCTCCAGGCTGGAGGATCGCTTTGCCACGGAGCTGTATTTGTGTATGAAGAGTTGCAGCTTCGGACTTCAGAAGGCTTCGAGGGCGCGGTGAAGATGCGCCAACAGTTGGACTGGATCGGGTAGACGACTTCGGCTCCTCGCTCGGTTCGCCTTGGTGCGGAGAACCTGTTTCAACGAGGGTCAGCATATCGAAACATGCTGGTGAAGGCGAGCTAGCCTGACTATACCAATCAACACGTTGTTTAGTGAAGCATGTATATTTGTGGGTTTCTATCTTGCCTTAGTTTATTTATAAGTAAGCAGCATAATGATTTTACCGAAATGAACGTGCCACCGTTAGGTGGATTTTACCTGACCGTCTGAATTACCTGCACAATACTTACCTTGCCTTCCCTGCCACGAAGACACAAGTTAGTATGCAACAGGTTTAAATATACACGATGATCACTGGCATGGTTGCCATAATGGACGTAGCCGGAGACAAGGATAGCATGCTACGAGAGAACATGATTGCGCTGCAAGCTATCCGGTCCCGAACACGAAGACTACACACGAGTTCTGCCCGGATCGGATCGGTGCCAGTGCCCCAGCGACCGTCCGCAGAACCAATACCTTGTGCACAAGTTGTCCATGATCGAACACGATGAACAAGTTAACAGTCATGCATTTGAGGCAACACGAGTGCAAGAACACGAGTACACGACAAGCAGTATTGCATGATTTATTTTGCATAGCCTCCCTGAACAATTATGCATATACAAGATGTGTTCTATACTTAGTACGTTTTATAGAACATTTGCACGAACAAGAATACGATAAGGCAACAGTTCACAGGTTTGATTGACAAGCATAATAACCAAGTATATTTGTCTTTTATCTTGGTTTCTTTTATTATTATTTGGTATCGTTTGATCGGGGCATAGAAGAGTGCAGATTTATTCGCTGTGAAGCTTGGAAGCAGGACTAGCTAATCGGGTTGGTAGTCACTCACTTAGATTTTGGAAAGAAGAAGGAAAGAGGCGCTTCACGACTCCGCTCGCAAGCCGCCTACTGCTCGTTCACCTGCACACGAACAGCTCGATTAATACTTCTTCCTCTCTTTCCAATATCGGAATAGAAGTGCAAGTCAATGAACGAAAATAATGAAAACCATCGAAATCGTTCAAGAAAACAAGCAAGTCCCAAAACTAACTCAAAGCACGAAAGCAACAAGCGACATCGAAAACCGAGGCAATAAAAGATAGCAGCGGAGAGGTCCCTCCTGACTCTGCCGCTAAGCCGATCCTTGGGGCGCAGTCCACTGAATATGGGAATCAATTCCGAAGAAACAAATCCATAACGAGGACGAGTTCTTAATTCAATCTATCCCGATCGAACAATACCGACTTGTGTTTCTTAGCCGCGCTCTCCGCATCGGGAGAACGGGGCGCTACATCCTACCCAACTAATTGGAAGTTTCGTCCCGAAACTTAGGGTAGAACTTACCGTTAGGGATTATTTCGTTGGGGACGACGATCAGGAAGGTTCGGACAGGAATTAATGGCATGGCCTAATCGTCCACAAGCGAGGCATAATCCAAGTCTCAAGCGGCAGTCCTTCTTGTCGTGTCCAGTCTTTTTACAGAACCGACACGTAATGTTCCAATGCTTTATTTGTTGACTACCGTCATTTCGACGCTTTGCAGCGTTGTTTCCTCTGTCGTTGCTTTGGCGTTTGTGAGTGTAGGTATGCACAGCACCGGCAGGAACGTGAGGATAGTGAGGTTCAAGCGATAGGGCGTGATTCATGACTTCACGCATCGTACGATACTGAGGAACGGCTACGTATGAATGGATGGCAGGGCGTAGTCCACCTTCAAACCTTCTAGCTTGACTCGCTGCATCAGGTAAATAGGCCCTAGCGAATTTGGAGAGTCGGTTGAATTCGGCGGAGTACTCCTTAACTGTCATGCTGCCTTGCCGCAGCTGCACGAACTCGTTTTCCATTTGACGTTGTACTGGAGGGGGTACAAACTCCTCTACGAACGCGGCACGAAAGGTCGTCCACGAGATCGGCTCCTCTCCGTGATCAAATTGGAGAGATCGTCGATGCACGTCCCACCAATCGTGTGCGTTGAGGCGGAGCTGTAGTTGCGCACAGGCGACGCGCTTCTCTTCGGGGACCTCTAGCAGAGCGAAGTGATCTTCTAGTTCGGCCAACCAATCTAGAGCTACGACTGGGTCCTCAGTCCCGTTGAATGGGGTGTTGCAGACTTTCTTGAAGTGGCCAAAGTCGAAGGCAGTCACGTCCCTCGTCCTTGGTATTTGCGGCGTCTCTACTTCAAGTATGGGCTGTTCCACCGGAGTCGCTGGCGTTGTCGCGGACTGGTTGGATGCCAAAGTCTGAACGATCTGCTGCAGGGTATCTACCTGCTTTTGTTGGACTGAGAATCGTGCTTCTATATTGTCTTGAAACTTGAGCTGACTCTCTTCCGCCCGCTTCTCGGCCCGTTCATAGCGAGCCTCGTCCCTTTGTTGGTTTGCCTCCAACATCTGCAACATTCGTTGGACGGGATCGATGCTTGGCACGACTCGCTGGCTCTTTGAACTTCCCGAAGTATCCGAACTACTTTCTTGGCCTTGCATTTCGTCCGGAGTTTGCGCTGCAGATTGCGCTGGAGCCATTCCTTCAAAAGAAGGTAAATTACATTAGGATCATAATGTATTATGGACTTATTGCACGAACGTATCTCATTTTGGCCTAGCGAGTTCAAGAGTTCGCACAAGAATTGATCGTTAAAGGAACTTTTCCAGCACAAAGTCTAAGGAACTTTGAATCTGTGCTCTGATACCACTATGTCACGCCCCGAGGCGTCCCCCGAATCGTGACCGCCGTGCGAGCCTGGAGTTGCGCCCGCACAAGGCTTTAATGATTTGCATAGCAAGCACATATTCAGAGTACGCAGATAAATTGAAACACAGATTTGAAATATAGAAAAGTTCTCTTTATTGATAATGAACATCTATTACAAACTGTTGAACGAGTTAGCTAATATGCCGAACGGCTTACAAAAGGGTTGACTCAAAATGAGATAGCAGTCCTGTACATTACATCCTTTTATAAACTCAAAACGATAAAGACCTCCAGGATGGAGGATCGCTTTGCCACGGAGCTGCATTTGTGTATGAAGAGTTGCAGCTTCGGACATCAGAAGGCTTCGAGGGCGCGGTGAAGATGCGCCAACAGTTGGACTGGATCGGGTAGACGACTTCGGCTCCTCGCTCGGTTCGCCTTGGTGCGGAGAACCTGTTTCAACGAGGGTCAGCATATCGAAACATGCTGGTGAAGGCAAGCTAGCCTGACTATACCAATCAACACGTTGTTTAGTGAAGCATGCATATTTGTGGGTTTCTATCTTGCCTTAGTTCATTTACAAGTAAGCAGCATAATGATTTTACCGAAATGAACGTGCCACCGTTAGGTGGATTTTACCTGACCGTCTGAATTACCTGCACAATACTTACCTTGCCTTCCCTGCCACGAAGACACAAGTTAGTATGCAACAGGTTTAAATATACACGATGATCACTGGCATGGTTGCCATAATGGACGTAGCCGGGGACAAGGATAGCATGCTACGAGAGAACACGATTGCGCTGCAAGCTATCCGATCCCGAACACGAAGACTACACACGAGTTCCGCCCGGATCGGATCGGTGCCAGTGCCCCAGCGACCGTCCGCAGAACCAATACCTTGTGCACAAGTTGTCCATGATCGAACACGATGAACAAGTTAACAGTCATGCATTTGAGGCAACACGAGTGCAAGAACACGAGTACACGACAAGCAGTATTGCATGATTTATTTTGCATAGCCTCCCTGAACAATTATGCATATACAAGATGTGTTCTATACTTAGTACGTTTTATAGAACATTTGCACGAACAAGCATACGATAAGGCAACAGTTCACAGGTTTGATTGACAAGCATAATAACCAAGTATATTTGTCTTTTATCTTGGTTTCTTTTATTATTATTTGGTATCGTTTGATCGGGGCATAGAAGAGTGCAGATTTATTAGCTGTGAAGCTTGGAAGCAGGACTAGCTAATCGGGTTGGTAGCCACTCACTTAGATTTTGGAAAGAAGAAGGAAAGAGGCGCTTCACGACTCCGCTCGCAAGCCGCCTACTGCTCGTTCACCTGCACACGAACAGCTCGATTAATACTTCTTCCTCTCTTTCCAATCTCGGAATAGAAGTGCAAGTCAATGAACGAAAACAATGAAAACCATCGAAACCGTTCAAGAAAACAAGCAAGTCCCAAAACCAACTCAAAGCACGAAAGCAACAAGCGACATCGAAAACCGAGGCAATAAAAGATAGCAGCGGAGAGGTCCCTCCTGACTCTGCCGCTAAGCCGATCCTTGGGGCGCAGTCCACTGAATATGGGAATCGATTCCGAAGAAACAAATCCATAACGAGGACGAGTTCTTAATTCAATCTATCCTGATCGAACGATACCGACTTGTGTTTCTCAGCCGCGCTCTCCGCATCGGGAGAACGGGGCGCTACATATGGCAACTCCAATATATGGAAACCATAACCCATACGTACGTTGTAATATGAATATAAACTCACATGTGGTAAATATAATGTCACAAGTCACAGATATGCTAATCTCATCCACACAATAAGTCATAGAAAAGGAATACTAAGCTAGAATAAGGAGTCTGAAATATCCAGAAAATAATAGTCGGATGGAGACAAATCCACTACCAAAGACTATATCCAAAACTAAAATGAGAGAGGAGTATAAAGTCTCCAATGTAAAATAATGTGAAGACAGAAGTGCATCAGCTAAAAGAATCCATCGCCAGATAATCAACGATGCTCAGAAGGTAAGACCTCCTCGACAGAAAATAATGCGTCAGGTCAAGGCCCGTACTCCTGCAAATACTCAAGAGCAGATACACCTGGCAGAGGACCAGGTCCTCAGAGGGACGTAACAAGATACAGAAAATACGAGCCAACTTGAATACAGTAAACATGCATATAATTTGAAAATAAATAAGTACGCTGTACCAGACAATCTATATGAATGCAAATGAGGACAACTTTTCGACGTATGGTTAAGGGTAGGCTACTCGATCTACCTCACAACTCACACACACGTCAATGGACATCAGAAATCGACATACTGCGGGGGTAGCGACCAGCGAGACTCTAGAAATTGACATACCGCGGGGGTAGCGAACAGCGCGACACACGCCCGTAGTGCGAGCTATATACTACGGTTTACCAGAGTGGTTAAATGCCCATACACCTAATGATTGTCCTCTATGATACTAGGTGCCATGTGTGTGTTAACATATCTAATACATAGTAATGACTGGAGAAAAACTACACATGCAAGAAACAGAAATATAAATAGCATGCAAAGTACTGTAAATAATTTGGCAAGGTATCTTGCCTGGTAAGAAAGCTGCAAGGTGTACTGTCCAGAAGTCAAACGCACAAGACCAAAAGCTATGGCCGCAGAACAATGTCTCCGGATGCTGAAATAAACATCACCAACGTTTCTGAAATAAGCAAAATAGCTAGAAAGTATAACTTGTATCGAGGTGGGGGTACAAATTATGTGATTTAACACTAAGGAATAATCATCGGGTCACAATCTACAAGATTAACTCAAACTTATCGAACTCTAACTACAAAATACAAAATTTTCAAATTCAAGATTACAACTATAATCTTAGCAAACTATGGGTCCTTAACAAGGAATAAAATTACTTGGCCTACTATTAGAAGTGTCAGGTGGCACTAATTGAAAGACGGAGAAAAGAAGAACATATTTTAGTCGTTGCGCATTAGCGAATGTTAAGGTCGCAGATGAACAACATATGAAATTAAAATATAAGGCTCTAGATAATATCATAGTTTTCTAAGGTGAAGGTGGCGAGCAATTCTCCGTGTTTGAGGTATGATCTCATGGGGAATGTCATATTCGTTGCTCTGGGCTTCCTGAGGTACCGTCTGCTAATATCACGACAAGAACCTATATCCTAACACTATATCACTATGCACACTAGGTTCTGTTCTAACATTCGATCTCAGATTTCTAGTGGTTCCTCAAAACTGGGGTCAACCACTAGGGTCAAACATTAGGGTCCAATCTCTAACTAGCTCTTAGCAGTGCCTATACTACTCTTAGGTCATTCATGACTATAACAAGAAATAATGGTAAATTATTCTATAGGTAAGGGACGCTAGGGTTCATTAAGCATTCTACTTAGGGGTGTGTCAATATCCTAGCTGTACTTTTAGTAGGAAGGTTACCCTACCTATCATTCTATCAACAGGGACTTCTATATTATAGAAGAAAGCTACACTCAAGGAACTAATGAGAAGGCACATGAATCAAGCAGGATGCAATTTTTCAACGGAATAGATTGGAAGGAGGAGGAGGAGAAGCCATAGTCAGTTGTGGATGAGATCCTATACTCTAATCCTATTTGCAGGCTTGCTCGGTCCCTAAGTTGAAACCGAACAATTTAGTCGTAGACCTGCATGGGCCACCACAAAAACCATGTCACGCCCCAGTCCCAAAATGCCGAGGGACTAGACACGTGGCAATGGCCAGCAGGATGCACCGATGGACAAACCCAATTTAATGGATCCATCAGGGCATACTTAAGCTGTAAAATTAAGTCTACGACAACAGGCACAACTAATCTCATCCACACAAGATATAAAATATGATCCACAGAATAAATAAGGAATGTAAATCATCAGCTAGTCTCACAAAGTGCTTCGGGGAACAACCCGATAAATATCTGATACAATGGTTCAACAGGCCAGAATATAAATGACTAAAATAAATAAATACTGAGCATGAAACATGGATGCTCAGGAGAAGTCTTCGGCTAACACCTCGTCCTCGGATGGCGGTATAGCTCCTGGATCAGCTTCTGCTGCGGTCCCGTATACCTCGGGATAGATCTCGTCCTCAAATCCTGGGGACATAATCCGGATCCAGGTCCTCAGGGGACATAGCAAGGTACAGAAAATATACAAGCCAAAATATAAGCAGTGCAACAAATAATGAGATAAATAGGGCAAGTAAGTAACCATCTAAGTGAAATGCAAGATGAGAGCATCATGAGTACTTAGGCTGCGCCACTACAAGCTCTGTGTCGGGGAGCCGGTAGTGGTAATAACAAGTAATGTGTCTAGCTCTGCTCCGAGAGTCTAAGACCTCACAATAGTAGAAGATATATATAATAAAACAGCCTGTAGCCTGTGTGTCTCTCCCCACCTAATGTAATCACGCATATCATGACCATAACGTCTCATGTCCATGTCAAGCGGGATCATCTCTAATGCAACAAGTCATATGTATCTATAGAAATAGTATCTTTGTCAAGTCCTGTATCCTACACAGAATCACCACGAATATCTCGGGAATATCCTGTCTCATGAACAGTGTCAAGTGTCCTGGGTCGTATGGTACTTGATAAGACAAGTACTAGAATATATAGTGTCACGAATGTCCATCTCTAGATAACAGTACCCAACACTGCGTACAGTGTTGACACCCGACTGATAATCGGACGCTAAGTACGTCACACGGTCCTAGGTTGAGCATGCACAGCAATATAAATGAAGCAAAAAAATATGTAACAATACTGCAGAGTTTGGCAAGGTACACTTGCCTATGGTCCTGTTGCTGGTATGAATCAGAGTCCAAGTCACAGTCCAAATAGCCTATGTATTACAAATTTATCACGTCAAAAGATAATTTATTTTAATTTATTTAATTCTTGAATAATTATTCTAAAATCCTATTTTAATCTTATTATTCTGATTTTTATGTTAATTCCTAAGTTTTGTCAAAAGAAACTGAATTTTATCAACTCGAGACTCATGGCACACAAATCGAGGCGATCTGTTGACCAAAAAGTCAACCGACATAAACTCGACTTTCATGCATAATTTCCTGTAGATTTCAGCATCAAAAACATACTAGAATTTATGGCTCGTCCGAATTCAAATTCGTTTGGGAATTATGGCACATACAAATTTTGTATTGTGCACCGATGGTTAAATTCTAACCTAGAAGTTCTACAGAATTAATAGTATAAAAATACATCGAATTAAATTCTGGAAAAAACATATGTCAATGATCTCGATATTAGCTTTCCGAAACTTTAAACGGTTCATGATTCTGATTCCTGGTTCTCCCGAAATCGTAAAAACATTAAAACACGTCTATTTTCGGACATGCTGTGCTCTACGAATTTTCCAGAATTTAATACTCATAATTTTGTAAAACAAATTATATAATCAGAAAGCTAACCTCAATATCATTCTAACGCAAGAAATTAGGCCTCATTTGGAGTCCGGAGCTATGCGCAATGGCTTCTGGAAGATGAAGGAACCCTAGATGGCAATTCTCCAAAATCTCTCTTTCTAAAAAATAATGGGATAATTAGGGTTATAATAATATATATATAGGGATGTTGAGAGGCTGAATGAAAGTTGATAGGGTGACACATGTCATGATTTGATTGGATGGTTTTGGTTATATTTTTTTTTTTGATTCGCCTTTGTCAAAATATTATTTAAGTCGTTTTAAATCTAAATAACTCAAAATAAACATTAAAAATAATCATGAAAATCTGGAAAAATTACAGAAAATATATTTTGAACCTAAAAACCCTAGAAAAATATTTGGAATAATTATATATTCACAGATTTCCTACTATAATTAGGAGAAGCTCTAAAAATTAGTTTTGCCATAAAACTAAAAATAAATACTAACATTATTCCAAAAATTCTGAAATAATTTCAGAAAATATATAATAATATTATAAACCTTAGAAAATAACTTGGGTCCATTCTATATTTCTGAGCTTGCACCATAAATTCTACAAGTCCTAAAAATTAGTTATTAGCCTAAATAACTCCCAATAAATACTAAAAATACTCAGAAAATTCCCAAAAACTTCTAGAAAATATATTTTATTATTTAGAACCTAAATTAAAAGTTTGGAATATTTTTAATTATATTTGAATCTAAAATAATATCTTGAAAATCCTAGAAAATTATAGAAAATTGTGAAAAATTCAAATTAAAAATTTCTGAAAAATTAGGGGGTTACAATCTACCAAACTTATAAAAATTTCGTCCTCGAAATTAAAATTAAGCCATGGTAGAAGTCAAGAATGGTCTAAGATTTGCATTAGTTAAAATGTAAGGCTAGGTTTAACGGAGTGGACGATGTTGCACGTTGCACATTCCAAAAATCATGGGAGAAATTCACATGAGTGAAAATAGGTTTCTTCGTGTGTCATGTCCAATAGTGTGGATACCTAAATGCTCTTTTGCATAAAAGCGCCCAACAATTGAAACGTTGCACAAAGATAGAAATTGGAGGATGGGCATGTCTAAGACAAGGTGTAGAATTTGTAGGAAGGCAGTGACTAGGGAAGTGCTCCAATTATTTAAGCAATGGTAAGGCGCGCCGAGGGATACCATATTGTAGAACTAAATAAAAATGTCGTGTTCTATTCCTAAGTGGATTCGAGCTAGCCTCAGTCTCACTATCTAAGCCAAGTAGGTCTACTTCTTAGGTGAGGGGGTTTCACAATCCAGCCAACTTAAGACAATATCGTCCTCAAAATTAAAATAAGGCATAATTTGTTAATCCTTCGTGTACATAAGGCAAGTCAATCGCAATCTCCTTGCGACAATTAAAATCCTAATCATATCCATTGCAATCACTTCTAGGTTAAGATGACCACTAATCCAATCAAATTCAACCTATGGTTATCTCTTCTCGCTTTTTCAAATTATCCATATCCAAATTTAAATTAAATCCATATATCATCTTCAAGATTTAAATACGCATATAAATTTTATCTCACGATCTCCAATTATCATAATCTCCTCTAGAAGTAATTCGAGTCCATTATTATTCCTGTTTTTACTTATAAATTTTTGTATGCTTCAACTTCTTAAATTCCATTCACATCCTTAATATTTTAAATAGGTAGTCCAACCATCAAGTTTTTTTTATTTTAACTCAAATCATCAACTTAAAAAAATAATTTAAATGCAGTCCACCATTGTTCAAGTCTGAAATTCCATCTTTTTATCCTCTAAATTTTAAGTTGATGATTTTACCTTCATTGTTTAAATCATGTACTTAAGGTATAAATATCAGGTCCTCAATATCAATTCATTAATCCTCATCTTCTTAGTCATTCTTCTAAAATTCTCAAAATTAAAATGGCTTGAACCTCTCCCAATTTAATCTTACTCGATCACAATCTAAAAGAAATTCCTCTCGAGTTGACAATGCACTACTACCCAACTTAGAATTTACCCATCTATCACATAAGGCTATATACCTTAAGAGAATATTCCTTAATATGTTTACTCATGCCATTCAATCCTCGAACTTCAATGCCGACTATATCACATATGATATGTCCTTAATTACGAATAATGATCCTCAAGTATGTGATCGGCCTATGGGGTATATCTAGTATTCTCTGTGTATCAATTTATACCAAGCACGATGTTTCGTCTTTACGAAATAAGGGAAGACGGAGACCAATAATAAAGAGTTCAAGGGTAGCGTAATAGAATAGAAGTATTGGGATCAAGGCGTTTAAAGAATTCAATTGGGAATTGTCAAAGCAGTTGTGGATTGAAATCCTATTTTGGTAATCCTTTGTTCGCCTGCTCGTATTAGTACAGTTATGTAACCGATACGATATGTCAGACATGTCTAGGGCAAGTATATTCGTTTACTAATCACTACATATCTCAATCCACGTAAGGTATTATTGCGAGGGCGAATCAAGCGCACTATGGTTGATCAGACCATAATACACTGATTCTGAAATGTATTATTGTGGGCCTCCCCAATAATACATATGTCATGAACAAGCTCGATAAAGAATAAGCTTGCAAAACTAGGCTATAAAATAGCACAATAAGTCAAGGTAGTATATGAAATATAAGCACGCTAGATGATAATGAAAGGAGGTACAAATTATTCAAGTTCACAAAACGAACAAAAATGAGCAACAATAATAAAAGACTCTACAATCTCTACAGTTATCATACAACCTCCTTGTCTAAGTTGCTAGTCGACCCAATAGGGCATGAACCTCTAAATTCTATTGTCTGAATAAACACTGTCATCTTATGCTAGCATACAATTATTGTCATTCAGTTACACCGCCTTGATAGGTCAAGTGGACTATGTGGTACTAGTCTCAAGGGAAAGGGAATATAACTTGTATCGAGGTGGGGGTACAAATTATGTGATTTAACACTAAGGAATAATCATCGGGTCACAATCTACAAGATTAACTCAAACTTATCGAACTCTAACTACAAAATACAAAATTTTCAAATTCAAGATTACAACTATAATCTTAGCAAACTATGGGTCCTTAACAAGGAATAAAATTACTTGGCCTACTATTAGAAGTGTCAGGTGGCACTAATTGAAAGACGGAGAAAAGAAGAACATATTTTAGTCGTTGCGCATTAGCGAATGTTAAGGTCGCAGATGAACAACATATGAAATTAAAATATAAGGCTCTAGATAATATCATAGTTTTCTAAGGTGAAGGTGGCGAGCAATTCTCCGTGTTTGAGGTATGATCTCATGGGGAATGTCATATTCGTTGCTCTGGGCTTCCTGAGGTACCGTCTGCTAATATCACGACAAGAACCTATATCCTAACACTATATCACTATGCACACTAGGTTCTGTTCTAACATTCGATCTCAGATTTCTAGTGGTTCCTCAAAACTGGGGTCAACCACTAGGGTCAAACATTAGGGTCCAATCTCTAACTAGCTCTTAGCAGTGCCTATACTACTCTTAGGTCATTCATGACTATAACAAGAAATAATGGTAAATTATTCTATAGGTAAGGGACGCTAGGGTTCATTAAGCATTCTACTTAGGGGTGTGTCAATATCCTAGCTGTACTTTTAGTAGGAAGGTTACCCTACCTATCATTCTATCAACAGGGACTTCTATATTATAGAAGAAAGCTACACTCAAGGAACTAATGAGAAGGCACATGAATCAAGCAGGATACAATTTTTCAACGGAATAGATTGGAAGGAGGAGGAGGAGAAGCCATAGTCAGTTGTGGATGAGATCCTATACTCTAATCCTATTTGCAGGCTTGCTCGGTCCCTAAGTTGAAACCGAACAATTTAGTCGTAGACCTGCATGGGCCACCACAAAAACCATGTCACGCCCCAGTCCCAAAATGCCGAGGGACTAGACACGTGGCAATGGCCAGCAGGACGCACCGATGGACAAACCCAATTTAATGGATCCATCAGGGCATACTTAAGCTGTAAAATTAAGTCTACGACAACAGGCACAACTAATCTCATCCACACAAGATATAAAATATGATCCACAGAATAAATAAGGAATGTAAATCATCAGCTAGTCTCACAAAGTGCTTCGGGGAACAACCCGATAAATATCTGATACAATGGTTCAACATGCCAGAATATAAATGACTGAAATAAATAAATACTGAGCATGAAACATGGATGCTCAGGAGAAGTCTTCGGCTAACACCTCGTCCTCGGATGGCGGTATAGCTCCTGGATCAGCTTCTACTGCGGTCCCGTATACCTCGGGATAGATCTCGTCCTCAAATCTTGGGGACATAATCCGGATCCAGGTCCTCAGGGGACATAGCAAGGTACAGAAAATATACAAGCCAAAATATAAGCAGTGCAACAAATAATGAGATAAATAGGGCAAGTAAGTAACCATCTAAGTGAAATGCAAGATGAGAGCATCATGAGTACTCAGGCTGCGCCACTACAAGCTCTGTGTCGGGGAGCCGGTAGTGGTAATAACAAGTAATGTGTCTAGCTCTGCTCCGAGAGTCTACGACCTCACAATAGTAGAAGATATATATAATAAAACAGCCTGTAGCCTGTGTGTCTCTCCCCACCTAATGTAATCACGCATATCATGACCATAACGTCTCATGTCCATGTCAAGCGGGATCATCTCTAATGCAACAAGTCATATGTATCTATAGAAATAGTATCTTTGTCAAGTCCTGTATCCTACACAGAATCACCACGAATATCTCGGGAATATCCTGTCTCATGAACAGTGTCAAGTGTCCTGGGTCGTATGGTACTTGATAAGACAAGTACTAGAATATATAGTGTCACGAATGTCCATCTCTAGATAACAGTACCCAACACTGCGTACAGTGTTGACACCCGACTGATAATCGGACGCTAAGTACGTCACACGGTCCTAGGTTGAGCATGCACAGCAATATAAATGAAGCAAAAAAATATGTAACAATACTGCAGAGTTTGGCAAGGTACACTTGCCTGGGGTCCTGTTGCTGGTATGAATCAGAGTCCAAGTCACAGTCCAAATAGCCTATGTATTACAAATTTATCACGTCAAAAGATAATTTATTTTAATTTATTTAATTCTTGAATAATTATTCTAAAATCCTATTTTAATCTTATTATTCTGATTTTTATGTTAATTCCTAAGTTTTGTCAAAAGAAACTGAATTTTATCAACTCGAGACTCATGACACACAAATCGAGGCGATCTGTTGACCAAAAAGTCAACCGACACAAACTCGACTTTCATGCATGATTTCCTGTAGATTTCAGCATCAAAAACATACTAGAATTTACGGCTCGTCCGAATTCAAATTCGTTTGGGAATTATGGCACATACAAATTTTGTATTGTGCACCGATGGTTAAATTCTAACCTAGAAGTTCTACAGAATTAATAGTATAAAAATACATCGAATTAAATTCTGGAAAAAACATATGTCAATGATCTCGATATTAGCTTTCCGAAACTTTAAACGGTTCATGATTCTGATTCCTGGTTCTCCCGAAATCATAAAAACATTAAAACACGTCTATTTTCGGACATGCTGTGCTCTACGAATTTTCCAGAATTTAATACTCATAATTTTGTAAAAGAAATTATATAATCAGAAAGCTAACCTCAATATCATTCTAACGCAAGAAATTAGGCCTCATTTGGAGTCCGGAGCTATGCGCAATGGCTTCTGGAAGATGAAGGAACCCTAGATGGCAATTCTCCAAAATCTCTCTCTCTAAAAAATAATGGGATAATTAGGGTTATAATAATATATATATAGGGATGTTGAGAGGCTGAATGAAAGTTGATAGGGTGACACATGTCATGATTTGATTGGATGGTTTTGGTTATATTTTTTTTTTTGATTCGCCTTTATCAAAATATTATTTAAGTCGTTTTAAATCTAAATAACTCAAAATAAACATTAAAAATAATCATGAAAATCTGGAAAAATTACAGAAAATATATTTTGAACCTAAAAATCCTAGAAAAATATTTGGAATAATTATATATTCACAGATTTCCTACTATAATTAGGAGAAGCTCTAAAAATTAGTTTTGCCATAAAACTAAAAATAAATACTAACATTATTCCAAAAATTCTGAAATAATTTCAGAAAATATATAATAATATTATAAACCTTAGAAAATAACTTGGGTCCATTCTATATTTCTGAGCTTGCACCATAAATTCTACAAGTCCCAAAAATTAGTTATTAGCCTAAATAACTCCCAATAAATACTAAAAATACTCAGAAAATTCCCAAAAACTTCTAGAAAATATATTTTATTATTTACAACCTAAATTAAAAGTTTGGGATATTTTTAATTATATTTGAATCTAAAATAATATCTTGAAAATCCTAGAAAATTACAGAAAATTGTGAAAAATTCAAATTAAAAATTTCTGAAAAATTAGGGGGTTACAGACCGTGTGACTTACTTAGCGTCCGATTATAGTCGGGTGCCAACACCGTACGCGGTGTTGTGTATTGTCATCTAGAGATGGACATTCGTGACCCTTTACATTCTTGTACTTGTCTTATCAAGTACATAGACCCAGGATACTTGACACTATTCATGAGAAGGAATCTTTCTGAGATATTCATGGTGATTTTGTATAGGATACTGGTTTATGACATACACAGTTTACATGCTTAGATTATATCCTGACTTGTTGCATTAGTTTTGATCCTGCGTGTCATGGACATGAGATGTGAGATTTCATGGGGTGGGGAGAGTATTACCATATCAAAGGCTGATTATATTATATATATTAACATCTGGATGTGTCTTAGTCTCTGACACAAAGCTATGGCACCAATTCTGGCCCTTCGAGAAAATACTGCTATGGGTTTCTCCGACACTGATCCTGTAGTAGTCTCAGCCCGAGTATGACTAAAACTCTCAACTTGCATATCACTTAGCTGGTTATATATTTACCCTATTGTCCATTTATTGCTAAACTGCATTTATTTTGGCTTGTATTATCTGTACCTTGTATGTCCCCTGAGGACCTGGATCCGGACTATGTCCCCAGGACTAGCAGACGAGATCGACCCCGAGTTACACGGGACAGGAGCATTAGCAGGAGCAGAAGCAGGAGCAGGCACTAGAGCAGTACCAGATCCAGTAGACGAGTGATCACCGAGGGTATCTTCTGGGTATAGGCTTTATCCATACTCAGTATTTGCTGTGGTTATATTTATTCTTGTATCTTGACAGATGTATCAGACTCATTATCGGGTTATTTCCCCGAGTTTATATTATATTGAGATTGTTCTTGCTTTATGATTCTGATATTGTTGTATTCACTTCTGTGGATGAGATTATTATATTTAGACCATTATTGTTGTATTACAGCTTAAGTACGCCCCGATGGATCCATTAAATTGGGTTTGTCCATTGGTGTGTGCTGCTGGCCATTGTCACGTATCTAGTCCCTCGATATTTTGGGACTGGGGCGTGACATGGAGTGATATCTGAAGTGGGGGGGGTATAAGTTATGAAACCATAGTAGCATTGATCCTATGACTGCAAGTGGGGTGTGTGATAATGTGCAATATAGAGAGTGGTATCTAAGTGTGTGTGTGAGCTGATGACACACATGTGTTAGTATGAATATTGAGGTCTGCAGGGGGAAGCGTGGATTAAGGGGGTGACTGAACTATGAGGAATGTACACTTGATTATGCATCAGTTAGTATATCAGTTAGTTGTAATATTAGTTAGATAGTTATAAATGATATGAGTTAACAGTTAGTTAAGTTAGTGGTATACTATTATAGTTAGTACCAGTCATTAGTGTGTGTCCATGTGTCCTGATTGTGTCCAGTATGTGTGTGTATCCTAGTTGTGCTCGGGTCTGGGTTAGGGTTTACCGAGCTGGGAGGAAGGGAGGAGGAGCGCCTGAGAGAGAGGTCGACGAAGGAGGATATATATATATTTTTTTGGTAGAGTATATATATATATATATATATATATATATATATATATATATATATATATATATATATATATGTGTGTGTGTGTGTGTGTGTGTGTGTGTGTGTGTGCGCGTGCGCGCGCTAAGATAGGTGCCAATTGTTTAATAATTCTTTTCGAAATTATGATCTTATCATCAGTAGTTTGTCACTTGAATGAAAAATGAACTAATAGAGCTAAGATAGGTGCTAATGATTAATATCATTGTGTTATAAATGAGTCTTTTATGCACATCAAGAAGAGGTAGCTACTATGTTGTTAGTATCGTGTACAATACACTCTTATGGTATGATATGATATACTACTATTTTTTATAAATATTGGTTTATCTAATAAAATACAAATTAGGATGATAGTTTTGTAGGTTTATCTATTTGAGTCATGATGTCATGTATACTTAAGAATTTGGATTCTAGAACTAGATTGAACTGTAAACGATGAAACAAGTAAAAGAATTATCAAAAAATTATATCAAAATCATTTTCCTAAGTTCTAGGGTTACTGTATCCTACGATATGCGATAGTGATATTATATTCGAAAATCTAAGGTATGTGTACTAAACATTTTGATGTTCTTCATCTCCTTGCTCTGGACAGAGCTAAGTCCTGGTCGTTCTCTCTAAGTTGTGTGCAACAAAGAAAAACCGGTAGTACAGGAATTTTACCACTAGGAGCATTTGAGATACGTCTGCACATAGAACTCAAATCAACTCTTAGGGCAGTGCTTCGTACGCGACTTTCCCCAAGGCCGATAACATTAATTTATGTTTCTTTTGTTTCAAGTTTTTTTTAAGATAAACCAAAAAAAGAAACAATGTCTAACTTGCATTGTAACTTTGTATTCATGTGGTGGCAGATAGAATTATAGTCAAGAAAACTTTGCTAACTTGTATTATAACTTTGTTGTGCTTAGTATCTATAGTGTAGGTAAGATCTAGGGATTTTAATCACTTATCCATAAAGGCGGAGATGAAGTACTTTTTCACTTTTATCAATGATTACTCGAAGTACGCTTTTGTCTAACTCCTCAAGTCGAAATATGAAACTTCAAAAAGTTCAAGGACTTTAATGCAGAAGCTGAAGACAAATGGGTCAACAACTCAATGGTCTTAATAAAAAAAAAGGTAATTATAATTAAATATATGTATTAATATACCAATTACCAAGTAAAGCTCCTTAAAAAGAGATAAAGCATCACAAGAAGCATCAGAGAGTTACTATATTAGTTTTGCATTATTCTTAATAAAAATACATACTATATCGATCAAACCACTTGATTAGTATATGGATTAAAGGTCTATCTCTCTTGCAACTAAAATATACACTGGATCGTAACCCTATCCAAGCACGATAACTCATATTTTGAATCATTCATGATAAACATGATATATCTAAACTCTTGATCTTCTATACTAGTTTCTAGGTTAAGATTGGTTAAATTTAGGATTTGTGCAACTTTGCATGAAGAGTATCAACTCTACATTTCTTGGGGTATCACTATCAATTGGGCTTGTATTTTTTATTAGGCCTCTTTTATTTCTTGGTCCATATTTTGAACAATTTTGTTCGTATAAAAAAATTATGTTCTACATATTTCTAAAATTCACGATTATATAAATTTTTAGAAAAATTATATTTATATGGTTGCAATGATTTTTAGGAAAATTCATGATTATAACAAAGTTTTCTCGACTAAAATTCTATCAGCTACCACAGGATCTTCCTCTCCCTAGATCTAAGAGTTGATCCTTAGTATTCTGTTCATAGTAAAGTTTTAAAACAAATATTTGCATTCTTCATTTTCATACTTGCTGTTTATTCAAATATGTTAGTACCACGGTAGCACAAACATGTTAATATTTGTCAGCACAAATTTTTAGTACTTGTTAGTATTAAACTTGTTAACACTATTAATTAAAGAAATATTTGCTTATAACCATTTATTTAAGCACTATGTGTGTGTCCGTGTGTGTGTCCATGTGTCAGTGTGTCTCCATGTATGTCCGTGTCCACGTGTGTCCATATGTGCCCGTATGTGTCCGTGTCCATGTGTGTCCGTGTTAGTATAAATTGTGTCATTAGGGTTGTGACCTGTGTGTGTCCATGTGTCCGGGTCCATGTGTCAAGGTTAGGGTTGTGTCCTGTGTGTGTCCATGTGTCCTGATTATGGCCAGTATGTGTGTTGTGTCCTAGTTATGTCATGTGTGTGTCAATGTGTCCTGATTGTGTCCAGTATATGTGTGTGTGTCCTAGTTGTGTCCGGGTCTGGGTTAGGGTTTACCAAGCCGAGAGGAAGGGAGGAGAAGCGCCTGAGAGAGGGGTCGATGGAAGAGGCCCACGCCGGAGGGAAGAACACGGCCGCGTCGTGGTGGGGGGCGAGGGAGGCGGTCAAGGGATGGGTCATCGAAGCCGTGTAGGGTTGCCGGAGCCGCGTAGGGTCGCCGGGGGAAGATGGAACGCTAGTGGGGGCGCACGTTTTCGAAAAGTTGGGGGGGGGGAGAAATGAAAAGTCGAATAGATGAGGGAACCCTATATTCAGTAATTTAGCGACGTCCGCAAGAGACGTCGCTAATTAAAAAATTAGCGACGCATAAAAAGACGTCGCTAATTAAAAAAGTAGCGACGTCATAAAAAGACGTCGCTAAACGTCGCTAATTAAAATTTTGCGACGTTAGAGACATCGCTAAAACGTCGCTAAAGATAAAAAAATGTCGGTAAATACGTCGCTAAACGTCGCTAAATTATAAAAATTAGCGACGTTTAGCAACGTTAAAGAAGCTTATAGCGACTATTCTTTTAAAAACTGAAGTACAGTCGCTAAACGTCGGTATGTGTCGCCAATAGCGACGTATAGCAACGTTTATTTTAGGAGTCACTCAAGTCTTTAATATCAGCAACGTTTTACTATAACGTCGCTAAAGAATTTGCTATTTCATCATATTTTGGTAGTGATGGTTGCTGGCGACGAGCGTCGTCACAATCGTTTGCAAGGTATCCATTTGCTTCTGCTGTGCCTCGGCCTGAGTCCGCTGCGCCTGAAATTGAGCCTTAATCTGGGACTCGAATTGGCTTTGACGTAGTTCTGCCTGCCTTTATTGCGTTCCCATCAAACGCATCATCCTCTCGAACGGATTGACAGAGGGCGCGACTGCTGGACTTCCCGAGCTGCCCGAAGTATCGAAACTGCTCCCTTGCACCTGTGCCACCACCTGGGCTTGTGCATCCGACTCTGAGGTCGTTCCTTTAAAAAAAGTAACTTGCATCAGTCTCAAAATATATTATGGACTCACTGTATGGAACACATCTCATTTTGGCCAAACAAATTCAAGAGTTCAACTGGGAGGGACATGGTCGTTTCAAGAAAAACTCTTTTGACACGAAGGTCAAAGGATTCTCGGATACCAATATGTCACACCCCAATTTTCACTAAATCGATAATCGTCCCCCGGGCATGATGTCGTGCACGCGTAAGGCGCACGTGCACAAGGCCTAGGCATAATGATACACTTTAGAACACATGTAACAGAGTACGTAATAAGATATCACACATTGAGATATAGAAAAGTTTTCTTTGTTGATAATGAATATCTGGTTACAGACTCTTGACCCAAAAGTAATAAGGATGCCGCACAGGCTTACAACTTGGACGCAAAATAAGATAGCCGATCCATACATTACATCCTTACTAATATTTTAAAATGTGCAAACCACCTTCGGTGCGAGTTAGCACCATCGCCTAGGAGCTTCAAAAGGTATGCGCGGGCTCCTTGTGATTATGTACTTGAGCTTCAAAAGGTATGCGCGGGCTCCTTGTGATTATGTACTTGA
The DNA here is from genome assembly GCA_036927795.1 of Iris macrosiphon. Taxonomy (NCBI): domain Eukaryota; kingdom Viridiplantae; phylum Streptophyta; class Magnoliopsida; order Asparagales; family Iridaceae; genus Iris; species Iris macrosiphon. Next base: position 355,586,734 of record JAYESA010000004.1, read on the forward strand.
GCTCCAAAAGTCACAAACACGAACGCGCCGGATCAGTGAAGGGTTAGGGGAAACTTCAGCTCCTCACCGCGTCGCTTGGGCTCGGGGAACCTGCTGCAACGAGGGTCAATACTTCAAAAAGTACCAGTGAGAGCTAGCTAGCCCAATATACCAAAATCGATATCGTATTCAAGTGGACATGCACATTATTATTGTGTGATCTTTTTATCTTGCCTTAGTTCAATTCTTTATATACGATAGAATGAAATAACATAACAAAATGTGCCACCGATCGGTGACTTTACCTGTAACGTCTGAACCACATGTACAAAACTTACCATGACCTTCTCTTCCACGAAGACATAGTTAGTCTGCACAGTTTAGATATACATAAGGATCACTATCTTAACTAGCCGTCATGGACTATAGTCTGAGTAGACGGCGATGCTTACAGCGCAGGTAGCGAGTCCCGCTACAAACTTTTGCCTCACCCGTGCTAAGTTGCTAGCACGACTAATTGCTGTTACGCCCGGGACGAATCGGCCCCGGTGCCCCGACGACCGTTCGCAGGAACCATATACATTATGCACAAGTTGTCCATGACCATTGACGATCTAAACACTAAGTTAACATACGAATCATTTTAAGACATCAACATGAGCATAACTACTTTAGTATAGTGCGATGTCATAGTCTTCTAGCTGATATGATCAAATCACAAGTTATATACTCCCCATTGAACAGTTATAGATGAATAAGTTCTAACTACAACTAAACACAAAATAGATACATGTATAATGGACAAGCACGCAACAATATGACCGTATAAGAATTTATGTGGCAAGCATTAAGTGTTTGAAGTTTACTTCTTCTTTTATCTTGACTCAATTCTATTCTTTTGGTACCGTTGATCGGAACGCACAAACGAGTCATTTTATTAGGAATGAAGACTTGGAAGAAGTAGGGGTGAGCATTATTCAGTTTTGGACCGAAAACCGAACCGAATAAGATATTCGGTTCGGTTTAAAAAAATCGGTTCGGTTTCGGTTTTGAAAATAGTAAATTTTCTTATTCGGTTTCGGTTTCGGTTTTGGATTTCAGTTTCGATCAAAAACTAAAAACCGAATAAGAAAATATAGTTTAAATATATATATATATGTCACGCTCCAGTCCCAAAATACCGAGGGACTAGACACGTGGCAATGGCCAGCAGCACACACCGATGGATAAACCCAATTTAATGGATCCATCGGGGCATGCTTAAGCTGTAATATAACAATAAGTAGGTCCAATGATACAAGTCACAGTCTATACTAATCTTATCCACAACAGATAATCACAGATCAAATGCCAGAATAATACAAATAAAATAGACTAACAAATCTCAATAAAAGTGTCTTGGAGAACAATTCGAGAACAAGTCTGATACATCAATGCAATAGACTGTAAATAAAATAACTAGAAACAGAAATAAATGAGTATCTCAAGCCAATACTCAGGAGAAGTCCTCTGGCACAATATCGTCCTCGGGTGTCGGTACAGCTCATGTATCTGCTCCTGCTGCTGACCCGTATACCTCGGGATAGATCTCGTCTGCAAATCCTGGAGACATAATCCGGATCCAGGTCCTCAGGGGACATAACAAGGTACAGATAATACAAGCCAACATGAATGCAGTGCAGCAAATAATAAAATAAATAGGGTAAGTATGTAACCATCTATGTGAAATGCAAGTGAGAGCATCACTAGTACTCAGGCTGAGCCACTACAAGCTCTGTGTCGGGGAGCCGGTAGCAGTAATAATGAGTAATGGGCCAAGCTCGGGCTTAGAGTCTTGTGCCTCGCAATAATAGGGGTTATATATATGATCAGCCTGTAGCCTGTGTGTCTCTCCCCACCCCATGTAATCACACGTCTCATGTCCACAATACCTCATGTCCATGTCACGCACGATCATATCTAATACAGCAAGTCATATAGTATCCATGAATATAATGTCTATGTCATAAACTTGTATCCTATACAGAATCACCATGAATATCTCAGGAAGATTCTGTCTCATGAATAGTGTCAAGTGTCCTGGGTATAATGTACTCGATAAGACAAGTACGAAAATGTAAAGGGGTCACGAATGTCCATCTCTAGATGACATACACAATATCGCGTACGGTTTTGGCACCCGACTAATAATCGGACGCTAAGTAAGTCACACGGTCCTAGGTTAAGCATGCACAGCAATATAAATAAAGCAAGGAAAAATGTAACAAGAACTGCAAAGTTGGCAAGGCATACTTGCACAACGATGTATAAATAAGTCAAGAAAATAATTAGCAAAACTGCAGGATTTGACAAGGTACACTTGCCTGGGGTTCTGGCTCCAACTATAGCTCTAGTCTCAGTGTGATCTGCAGGTACTACTCCGGTTGCTGAAATAAACATCACCAACAGTCTCAAAAAATATCAAATAGCTAGAAACGGCTGTCCTTAAGTCCAATTTGGACACAGGGGCAAAAATGATATTTCTGGGTCAAAGCGGGGTCCACATGTGGGCCACTTTGCACCGAAAAATGTGTCAGGGTCAAAGGTCTCCAAATTCGTCAAATTTAGTGTCAATAAGTCAGGGACGATGATACGAACCCAACAGAACTTCCAGAATTGGATTCCGATGAGCCGATCACAAAATCGTCCGTCAAGTAAAGCCGGTGGGGCCCACGATACGCGATTTTGTTAACGTTCTCAGAATTGAACCAAACTTGGGTCACAGGACCAGCGTATTGCTATGAGTCCGATGGCACAAGTTTTGTCTCGATCCGACGTGTGTACACAAAGTTACAATGTGTTCCAGAACAGGCGGATACGGGACGTTGTCGGCGGATACGCGTTGATTCCGGTGTGCACGCACATCCGAATCAACTTCTACGAAATTCCGCACGTCCGTATCAACGGCGCGCACGTTTTGGTAAAGACCGTGTGCGACCAAGTCGTCCCGTTTGGCGGGGCGCACTCAGTTCTGGGGTGAAACAGGGCGTTGGTTTTCCTGCTTTTGGATCGCGGTTCACGATCGCCCAGGACGCGACGTACCGAGCGGGTTGCACGGGCATCGAGAGGGTTACACAGTCTACGCGTTACAACTGACGGGAAAGAAAATGGAGCAACGAGGAGAGAGAAAACAATACCTGAACAGGGCTCCGTGAAATCTGAATTTCACGTGTCCGTGTGTCTCCTTGACACGACGCGAGGGGACACCGTGTCCTGTGTCCGGGTTCTAGGGTTAGGGTTCTGTTCGAGTTCGCCGGAGCTGCTCGCCGGGGTTAGGTCGTCAGGCGGAGGCGCTGCTGCTGCGGCGAGGCGGTTCGACGGCTGGCCGGCGACGGTTGCACTGGGCTCGACAGGTCGGACGGAGCTGCTGCGGGCGGCTTAGGCGAGCGGAGATGGCTGCTGCGATGGTAGAGCGGGAGGAGGAGAGGGTGCTGCTGCGAGTCGGGGGACGGCCGAGGGGGACCGGAGCGGCTCGGGGCTGCTCGCGGAGGGAGGCGGCTAGGGCGTCGGGGGTTTGGGGGCTTGTCGACGGAGCGGGAAGGTTAGGTCGGTGGTCGGGAAAGATGAGGTGGAGGCTGTGCTGGGCGGCCGGAGTTGGGCGGCTAGGTCTAGGGCGGAGGGAGGTGGTCTAGCGGGGCTAGGGCACAGTCGGAGAAGAGTTGTGGAGGTGGTGGTCGAGGCAGGGTGTGGGCGACGGTTGGAGAGGGACGACAGAGAGGAGTTATGGAGATGGTGGTCGGGCGGAAAGGTTAGCGGCGAGGCGAGGGCTCGAGGGAGTTCGTCGAGGAGACGGCGGAGGCGAGGGGAGAAGGTGGAGTCGGGGTGCTGCTGCAGGTGGAGTCGGGGTGAGGACGAGGGAGGAGGAGGCTAGGGTTCAGGCGAGGCGACGACTAAGGGTGACCGGGGCTGCTGCGGGCGGTGAGGAGTCTGGAGAAAGGCGGCGGCGGCGGAGATGATAATTAGGGTTGCGGCGCGGCTGGGCACGGAAGTCAAGAGGCTTAAATAAGCCTGAACAGTAATCCCGATAAGATTAGGGTTCGGTCGGGTTTCGGGTTTGGGTCGGGTTTCATGGATCCGACCCGACCCGACCCGTTAAGCTGGGTTGGTCTAGTTCGGTTTAGCGGTTTGGTTCGGTTTATTTTGGTTCAAGTGAACCGAGTTCAGTCAAGTTTAATTCTACGTTGGTTTTTAAGGCTTTAAAAATGCTTCCGGAGTCCAATAAATTCCCAGAAAATTATCCTATGTCCAGTTTTCCATTTTACACCATAAAATATTATTTCCATAATATTTTAATATTAATTAACAGCAATAAAAAATTATTTAATTACCAAATACCTAGGTTTTAATTACAGAAAATTCTAAAAAATTACAGAAAATTCTAAAAAATTACAGAAAATTATAAAAAATCCAAATTAAAAATTCTTAAAAAATTAGGGAGTTTATAATCTACCCCCATTAAGAGGATTGCGTCCTCGCAATCAAAGAATAACCGGTCAACAGAGATGACACGGTTGCAAACATTGTTCGAAGTACGGCACGGTCAAGGGGAATCAAGGTTGAGGGTGTAAGAATAATACAAAGGAGAAAATTATTTCCATAAGCATTAAAAGTTATGCAATTTCCCGGATGAAGAAAATCTAGAAGACTACAGTTCAAAAAAACTAGATTATCACTAGGTTATCAATTATTAGCAAGTTCAAAACTACTAGGTCAAGGCTAAGGTACGAACCAACGGGCACGAGCTAAAACAATACTAGAAACAGAAAACTATAAAAACTTACGCGCATTAGCTACTCCATAAGTCTGCGCGTCTTCCAAAGTCATCGCTGGAGCTTGTTCACGTCCTTGCAGTTGATTCCTCTGCTGCTGTTGAGCCTGCTGGAAGAGTGTTGCTTGTGGTGCCAAGGGTGGCCTCGGCTGATATCCTCCTGGGGCTGGTGGTCTGACTCCTTCAACTCTCGTTTGCGGTGCTTCCAATGCTGGAGAGGCTGGCCTTGGTGCTGGTAAAGCTTGTTGGTTTACCATTGGTGCTCTTTCTCGACGCTCAGGGCATTCCCTTAATAAATGCTGACTGGATCCGCAAGCTAAACATAATCTACATTTTCGTCTGCACTCGTTCTCTATATGGCCTCGCCTGCGATAATATGGACAGACAGGTAGTACTTGAGGAGGTGCTTCTGGTGGCTGGTGCATGTGAGACTTCCTTGCAATTTCTTCCTGTGGTGCTCCGGCTAGTGCTGATGTGGCTGGTTGATGAATCATCAATGCTTTCTCTCGACGTTCAGGGCAATCCTTTACCGAATTCTTTTTGGATCCGCAAGATAAACATAGTCCCAATCTGCGTCGGCATTCTTTAGCGAAATGGCCTACCTTGCCACAGTAGTGACAAGTAGGAAGGACTAGTGCAAGTGGTGTAGATGCTCTCTGTGGTCGCTTTGCAACTCTTTTTTGTTGTGCTTGGTCTGGTGCTGATGCATACGGCCGCTTCTGGCTGGTCTCTATCCTTGTGTTGCACTCCATAGATCGTGCTGCAGCAAGAACGTCCGTTGCAACGGAGCTGATTATCTTCTGTAGCTCAGAGCTAAATCTGTCGATGAACTTCTCTGCTTGGTCTTGCTGAGCTTCTTTATGAACCTTCTGATAGGCTTGCATCATCGCGTAGAACTTTCAAAATATTTGTTGTTCGTCCATAGCCTGCCCTTGTGGAACGGTAGGCATCGGTGGAGCAAACTGCGTCGACGGTGGAACGTCATCTTCCTGGATTCTCGAGGTATGCTGACTTGCTGGACTACGTTGTTGTGATGATTGACCTGCACCAACTGGTGTCACTTCATCTTCGTGGGTAACCACAACACCTTGTGGTGTTCCTGGATGAGGCTCTTCGCCGGATTGTGGATTCATTTCTCTACAACCAAAATAAACTATAAGAGGCGCACAGGAATCAATGCAGGATGCAAGTCAAGAATTTAATTCGAATCCGATATGGAGATCAAGAACGATTCAACCAAGTGGATGAGATCCTAAAAACTTATCCTATTCTTATTGCAGGCTTGCTCGGTCCCTAAGTTGAAACCGAACAATTTAGTCGTTGACCTGCATGGGCCACCACAAAAACCATGTCACGCCCCAGTCCCAAAATACCGAGGGACTAGACACGTGGCAATGGCCAGTAGCACACACCGATAGACAAACCCAATTTAATGGATCCATCGGGGCATGCTTAAGCTGTAATATAACAATAAGTAGGTCCAATGATACAAGTCACAGTCTATACTAATCTCATCCACAACAGATAATCACATATCAAATGCCAGAATAATGCAAATAAAATAGACTAAGAAATCTCAATAAAAGTGTCTCGGAGAACAATCCGAGAACAAGTCTGATACATCAATGCAATAGACTGGAAATAAAATAACTAGAAACAGAAATAAATGAGTATCTCAAGCCAATACTCAGGAGAAGTCCTCTGGCACAATCTCGTCCTCGGGTGTCGGTACAGCTCCTGTATCAGCTCCTGCTGCTGACCCGTATATCTCGGGATAGATCTCGTCTGCAAATCCTGGGGACATAATTCGGATCCAGGTCCTCAGGGGACATAACAAGGTACAGATAATACAAGCCAACATGAATGCAGTACAGCAAATAATAAAATAAATAGGGTAAGTATATAACCATCTATGTGAAATACAAGTGAGAGCATCACTATTACTCAGGCTGAGCCACTACAAGCTCTGTGTCGGGGAGCCGGGTAGCAGTAATAATGAGTAATGGGCCAAGCTCGGGCTTAGAGTCTTGTGCCTCACAAGAATAGAGGTTTTATATATATGATCATCCTGTAGCCTGTGTGTCTCTCCCCACCCCATGTAATCACACGTCTCATGTCCACGATGCCTCATGTCCATGTCACGCACGATCATATCTAATGCAGCAAGTCATATAGTAACCATGAATATAATGTCTATGTCATAAACATGTATCCTATACAGAATCACCATGAATATCTCAGGAAGATTCTGTCTCATGAATAGTATCAAGTGTCCTGGGTATAATGTACTCGATAAGACAAGTACGAGAATGTAAAGGGGTCACGAATGTCCATCTCTAGATGACATACACAACATCGCGTACGGTATTGGCACCAGACAAATAATCGGACTCTAAGTAAGTCACACGGTCCTAGGTTAAGCATGCACAGCAATATAAATAAAGCAAGAAAAAATGCAACAAGAACTGCAAAGTTGGCAAGGCATACTTGCACAACGATGTATAAATAAGTCAAGAAAATAATTAGCAAAACTGCAGGATTTGGCAAGGTACACTTGCCTGGGGTTCTGGCTCCAACTATAGCTCTGGTCTCAGTGTGATCTGCAGGTACTACTCCGGTTGCTGAAATAAACATCACCAACAGTCTCAGAAAATATCAAATAGCTAGAAATGCCTGTCCTTAAGTCCAATTTGGATACAGGGGCAAAAATAATATTTTTGGGTCAAAGCGGGGTCCACATGTGGGCCACTTTGCACCGAAAAATGTGTCAGGGTCAAAGGTCTCCAAATTCGTCAAACTTAGTGTCAACAAGTCAGGGACGATGATACGAACCCAAAGGAATTTCCAGAATTGGATTCCGATGAGCCGATCACAAAATCGCCCGTCAAGTGAAGCCGGTGGGGCCCACGATACGCGATTTTGTCAACGTTCTCAGAATCGAACCAAACTTGGGTCATAGGACCAGCGTATTTCTACGAGTCCGATGGCACAAGTTTCGTCTCGATCCGACGTGTGTACACAAAGTTACAACGTGTTCCAGAACAGGCGGATACGGGGCGTTGTCGGCGGATACGCGTTGATTCCGATGTGCATGCACATCCGAATCAACTTTTACGAAATATCGCACGTCCGTATCAACGGCACGGACATTTCGGTAAAGACCGCGTGCGACCAAGTCGTCCCGTTTGGCGGGACGCACTCAGTTCCGGGGTGAAATAGGGCGTTGGTTTTCCTGCTTTTAGATCGCGGTTCGCGATCGCCACAGGACGCGACGCACCGAGCGGGTTACACGGGCATCCAGAGGGTTACACAGTCTACGCATTACAACTGACGGAACAGAAAATGGAGCAACGAGGAGAGAGAAAACACTACCTGAACAGGGCTCCGTGAAATCTGAATTTCACGTGTCCGTGTGTCTCCTTGACACGACGCGAGGGGACACCGTGTCCTGTGTCCGGGTTCTAGGGTTAGGGTTCTGTTCGAGTTCGCCGGAGCTGCTCGCCGGGGTTAGGTCGTCAGGCGGAGGCGCTGCTGCTGCGGCGAGGCGGTTCGACGGCTGGCCGGCGACGGTTGCACTGGGCTCGACGAGGTCGGGCGGAGCTGCTGCGGGCGGCTCAGGCGAGCGGAGATGGCTGCTGCGATGGTGGAGCGGGATGAGGAGAGGGTGCTGCTGCGAGTCGGGGGACGGCCTAGGGGGACCGGAGCGGCTCGGGGCTGCTCGCGGAGGGAGACGGCTAGGGCGTCGGGGGTTTGGGGGCTCGTCGACGGAGCGGGGAGGTTAGGTCGGTGATCGGGGAAGATGAGGTGGAGGCTGTGCTGGGCGGCCGGAGTCGGGCGGCTAGGTCTAGGGCGGAGGGAGGTGGTATAGCGGGGCTAGGGCTAGGGCACAGTCGGAGGAGAGTTGTGGAGGTGGTGGTCGAGCCGGGGTGTGGGCGACGGCTGGAGAGGGACGGCGGAGAGGAGTTGTGGAGATGGTGGTCGGGCGGAGAGGTTAGCGGCGAGGCGAGGGCTCGAGGGAGTTCGTCGAGGAGACGGCGGAGGCAAGGGGAGAAGGTGGAGTCGGGGTGCTGCTGCGGGTGGAGTCGGGGTGAGGACGAGGGAGGAGGAGACGAGGGAGGAGGCTAGGGTTCAGGCGAGGCGACGTCTAAGGGTGACCGGGGCTACTGCGGGCGGTGAGGAGTCTGGAGAAAGGCGGCGGCGGCGGAGATGATAATTAGGGTTGCGGCGCGGCTGGGCACGGAAGTCGAGAGGCTTAAATAAGCCTGAACAGTAATCCCGATAAGATTAGGGTTCGGTCGGGTTTCGGGTTTGGGTCGGGTTTCATGGATCCGACCCGACCCGACCCGTTAAGCTGGGTTGGTCTGGTTCGGTTTAGCGGTTTGGTTCGGTTTATTTTGGTTCAAGTGAACCGGGTTCAGTCAGGTTTAATTCTACGTTGGTTTTGAGGGCTTTAAAAATGCTTTCGGAGTCCAATAAATTCCCAAAAAATTATCCTATGTCCAGTTTTTTATTTTACACCATAAAATATTATTTTCATAATATTTTAATATTAATTAACAACAATAAAAATTATTTAATTACCAAATACCTAGGTTTTAATTACAAAAAATTTCAGAAAATTACAGAAAAATCCAAATTAAAAATTCTTGAAAAATCAGGGGGTTTACAATATATATATATATATATATATATATATATATATATATATATATATAGGTATATATATAGGTATATACTAAATATATCTAGGAATATTTATTTACTATATATATTTAAAAAAATCGTAAATAAACCAAAAATTGAACCAATTTAATTCGGTTCAGTTTCGGTTTTGTTTATTCGATTTTTGGTCGAATCCGGTTTTCCTTATTCGATTCGGTTTTGAACCGAACCGATGCTCACCCCTAGGAAGAAGGGCACTAATCAGAAGTAAAACCACTCACAAGTTGGTGAATCGGGAAAGAGAGAAAATAGAGATATTCAAGACTCTGCTTGTGCGTCACCTACACAATCACCTGCACGCACCAACAGATGATCAATATCTCCTGCTTTGGTCTCCAAGGGTTCGATACGAAATACAAAATCCAAAGAACGAAGATAATAAAATCTATCAAAATCGTTCAAGAAAACACAAGTCACAAAACCAACAAGAAAGCAACCAAGCGACATCGAATATGGGCAAAAAAACCAGCGCAACGGAAAGGTCCCTCTCGACTCTGTCGTCGAGTCCTTCCTTGAGGCACGATCCGTTGAATGTAGGACATGATTCCGAAGAAACCAATCCATAACGAGAAAATGATTTTGATTCAATCCGTCCCGATCGAACGATACCAAATATTTCTTAGTCGCGCTCCCCGAATAGGAAAAGTGGGACACTACACACAGGGTGGCTATAAATAGCAAGGTACCACACCCATACAAAAGGCTGGCTGGCTATCTATGGATTCACACTAGAACCAAGGAGAGAATTTCTGTGTCCGGATCGTCCACGGAGTAAAGAGAGTTGCTACACTCCTAACCCTCCATCGTCACCCCCAGATCAAAACAAATTTGTACTTAGATTGTCTCCTAGGACTCTACTCTGTACTTTCAAGTTTTCTAATCAAAATCAAGTCATCTTAGTTCTTCCTTTTGATTTAAATGGCAAACAAACCATAAGCTCCTGAGCAGGATGAATATTTTCTTAAAGACATTGAACCAAGTTCAAGCCTCAATCTTGGTCACATTATTAATTTACATTATTTATATTTAATTTTCATATTTTAAAATACAGAGTGAAATTATTTTAATAACAAAAACTATGCCTCGTTCCAACTTATTAAATAGGTTGAGTCATGTAGAAATCATACTCCACGTTAGCACTCTACGAAGCTTTAATCATTTCCTATCTCTACTCTTATAATGAGGCTTGAAAACAGTTAAAAATTGAGCCGTCTAAGCCGTTTGTAAATACTCCACTATATATATATATTTTAAAATAACTAATTATTTAACTATCTAATATTATTTATTTACAAGTAAATAATTCTAACTCAAGTGATTAAGGTGGGAGGTATTTTTCTTTGTTACTTGAGTTCGATTTTCAGAAACAAAGTATTTATAATAATTCATATTTAAATTTTTTAATAAATTTTTTTTACGCAATTGCAATGTACGTGCACGTTACTAGTTTAAGTAAAAGTATTTCGATAATTATGTTAAAGTCGATGGTCGTCCTAATCTTATATTATAAATAAAAATTTATCTTTTATAATTATAATTCTATCGAAAAAATAAAGATAACTTATTCATTATGGTGAATGTAGGAGACAAGTATGAATAATCATAATGTTAAATCTTGTCTGCGATTGTTATTCTTCATTGGTACCAATTTCCAACCAACTCTATTCCTCTTCTTCTTTCTCTTTTTTGGCAGTATCAAAGCTATTATATATGTACGTGCTTTGCACATATTTAATACTACTCGAAAAGAGTAAATAACAATTCTTTTTAATTTTTTCTATATGTAATTATTTATAGAGAATAATTCTAGAACAAAAACTTTCATAATGAACCTCTCATTTTTCATATTATAAAGTAGTAACTAGTAAGTATAGATAGATGAAGTGTAGGTTACATTGAGCCCAGGTGGCTCACATGTTATTCTCCCATCATATAATGCGTCAGTTTTCTGAAAATTCTTTGGGTCGGATCCTTGCCGGGCTGGGCTGGGCTGTGAGGATGACCCAAAGATCAATATTTACCCCAAGTGCCGAAGTAACAAGTGCACGACCGGGTCGGACTTCACTCCGATCGAGCCCAATCCGTTATCATCCCTCTTTAATATTCGCAGCGGCGTCGCCATTAATATTCCGCTTTCAGTTTCTTTTCCGTTCCAATGGCGGTAAAAAATCCTTCACCGCCACCGCTAGTCCGAAACGTCCGAAACCGATTCTTTCCCGAAACGGAAACTCTTGTCGTTTCGTCGCTGCTACCATTCTCTACAAGAACTTCTCCACGCAGTAGGGATCGGAATCAAGAAGAAGGAAAATGTCGGTGCTTCCCTACTGCGACGTCGACGACAGCCTCCGCGCTCTGGCCGGCCAGGCCGAGGGTTTCGGACGCCACGCCGTCGGCGGCCTCCATGGTGCTGTCTATCGTGTCACGAATCTGGATGGTACAGTCCGTCCGTCCTCTCTCTGTAGATGTTTTTAGGGTTTAATAGACTTGCTGGATTCTCGAGTTCTAGTTCATCTTGCACGGACACGACACCGCTATTGTCATGGCCGGTTCTTCGTTCCGGAGTCTTTTAGGGTTTATTCCGTAATTTTGACTTCTATTTCTATAACTTCATTAGCATTGCACTTGTCCTAGTGTATTATGGAGTGTCCGGATTGTGTCTGCTATGACATGGCCCAGATTTCTGGAATGTCCGCGTGCTCTCTTGCGGTACTGATCCTGGAATGAGATGAGTTGTAAGTTTTTTTTCAATTGGATTTTAATATAAGAAAGTTTCTTTGAAATTGTCAATTTTTAGGGATTTTTTTTTTAAATTTAAATAAAACATAGATTTATACTTGAGAATTTGATTTAACAAAAAAGTGTACTCCTTGCGCAGTTAGCATCAAGCGACAAAATAGAAATTATTCACCCCAAAGGTTACCACTTTTTTCAGCAGAACTTGAAAATAGAAGGAAAAAAATAGTAAATAGGACTCGTAGATATTGGTTACACGAGACCGCTGCCGCAATTCTTGTGTGACCTATAGATACTTTAGGAGGTGAAGCAGTGAACTACTTCTATCAATACATTTTTGGCTAAATTATCCTATTGGCATCCAACTATAGCATTTGTTTTTGGCAATGGCATCCCAACTTTAGAAATGTTTTTTTGAAGCACCTTTCGTCAATTTTGAAACACATCAGGACCATTTATAAAGAATATCTGACAGTATAAGTATTTAGATTGCGCTTTTGTACTACATTATATGCTTTTGAAGTGGTCTCGATGTGCTTCAAAATTAACGAAAGATGTTTCATAAGAGCAATTTATGAAGTTGGGGTTCCAAAATTGAGCAATTTAGTCATACATTTTTTAATGTAATATATATATATATATATATATATATATATATATATTCCCGCTCTTAATCATATCCGAATGTCCCCAAAATTACAACCGTTGGATCGTGTCTTTTTCTCAAGAGAAATTGGGCACTTTAGTGGTCTAATATAATGGTTTTAGTGATCTAATCTGAACGGTAGAAAAAGACACGATCAAACTGCTGTAATTTTGGAAACATTCGGAAATGCTTAAGAACGGGGATCTTGATCCCTCCTCTCCGTGTGTATATAGTTCTTTTTATGATTAGTAATCATATTGTGCAGATGATGGATGTGGATCACTTCGTGAGGGATGCTGCAGAGAAGAGGCACTCTGGATCATCTTTGAGGTTTCAGGAACCATTAACCTCTCTTCGTACCTGAGGGTATCATCATATAAGACGATCGATGTCCGAGGGCAGAAGATTACATTGACAGGCAAGGGCTTGCAGTTGAGAGAGTGCGAGCATGTCATAATATGCAACCTTGAATTCGAAGGTGGTAGAGGACACGATGTTGATGCTATCCAGATCAAGCCCAAATCAAGGCACGTATGGATCGACCGTTGCAGTATGCGTGAATTTAGTGACGGGCTTATTGACATCACCCGCGAAAGTACTGATATCACTGTCTCAAGGTAAGACAAATAGGTCATTGTGGGTGAATTATGTGATATATTTATTGTCATTGTGTCTTTGCTTGATGCTGAAACTATGCTTACTGTTTACACTATAACCCTTCAGATAATGCTTGCTAGGAAAGGCAGCATTAAACATGAACTTTTAATTGATTCAATCTAAAGTAAGGATAATTATTTTCTAGTAAACTTTTCACACTTTTCACACTTGGAACATCTATTTGATAATGTACTAGTTAGAATATTTTGTTGTGGACAAACATTGTTGGTTGTGTAAGATTATTTTGTTACGGTATATTTTAATCTTGAACAAAACCTGGACAAAAAATAGTATACCTTTATCCCTATTTTTGTATGCCCGGCGACATGAATCTCAATTTTTTTTTGTTCAGTTAATGAACATATCCTCACTAGAAGTAGTAAATACCATATTCTTTTCTCATATTTGATCCAAATTCGTTTAGCTTTACCACTAGTTTAGATCTTTCTTAAATAGGATATTAGCACTAGCTAGATCATAATGGGTTCATCTATTCTCGTTGTACATCTCCACAGACTCCAAACAATCCGACAATTTTTTCTCAAATTATCCTTAGTTGACACCACCTCTAACTTCCACGATGCACTCATTTCATATCCTAACCTTTAATATATTGCCGCTTATTCCCCGTCACCTTTTTTTAGTTCAAAGATATGAAAAATAGGAAAACAAAATGATGTAAAGTTGACACTAACAGTCTTTTGCAGTAATGCGTCAGGTTCTAAGTGTAGATTGTATCTTTGCAAATGCACATTATAATGGTTGTTATCTTCTTGTAAAGTATTATACATGGCACCGAAGGGGGTTTAAGTGGAAGCGATAGTAATTATAGTAATTATAGCTTCGATGCTTTGAACTGAACGTGACTCCTATGTTTCTGGATCACAGTCGTGAAACTTCCTACAAATGAGGAAGCTCTTTGGCTCACCTTGTAACATGTCTCCTAGGGAGGAGGAGAATAACTTATGTCGTACGAGCCTGGAGTTGCGCTCGTATAAGGCGATGTTGTCAAACACCAAGGTTATCATCGAAACGATCAAGTTGCAGCGAAAGTCAAGTATTGTGTACCAAGCACACATCAGAGTATACGCAGCGAAGCTCTCGATAGGGTCCAAATGAAATGCCACAGATGCGATGCCACAAAGGCGATGTAATACTCTTGCTCTTTTCTCTAGCCCACAAAGGTACTTACCGTTCATACATTATGTCCCGTATATCCAAGCAGCGCCACTACACCTGCGTACCTGAAATAATGCCCACAAACGTAGGTCAGTACACAGCCGTACTGGTGAGCGGGATAACCCACTCGTTTAAGCCGACACTAAGTAAAATAGTGAATGCAAACAGTTATATGGTGGTCTTTCTAGTTGAATCCTAGATTCATTTCATGGCATAGGGTATGACATGTTAAGGAAAGCTGTAAAGCAGATTAAGCATGCAAGCATTCAACTCAAGCCAAGCGACAAGCAATATATAACCAACTCGAAGGAAACTAGCATGCAAACTGTCCTACTCAAACCCAAGCAACTCGAGAACCTATCGAACCATTTTCCAAGCCTCAATATCCATCCTCCAACCAAACGTTATAATCCAATCTCGATATGCACACTCTTGCCTAGGCAAGGTGGCCGCGCCTACACGAAAGCACAAACCAACCAAAGTAGAGCAAACCAAGCCTTATCTATATGAAGTCACTGGCCGAGCCATAAAGGACTTTGATCGGACTGATCAAATGTGGTTCTACTCGAAACAGCGCTAAGTAGCGAACCCGCCTGAATCGCATTAAACCGTCGGCACCGCGCCCGAGACACGTTACCAAGTTGTCTCCTGCATGGCCGAACGGTCCCGGTGCCCCGGAGCCTTCCCGTTCGAGGAGACCAAATCCCGTGCAACACAAGTTGTCGGTAACATGCAGACACCAAGTAGGTATGACGAGAGGATCGAATATTCTCACCCCACCAAGCGATCCTAGACTTGTTCAACCAAAATCCAACCAAAATATCCATAACCATTCTCCAATATATAGCCCAAGGCACAAATCTCAAGTTATTCCCATAGGCACTATGTCGCTTCTCGACACAGTGTTTCCAATTGGTGCAACATCCCTCGCCCAGAACAATCCCATGGCACAATGCCCCAACAGTAGCACAATGCCCTCGCCGATGCAGTTGTCCGGTTTCGAACCATAACTGTACGCTTTGTTTGACAAAGCGCCGAAGTGATACTCGTGCACGGATGCACGCTCGCTCGCCCGAATTCCCGATGTTCCAACCAATATGTATATTTCCAACTATCCAATCATAATTCCATTTCTCTCTCCAATTGCCCCAAATGTATATAATCCAACTCTAGCTCCAACTATCTATACGCGAAAACCAATTCAAGCCACAAACCTATCCAAGCAAACGACGTTCACTTTATGCACGCCTCAGTGTAGTGATTCCCAAGTTCCAGTCCAAGTGTTCAAGCCTTTACGTGTGTTCCATATTATTAGACATGAAGGAGTAGAGGAGAAGGGACAGAGCCCACTCACCAAGTTTGATTCCGTTAAGCATCATGTCCTGCCGATACGGCCGATCTCTTGAACCCGTGGTCCGATGCAAAGCACGATCTACTCAACTAGTATGACCGTGCGAGCAGGCCGTGCTCTCCAAATCATCCGACCGATCGGACTAAGGAAGACGGCATTATCGTTCCAATCCAGCTATCTCAGTACTGCTCTGATTCGAACATCTGTTTCCCATCGAACTCCGCTAGCGATCTGCACATGAAACCAGCTCAAATCAATGCTTGTTCCCAAATCCAACAAATCAAAATGTAACCAGCTATTGCCTCATTCAATCCGACTCAGCGTAACGCACCGTGCGGTTGCGGGACCACTTAGAAATTTGGTTCGTCCCCGAACCATACTAGTATCCATTCTTTACTAGCTTCTTGAGGTGAAGACAAGCTTCTAGGATTGCATCTGTTAAGAGATCTCCATACGAGAGCATCTCATATATATATAGGAATCCATTCCTATTGGTCCACATGTGCATGGTATATATGAGCCATGCACATGTGGACCAATAGGAATGGATTCCTACATCCCATGTGCACTCATGTGCACCTATATGCACTAGTACACTCCATTCCTATTGGTCCACATGTGCATTGGCTCATATAGGAATATGAACCTATGGCCCATATCCCTTTTACTATATATATATATATATATATATATATATATAAATATATATATATAAAATTGTGTTACAGACTCCTGGTTCGAAGGCCTACAAACTCGGCCCGTAGGCCCCACACATCCCGGCCCGAAGGCCCGCTCTAGCATCGCGCCGCACCTGCATCGCACGTCACATTAATTTCCCACAAAGAAATTAATGTTTCCCCCGTTGCTCGAACTAGCAACCTCTTGGGGGGATATGCCTCACTCTAACCAGTTCAGTTAGAGTGGACCAATAGGAATGGATTCCTACATCCCATGTGCACTCATGTGCACCTATATGCACTAGTACACTCCATTCCTATTGGTCCACATGTGCATTGGCTCATATAGGAATATGAACCTATGGCCCATATCCCTTTTACTATATATATATATATATATATAAATATATATATATAAAATTGTGTTACAGACTCCTGGTTCGAAGGCCTACAAACTCGGCCCGTAGGCCCCACACATCCCGGCCCGAAGGCCCGCTCTAGCATCGCGCCGCACCTGCATCGCACGTCACATTAATTTCCCACAAAGAAATTAATATGTTTCCCCCGTTGCTCGAACTAGCAACCTCTTGGGGGGATATGCCTCACTCTAACCAGTTCAGTTAGAGGTCCTTGGCATTATATATATATATATATATATATATATATATATATATATATATATATATGAGAGCATGTCATATATATATATATATAGGCAACTAGTGAAACCTAGTAGTGCACCCCTTAGTGGCGCACTTGGCTCTATGTGGGCCAGCCACATATAGCCCAACTGGACCCCGTCTGGACCAGACCAGACTAGTCCTTTCCGGTTCGGGTCAAAGCCAACAAAGGTGGTGAGATTAAAGTCATATATGTTATACTTGGGAGTGCCACCACTATGGTAAAGTAAAATGCCATAACAGCAACTTGTATTTTAATATTTTTTTATTTTTTTCTTGATAGGTCTTGTTTCACCTAGTATATTGATCTGCCTCACCATGCCTACTTACCCATGTTTCTCTATTTGAAATAGATGCCACTTCTCCATTCATGATAAAGCAATGCTTATTGGAGCAGATTGCCATGACTGCAATGATAGGTGCATTCGGGTGACAATTCACCATTGTTTCTTTGATGGGACACGTCAACGACATCCTCGTGTTAGATTTGGCAAGGTTCATCTTTACAATAATTACACCAGAGACTGGGGCATATATGCTGTTTGTGCTAGTGTTGAATCACAGGTTCTTGTTGATTAAACCTCTGAACCATTTCCCTGTAAATATGTATGTCTGTACTAAGGTTTACTGAATCGTATAACCTTATATTCCTTTTCCAGATTGTTTCACAGTGCAATATATATGAGGCTGGACAGAAGAAGGCGGTCTTTAAATATCTGACTGAGAAGGTTCAAGCTCTCTTGTTTGTAGTGAGATCACATAAGTATAAAACTTGACATTTAATGTTCCGGTTGACTTGACTCAGTGATAATGGTTTTCTGCAGGCAGCAGACAGATACGAGGCTACTTGTGGGTCGATAAAATCTGAAGAGGACTTATTTTTGAACGGTGCTCAACCCAGCTTGTCAGAAGGAGAGAACACAGAATGTATCTTCAAGCCTCATGAATATTACCCAACTTGGACACTGGGACCTGCATCATTGGCTTTGAAAGAAACCCTCAAGGTATGCACTGGATGGCAAGCGGTAGCAAGGCCAGCAGATATTCTTGTTGCAGTGGAAGGTACTGCTGCCATTTGAACTATATGAAATCTTGGCTTCATGTATATTCATCCATAAAAATTATCCAGTCTGTATTGCTTGAGATGTGTCTAATGTGTGCCTGAATACTGGTTAATGTCAGAAAGGGCTTCTACTTATGTCAATTCCATTTACTTACTACAGTGTTTGGTATGTGTGTAATAGCTACTAATGTTCATCTTAAGGTGTCAAAAAGAACACTTGAATGCTCCAAAATTTGGCAATAGTTTGGAATAGTTAATAGAAAATAAAATACAGAACTATCAACTTCACATCCAACACACAAAAACGCTATTAAGAACCCCTTTTTCCTTATTATTGGAGCAGAGTAATGAAAACTCTAAGTTGGGAAAAGCCAATACCCCCAATTTGTTATTTAAAATTGTGTTACGGTTTTCGTGTACAATTTAGTATTCTTTGGGAAAAGAAAATCAAAATCCCGAAAGTTCTCACTTGCCTAATTCATTTCTTATATGAACAAAACTTGTGTTCTTAAGAACATTAGAATATAGTATCTAGAAATCCAGTTGTTCATGCAGGTATATGTGATTAGTGGAATGAGTTGCAGATGCTGCAGGAGCATTGTGTAGGACTAGGTATATGGCTTTAGGGTGACCAGACCAAGTCCCGGACCTTTAGCGCATGCAACAGATGTGCTTTTGTCTCAAACATCCCATTGTTATCATATCAGTAATTTATATAACTTTTTATTTGATTCTTATTAGAGAGAAAAAAAAATGTTTAACCAAGTCCAAGAGGTTATATTTTGATAGTATAGTTTTTCATTGTTGTAGTTGATCTTGAAGAAACATCTGATTAGGACACATTCATCACATAAGTACATCTCCAGGTTCAGCATTATTAGAATAGGGAGGAACTGATTTCTGTCAGCCTATAGCATATGAAAAGCTTGTTCTTCCAAACTTGTTTTCTGGTTGGTTAATCAACACTTTTTCCCGACATTAGAGAGGAGTTGAATATATACGTGATTGTTTGGATTTTCATTTATAGCTTTCATGTATTTTGTATATGGGGCTGGAAGCATTATCCAGGATCTCTCTTTTTTGTTGTTGTATTTTATGAACTTCAGCAAATTGGGGAGTAGATCACACTAAGTTTAAATTAGAGAATGAGCCTTTCAATAGATTAGGGAGAGAATCATGGTTGATTTGATTTGAGGAAGTGAGGGCCAAAATGCATTTGTGTTCTTCCCCTCGTGCATCGCTTCTTGTCTCTAACTAAGGTTATTAAGAATTCCTTTGAGAAAATCAAATATACAATGATGCATTTTAGACGAAATACAAAATATTGGCAAGTTACCAGGTTATGACTGTAATGCCCCATAGTTTATCAGTTTATTTCTGTAACTTTCACTAGATTTGTATTAGATTAGCTCAAGTAAAATAGGAAAGCTTGTTCTTCCAAACTTTAAGTTATATTGCTTCTGACATGTTCCTTTTTTTCTGTAAGTCACTGAGAGAGATGGACTGATGAAGTAAAAAAAATTCTACTCAATCAGGAACTGCTTTAAAAAAAACTGAACCAGAGTGAATACTGTTATCATCTTTTGAAAGGTACTAGTACTATACAAATATATTGAGATTTTAACTTGCATGTTCTCTTTTATGTTAAACAGTATGAGCTTGTGTTTTTGCTTGATTTCTCTGAAGCAGCATTATTTTGTAGTGAACTCTACAAGCCATTGTGTTGACATTTACGAGTTCTTTATTGTACTCACATTTTTTTTTTTTTTTGGCCCATCGCTGCTTTGTTACCTCTTTCGTTTATGTACTTCTTCATAGATACGAGCACTAATTTATTCATTTTCCCATGTGGTTTGTATTTTTCTAGGTGACAAGCTTAAAATCTTTAAGAATTTTTTTTTTCTCTAAACACCATCTTCACCCCACCCACAAGTGACGTTGCGACTCATATTATTAAAAAAAAAAACTAAATAATTAATTATAATACCAAAATTGTTATATATTAATACTAAATATTATAAGCTATTACAATCACTAAATAATTTATTTTCATTGACAATACAATTTTTGTTTTGCAAATATTAAATGATATAATGACATCCAATACGTTTTTTTTTTATATATGCTACCAAACAATTATTGATCATCTAATCTCTCAATCAGTTACGTAATGAAGTCTTGATAATTTTTATTGCGAAAAATATTCTATTACTTGTAGTAGTTAGTATCAAATTGTGAGCGGCCAGTGGAAACGTTTTATGTGTCAACAAATATATGTAATGGTTAGTATTATGTCGTAATAGGCCATAAATGATACAATATAGCTTATACGTGTTGATATGGACTCGTACTAAGAACCTTGTTATATATTCCAAAGCGCATCAGGAACAAGAGACAATGAACCTTAATTAGTAACCCAAATATGTTTAAGAGAATATTTCTACTTCAAGAGAAATCTTGAAATCCACCTTAGATGTTGTATTATATGGAAATAGTCATATAGCATATCTAACTTTTGCTAGAATGCATGAAAATGATGGGACTCAATAGTTTCCAAATTGAATTCATTTATAAATTTAGCTCCAAATTAACAGGAAAATTTGATGGTGACATAATAAAACAGGCATAGTCTGATTAAGGCTAAATCATCATCAACCATTATACATATTTAGACTATTCTTTCAATCAATCCTTCATTTAGAAAAAAAATGGTTTCAAGCTAAAAGAAATAGTTTAAAGCTTTCGTTAATGCTTAACCCTACGTCCCCGCTGACATCAAATAAGAAATGCATGTGTATTATTAATTACGCAAACATCTCTTTTCCATCGAACGTCAATGGGAACTATTTATAAACAAAATTTAAAATTTCAGTAAATGCAGCTGCGGTGCTCACTTAGCTTCGCGCCTGCCCACCCGCCCGCAACCATTACTTCCTGACTGATTCCGCT
Source organism: Iris macrosiphon (assembly GCA_036927795.1). Classification (NCBI taxonomy): domain Eukaryota; kingdom Viridiplantae; phylum Streptophyta; class Magnoliopsida; order Asparagales; family Iridaceae; genus Iris; species Iris macrosiphon. Next base: position 355,608,177 of record JAYESA010000004.1, read on the forward strand.
CCGCAAACCTCTCTTTCTTGCTTCTGCCAAATCTGACAAGTCTACTAATAGGAACCAGCATTTTCTATTAAATAAAAAATTAAAAAATAAATCTCTCTGGTGCTGCGAGCATAGACGCGTTGACGTTCCAGATTTTAACGAAGAAGAGGAAAAGTTTAAAGTAGAGATGATTCTGCACACGATGGATGTAGATGGCTAGGCATTTGATAAATGCACTACTAAAAAAAAAAAAAAAAATCTCAATTTTTTATCCTTAATAATTTTAAGTGTCGTTTTTAAAAAATATTCATCGATTGTCTACTTCCAATTGATTTTTTTTTACAATCAGGACTTTTAAAATTTTAACAGTCCTACTAATTGGAATGATTCTCAAAATTTTGACAGTCTTAACAATTGGAAAGATTGTCAAACTTTTGACAGTCCTAAAAAAATATGTTAATTTTTTAGGACTGTCAAAATTTTGACAGTCCTTTCAATTGGCAGGACTATCAAAATTTTGACAGTCCGGAGGGAAGAGCTACGCGAGGTGACACGAGGGAGGGGCTGCGTGGAGGCGGTAAGGGGGTGCGGAGCTGCAAGAGGCGGAGGAGCGAGAGGAGGAGAAGAGGGGCTGGAGAGGGTGAGGAGGAGGAGGAGAAGGCCGGAGAAGAGTGGAGGAGCGGAAGAAGGAGGTCAGAGGGGGACGGAGGAGGAGAGGATCCAGAGAGGGGGAGGAGGAGGATGCTGGAGGGGTGGGTGGGGGCGATGGAGCCGATGTGATCTGACCTCACCTACCTCCGTCGTCCCTTCGAGGAAAACTCTGGTGGTGACGGTGCCAATTGAAAGGTGCTCGAGGTGCGGCTCGACGGCGACGACGTGGTCGATGACGAGGTCGACGTCGCGGAGAGGCGGAGAATCGCGGGAGGAGGGAGAAGAAGAGGCCGGGGGAGGAGCAGGAGGAGGGAGGTGGAGAGGGTGGGCATCCATAGTAAAGTTTGGAATAGTCTGAATAATTTTTTTTTAACTGAATTAACATCAATATTGGACTAGTCTCGAATTATTTTTGTAGTGTCTTTATCATAAGCCTTTATTTATCACAGATAGAAGTCCATGTCAAAGATTTGTAAAATGGAAGGAATTAAAATTAGTTTTGTGTTATGCTAATAAGAGGCTAAGAGCGAAAATGATGAAAACTTGCATCTAAGATTTTAAGTTTAGAGAAAAGTACAGACTGGCTTCCTGCAGCTACAATCAGAAGAAACAAAAATAAAAACAAAAATATAAAAAAATAAAAAGTTCAACCAAGCATTACTTAAAATTTTGATGCAATAAAACTTTAGCAACTCCACAATCTTGTATATATTTCACTTTGTAAAAGCAATACAAAAAGGTAACAAACTCCTAATTGAAGGGCAAGTGCAGCGATTAGCTTTACCAGCACCAGGGGCAACTCAGTATAGGGGACCAGCACTGGCAGTCAGGCCTTTGGCTCAGCGTTCATTGTCGACGCAAACTCATATGTACGATCAGCAGAGGAATTAACAGTATGGGCAGCATAGGCCACAACTGCATATCCAAGGGAGGCAGCAACAAGGGGCACAACGAGGCCAAGGGCAAAATTTTACCCTATCTTTGGAGGAGGCTTTGGCATCAGGTGACGTGGTGGCAGGTAACATTCTCGTTACATTTTTTTTCTGCCATAGCATTATTTGATTCGGGAGCATCCCATTCATTTGTATGTGCATGATTTGCGAGGCTAAATATACTCAATGGTAATGGTCTCGTAGGAGTTGATGGAGTATGTCTAGCGTATCCAATCGTAGTGTGCGGGCATTTATTACCTGCAAGGTTGATCGAGTTCCCTATGGGTAATTTTGACGTTATTCTACGCATGGACTGGTTGAGAGACAGTCATGCGACGATATATTGTCGCAGGGGTAGAGTGTTGTTTAACATCCCGGGCAAGGAAGAGTTTATCTTCAACAGAACGGTGAGGGACCAGCATGAAGATGGCATAACAGCAGTAGCGAGAATTGGGGATCAGCTTCCCAGAATAATTAAAGAATTTCTTAATGTATTTTCGAAATATCTTTCAAGATTACCCCCTGTAAGAGAGATGGAGTTCTGCATAGTATTGAGGCCAGGAGCAGAACCAATTTTTGTCACTACCACATTCTGAAATAGGGGCATTTTTGTCATTTTATATATTATTAGTATTATGCATATTTATTTCTAATAATTGTATGATATATATATATATATATATATATATATATATATATATATATATATATATATATATATAGTTCCTTAATGTTTGAGTTAGTAGACTAGACTGTAAACCTCTTGATTTTTCAAAATTTTTTTTAGCAATTTTACACAATTTTCTGCAAATTTTCTGAAATTAAAACTAAGGTATTTTGTAAATAAATAATTTTTAAATGATATTAATTAATATTAAAATATTATAAAAATAATATTTTCTAGTGTAAAATAAAAAACTAGACATAGGGTAATTTTTCGGGAATTTATTGGACCCCAGAAGCATTTTTAAAGCCCTAAAAACTAATGTACATTTAAACCAAATTAAACCCTAAACTGAACCCGGTTTATTTTAAATAAACCAAACCAAACCGACCCAAACCGCTGTTAAACCGAACCAAACCAAATCCATCTCTTAACGGGTCGGGTCGGATCCAAAGTGAACCCGACCCGGACCCGAAACCCGGCCAAAAACCCTAATCCTAATCCTAACGGAATCACTGTTCCGGCGGCTATATAATGTCCTCGATTTTCACGCTCCGCCGCCGGAAAACTCCATCTCTCTCCTCTCTCCGCCGCGCAGAGCCGCTCCGGTCATCCCTCGGCCGCCCTAGCCTGAACCCTAACCCGTCGCCTTCCCTCCTCCTTCCTCCGCCCTGTCTCTCGACTACCTCCTCCCCCTCCATCTCTCCCCGCAGCCCCAGCCGACGACCCCGTTCGAGCCGTCGCCACCATCTCTCCCGTCGACCACCACCCTTCGTCACCCACCGCCTGAACTCGAACCCCCGACCAGAACCTCGTCGTCCTCCGCCCGTCCCCGACCCGCAATGCCCGATCGACTCGAACCCCGGCCGCCCGTTCCATCTTCCTCCTCCGCCTCGACGAGCAGCAGCAGCCGCTGCTCTCCCCGCGGCGCCTCCACCCCGCTGCCTTCACTCCGGCGGCGCTGTCCCCCTCCGTCGACGCCCTGAACCACCACGGCGAAGCCCCGGCGAGTCTCCGCTGAATCCTGACTCTGACACAGCGGCACCCTGACTCGGACACGGCACAACACAGAACCCGGACACAACACAGTGACCCGGACACGAGAAAATCTCGTTCCACGGAGCCCTGTTCAGGTAACCCGTTCTCTATCCTCGTTGCTCTGTTTTCTGTTCTGTCAGTTGTGACGCGTAGGCTGTGTAACCCTCTCGATGTCCGTGCAACCCGCTCGGTGCGTCGCATCCTGTGGTGATCGCGAACCGTGATCCAAAAACAGGAATAACAATACCCGTTTTCACCCGGAACTGAGTATGCCCCGCCAAACGGGAAGACTTGGTCGCGCGCGGTCATCACCGAAAGGTGCGCGCCGTTGATACGGACGTGCGAGATTTCGCAGAAGTTGATTTGGGTGTGCATGCACACCGAAATTTACGCGTATCCGCCGACAACGCCCCGTATCCGTCTGTTCTGAAATACGTCGTAACTTCGTGTACACAAGTCGGATCGAAACGAAACTTGCGCCATCGAACTCGTAGCAATACGCTGGTCCTGTGACCCAAGTTTGGTTCGATTCTGAGAACGTTGACAAAATTGCGTATCGTGGGCCCCGCGGCTCTACTTGACGGGTGAGTTTGTGATCGGCTCATCGAAATCCAGTTCTGGAAGTTCCGTTGGGTTCGTATCATCGTTTTGGACTTGTTGACACTAAGTTTGACGAATTTGGAGACCATTGGTTCTGACACATTTTTCGGTGCGAAGCGGGCCACATGTGGACCCTGCTTTGACCAGAAACTGTGATTTTTGCCCCTGTGTCCAAATTGGACTTAAGGACAGGCGTTTCTAGCTATTTGATATTTTCTGAGCCGGTTGGTGATGTTTATTTCAGCTTTTGGAGGAGTACCTGCAGGTTCCACTGATACAGGGACAGCTGTTGGTATTCAAACCCCAGGCAAGTGTACCTTGCCAACATTGCAGTTTTGTTATATATTTCTTAGACTTATTTATCTGTTTTACATGCTTAACCTAGGACCGCGTGACTTACTTAGCGTCCGATTCATAGTCGGGTGCCAACACCGTACGCGGAGTTGTGTAACGTCACCTAGAGATGGACATTCGTGACCCTTTATATTCTCGTACTTGTCTTATCAAGTACATCATAACCCAGGACACTTGACACTATTCATGAGACAGGATCTTCCTGAGATATTCATGGTGATTCTGTATAGGATACAGGTTTTATGACATAGACATTATATTCATAGATATTATATGACTTGTTGCATTAGCTATGATCTTGCGTGACATGTACATGAGACGTTGTGGACATGAGACGTATGGTTACATTGGGTGGGGAGAGACACACAGGCTACAGGCTGTTTTATATATATCTATTATTATTGTGAGGCCGTAGACTCTCCAGTAGAGCTAGGCACATTACGTGTTATTACTGTTACCGGCTCCCCGACACAGAGCTTGTAGTGGTCTCAGCCTGAGTACTAGTGATGCTCTCACTTGTATTTCACATAGATGGTTACATATTGAACCTATTTATTTTATTTATTTTCTGCACTGCATTATTTATGGCTTGAGTTATTTTGTACCTTGCTATGTCCCCTGAGGACCTGGATCCGGATTGTCCCCAGGATTAGCAGACGAGATCTACCCCGAGGTATACGGGACATGAGCATTAGCAGGAGCAGACACTGGAGCAGTACCAGATCCAGTAGACGAGTGATCCCTGAGGGTATCTTCTGAGTATATACTGTTCCATACTCAGTATTTGTTGTGGTTATCTTTATTCTGGTATCTTGACAGATGTATCAGACTCATTATCGGGTTATTTCCCGAGTATTATATTTATTGAGATTGATCTTGCTTTATGATTCTGATATTGTTATATTCATTTCTGTGGATGAGATTAGTATATTTAGATCCTTATTGTTGTATTACAGCTTAAGTGCGCCCCGATGGATCCATTAAATTGGGTTTGTCCATCGATGTGTGCTGCTGGCCATTGCCACGTGTCTAGTCCTGGATCCGGATTATGTCCCCAGGATTAGCAGACGAGATCTACCCCGAGGTATACGGGACATGAGCATTAGCAGGAGCAGGAGCAGGAGCAGGAGCAAACACTGGAGCAGGAGCAGATCCAGTAGACGAGTGATCCCTGAGGGTATCTTCTGAGTATATACTGTTCCATACTCAGTATTTGTTGTGGTTATCTTTATTCTGGTATCTTGACAGATGTATCAGACTCATTATCGGGTTATTTTTCGAGTATTATATTTATTGAGATTGATCTTGCTTTATGATTATGATATTGTTATATTTATTTCTGTGGATGAGATTAGTATATTTAGATCCTTATTGTTGTATTACAGCTTAAGTGCGCCCCGATGGATCCATTAAATTAGGTTTGTCCATCGGTGTGTGCTGCTGGCCATTGCCACGTGTCTAGTCCCTCGATATTTTGGGACTAGGGCGTGACATAATTTTTGTGGTGGCCCATGCAGGTCCTTCGACTAAATCATTCGGTTCCAACTTAGGGACCGAGCAAGCCTGCACCTAGGATTAGAGTATAGGATCTCATCCATAACTGACTATGACTCATCCTCCTTCCAATCTATTCCGTTGAATAATTGCATCCTGCTTGATTCATGTGCCTTCTCATTAGTTCCTTGAGTGTAGCCTTCTCCTAGAATATAGAAGTCCCTGTTGATAGAATGATAAGTAGGGTAACCTTCCTATTAAGAGTACAGCTAGGATATTGACACACCCCTAAGTAGAACGCTTAATGAACCCTAGCGTCCCTCACCTATAGAATAATTTACCATTATTTCTTGTTATAGTCATGAATGACCTAAGAGTAGTATAGGCACTGCTAAGAGCTAGTTAGAGATTTGACCCTAGTATTTGACCCCAGTCTTGAGGAACCAATAGAAATCCGAGATCGAATGTTAGAACTGAACCTAATGTGCATAGTGAGATAGTGTTAGGATATAGGTTCGTGTCGTGATATTAGCAGACGGTACCTCAGGAAGCCCAGAGCAATGAGTATGACATTCCCCATGAGATCATACCTCAAACACGGAGAATTGCTCGCTACCTTCACCTTAGGAAACCATGATATTATCTAGAGCCCCATATTTTAATTTCATATGTTGTTCATCTGCGACCTTAACGTTCGCTAATGCGCAACGACTAAAATATGTTCTTCTTTCCTCCGTCTTTCAATTCGTGCCACCTGACACTTCTGATAGTAGGCCAAGTAATTTTATTCCTTGTTAAGGACCCATAGTTTGCTAGGATTATAGCTGTAGTCTTGAATTTGAAAATTTTGTGCTTGGTAGTTAGAGTTCGATAAGTTTGAGTTAATCTTGTAGATTGTGACTCGATGATTATCCCTTAGTGTTAAATCACGTAATTTGTACCCCCACCTCGATGCAAGTTATATTCCCTATCCCTTGAGACTAGTACCACATAGTCCACTTGACCCATCGAGGCGGTGTAACTGAATGGCATTAATCGCATGCTAGTAAAAGATAACAGTGTTTATTCAGACAATAGAATTTAGAGGTCCTTGCCCCTATTTGGTCGACTAGCGACTTAGACAAGGAGGTTGTATGATAGCTGTAGAGATTGTAGAGTCTTTTATTATTGTTGCTTATTTTGTTTTTGTGAACTTGAATAATTTGTACCTCCTTTCATCATCATCTAGCGTACTTATATTTCATATACTACCTTGACTTATGCTGCTATTTTATAGCCTAGTTTTGCAAGCTTATTCTTTATCGAGCTTGTTCATGACATATGTATTATTGGGAAGGCCCACAATAATATATTTCAGAATCAGTGTATTACGGTCTGATCAACCATAGTGCGCTTGATTCGCCCATCGTAATACTACTTTACGTGGATTGAGATATGTAGTGATTAGTAGACGAATGTACTTGCCCTAGACATATCTGACATATCGTATCGGTTACATAACTGTACTAATACGAGCATGCGAACAAAGGATTACCAAAATAGGATTTTAATCCACAACTGCTTTGATAATTCCCATTTGAATTCTTTAAACGCCTTGATCCCGATACTTCTATTCTATTACCTCTTCCTTGAACTCTTTATTATTGATCTTCGTCTTCCCTTATTTCGGAAAGATGAAACCTCGTGCTGGGTATAAAGTTTGATACATAGAGAGTACTAGATATACCCCATAGGCCGATCACATACTTGAGGATTATTCTTTCATAATTAAGGACATATCATATGTGATATGATCGACGTTGAAGTTTTGAGGATTGAATGACATGAGTAAACAGATTAAGGAATATTTTCTTAAAGTATATAGCCTTATGTGATAGATGGGTAAATGCTAAGTTTGGTAGCAGTGCACTGTCAACTCGAGAGGAATTTCTTTTAGATTATGATCGAGTAAGATTAGATTGGGAGAGGTTCAAGCCATTTTAATTTTGAGAAATTTAGAAGAATGACTAAGATGATGATGATTAATAAATTGATATTGAGGACCCAATATTTATACCTTAAGTACATGATTTAAATTTTTGAACAATGAAGGTAGAATCATCAATTTGAATTTGGAGGATAAATATAGAATTTCAGACTTGAAAATTGGTGGACTGCATTTAAATTATTTTTCAATTTGATGATTTGAGTTAAAATAAAATTTTGATGGTTGGACTACCTATTTAAAATATTGAGGATGTGAATGGAATTTAAAAAGTTGAAGCATACAAAAATTTATAAGTGAAAATGGGAATAATATTGGACTCGAATTACTTCTAGAGGAGATTATGATAGTTAGAGATCGTGAGGTAAAATTTACATGCGTATTTAAATCTTGAAGATGTTATATGGATTTAATTTAAATTTGGATATGGATAATTTGAAAAAGTGAGAAGAGATAACCATAGGTTGAATTTTGATTGGAACAGTGGTCATCTTAACCTTGAAGTAATTGCGATGGATATGATTAGGATTTTAATTATCGCAAGGAGATTGCGATTGACTTGCCTTATGTACATGAAGGATCAATAAATTATGCCTTATTTTAATTTTGAGGACGACATTGTTTTAAGTTGGCTGGATTGTGAAACCCCTTCACCTAAGAATTAGACCTACTTGGCTTAGATAGTGAGACTGAGGCTAGCTCGAATCCACTTAGAAATAGAACACGGTATTTTTATTTAGTTTTACAACATGGTATCACTTGGCGCACCTTACCATTGCTTCGATAATTGGAGCACTTCACTAGTCACTGCCTTCCTACAAATTCTACATCCTTGTCCTAGACATGCCCATCCTCCATTTCCATCTTTGTGCAACATTTCAATGGTTGGACGTTTTTATGCAAAAGAGCAATTAGGTGTCCACATCATTGACATGACACATGAAAAAATTAATTTTTTGCTCATATGGATTTTTTCCATGATTTTCGGAATATGCAACGCGCAACATCGCCCACTCCGTTAAACCTAGCCTTGCATTTTAACCAATGCAAATCTTATACCATCCTTGTCTTCTACCGTGGCTTAATTTTAATTTCGAGGACAAAATTTTTATAAGTTGGGTAGATTGTAAATCCCCTGATTTTTCAAAAAATTTGTAAGCAATTTTACACAATTTTCTGCAAATTTTCTGGAATTAAAACTAAGGTATTTTGTAAATAAATAATTTTAAAATAATGTTAATTAATATTAAAATATTATGAAAATAATATTTTCTAGTATAAAATGAAAAACTAGACATAGGGTACCAGATTTTTGGTACCAGATTTGTCTCCGGCATATTTTGCTGAGACTTAGATATTATTGTTGAGTTAGACTATTTTGTTTAGACTTGTGTTGCATTTTGATTTATTTATTTCTTCAATATCTTATCGTGCTTTAGCTATGTGATTGAGTATTGTTCATATTATATTATGATATCTGTGACTCCTTATGGAGTTTGATGCTCGTATGAGAATGATTAGATAGCACTGTGACCTAGACAACGTTCTACCTCCGATGCTGCGGCGTAGGCTGGACGTACCCACGTACTCGTGCCCCAAATTTCGGGTGTGGGTCGTGACACATTTTTAGTGGTGGCCCATGCAGGTCAGACTTCGCAATTAGAGCGATGTCGTGGTAGTGCGACGTCTTAGTTGTACTATTGCGTGCCTGCGATAGGATATAGGATATAGTATATTAGGATGAGAGCGGATACTCAATCACAAATTACTTGAGAGATTCCTGGGACGACCCTTGAGAATCTTATTATAATTTTCAATTTAAATTATTTTCTTGTTTTCTGTCCGTTCTCACTTATTGAATTTGATTCTTGTTGACCAGTTGCTAAATTTAATTCTTGGTGTCGTTGTTGAGTTTGATTTCATATCGAGATAAATTTTACGGACTAATTTACGGTATCATCTGATAACATATGTTGACGAGGACAACGAGAAAGATTAACATTAGAGTTATTGGACTACAAGATGTGGACTTAAATTATAATTTGAAGATTGGAAATAAATTTTAAATTTTTTTTAGGAGTTGAGATTTATGTTATTAAAATTTTGAGGATTCAAATTCAATTCAATAAACATAGTCAAGGCTATAAAGATTTTTGGAAGTGATTAAAATTTTATTTCAATATTTGAGTATTTGACTTTTGAGAAAGTATATACATTTTACTTTAAATTGTTCGAGAAGTTAATTTTGAGGATTTTATTTTGAGGATAAAATTTTATGGTGGGTAAGATATATATATTAGTATATGAGTGGATGAAGTGCATGTGTAAAGATCTGTTGGCTTGAGCATGATTGAGATTGCACTACAAACTGACTTGGGTGTCCATCTAGAGTTATATTAGAGGGAGCAGTACTTAGTATGGTGTGTTGCACTTGGTGTTCACTTGAGTGATAAGAGCAACCAGTATAAACAATTATAGTAGGTAAGAGAGCTAGCAGTGGGTATGCTAGTAGTAGAAACAGTGGTACCTAAAGGGATAGAGGTATCAAACTTGGGATGCATCATTTGACCTATGATTGTGATAGAGGTCCTTGGTATCAGATTTTGGTATTAATAGACAGGTGTGTACAATATGGATATATCCATGGATATCTTGTGGACTGGTGATTAGTTGATATGGGTATCAGTATATAAGGATAGGAATTAGTGAATGTGCCAGAGTTAAGTATATGTTAGAAATTTAAGATGTCCAGGTGATGTGTTAACATGTTATTTTCTTTTCTTTTCTTTCCGTCTATTTGATTGATTGATTGATTCATTAATACCGTAGCTTGTATTCATGATTTTCTTGTTAGAATGTAGTTAGTAGTACACCCTGACAGAGACTGCAATACCATGACGAAAGACACCATAACCATATATGTTTTCCTTAGATTGCATATTGAATGACTGTAGGTAGAATTTTCTTAAGACCTTGATTATTGGGGGTTTGACCGTAGTGAAGATTAATGAATAGGTTATGACTGGACAGAGAGAGACAATGTGCCTTAAATTTCAAGGATAAACATTAATTTAAATAAAGAGTTAAGAATGTAATATGGCAGAAATGATGATTTATTGATTTTAGGAAGATTATGATATGATTGAATTTGTCATTAAATTTGGAGGAATTTAAGAAGATTATTATTATATTTATTTGACTGCAAGATATAAATTTAAGACTTATATTCTAAATATTGTATTTGAAGACTTCGTAACTATTACATTGTTTGAGTTTTGTGTGGAAAAAGAAATCAAGGAATAAGAAAACAAATGAATTAGTGATGAATTCAAATTTTGGGATGAGATTCAATTTTATAATATACATTGATTGAATTTAAATTAGAGAATTGGATATTAAATTTTGTATTTAGTTTAACTTAAAATTTTGGAGGAGATTGTGATAAGAATTGAATTTGATTTTAAATTTGAGGATTTTTCAGGAATATGGTATTCATAGAATTTTGAGAAATTTTGTGAAATAACAATATGGATTTACTTCATGATTATATGGCTTGATGAATTTAAATTTTGATGGTAAAGTAAATAAATAAATAAATACAATTATCGAGGATCTTAAATTTTGAGGACGAAATTTTTCTAAGGAGGGTAGACTTGTCACTACCACATTCTGAAATAGGGGCATTTTTGTCATTTTATATATTATTAGTATTATGCATATTTATTTCTAATAATTTTATGATATATATATATATATATATATATATATATATATATATATATATATATATATATATATATATAGTGTTCCTTAATGTTTGAGTTAGTAGACTAGACCTAGAAGCCACTAGTTGAACCTCTGACCACAATGTAGGATTGTGAATTTAATTTGTATTATTTAGGATTAATTTATTGAGGTTTTAATTAATTACCTTAATTTTATTTAATTGTTGTGCCTTACCGTTGCTTTGATATTTGGAGCGCTACCCTAGTTTTTGTCTTCCAACAAATTTCACAATCTTGTCCTAGTCGTGCCCGCCTTTCATTCTGACCTTTGTGTAACTCATAATTATGCTCTCTTGTGCTTCATTTTAGTCGCACAATATTCGTCGCAGACATTATTATTTAATTTCAATAAATTTGACTTTTGTATCGTTGTGCGTTCCAATCAAAATTGGAGACATAATATCGACCCATTTCGTGCAACCCAAATTAGGACAATATTCTATTCTGAGCCCTCTATGTCCATTACACTTGTGTCCCACCAAATTTTAGCCTCGTGTACTTCTAATTAATTTTAGAACACCACTTATATTTATTTTAATTAAATTAGGGATACCAACTTTGACTAATCCTATTCTAACCCCAATTTAATCCAAATATCCCATTAATTAAACCCATGCAAAACACACAACACACCCTCACCCTACAAAACACCAACACCAAATTCTCTACCAATTTTTTATTATTTTATGTGTCTGTGCATGTCAGTTCCCAGTCCCAAAATACCGAGGGACTAGACACGTGGCAATCGTCAGCAGCACACACCAATGGACAAACCCAATTTAATGGATCCATCGGGGCATACTTAAGCTGTAATACAACAATAAATAGGTCCAATGGTATAAGTTACAGTCTATTCTAATCTCATCCACAACAGATAATCACAGATCAAATGCCAGAATAATGCAAATAAAATAAACTGACATATCTCAATAAAAGTGTCTCGGAGAACAATCCGAGAATAAGTCTGATACATCAATGCAATAGGCTGAAAATAAAATAATTAAAAATAAAAATAAATGAGTATCTCAAGCCAATACTCAGGAGAAGTCCTCTGGCACAATCTCGTCCTCGGGTGTCGGTACAGCTCCTTTATCAGCTCCTGCTTCGGTCCCGTATACCTCGGGAAAGATCTCGTCTGCAAATCCTGGGGACATAATCCGGATCCAGGTCCTCAGGGGATATAGCAAGGTACAGAAAATACAAGCCAAAATAAATGCAGTGCAGCAAATAATAAAATAAATAGGGTAAGTATGTAACCATCTATGTGAAATACAAGTGAGAGCATCACGAGTACTCAGGCTGAGCCACTACAAGCTCTGTGTCGGAGAGCCGGTAGCAGTAATAATGAGTAATGGGCCAAGCTCGGGCTTCAGAGTCTTGTGCCTCACAATAATAGGGGTTTATATATATGATCAGCCTGTAGCCTGTGTGTCTCTCCCCACCCAATGTAATCATACGTCTCATGTCCATGATGTCTCATGTCCATGTCACGCACAATCATATCTAATGCACAAGTCATATAATGTCTAGGAATATAATATCAATATCAAGTCCTGTATCCTATACAGAATCACCATGAATATCACAGGAAGATCCTGTCCATGAATAGTGTCAAGTGCCTGGGTTATAGTGTACTTGATAAGACAAGTACGAGAATGTAAAGAGGTCACGAATGTCCATCTCTAGATGACAATACACAACACCGCATACGGTGTTGGCACCCGACTAATAATCGGACGCTAAGTAAGTCACACGGTCCTAGGTCAAGCATGCACAACAATATAAATAAAGCAAAGAAATATACAACAAGAACTGCAAAGTTGGCAAGGTATACTTGCACAACGATGTATAAATAAGTCAAGAAAATAAGTAGCAAAGCTGCAGGATTTGGCAAGGTACACTTGCCTGGGGTTCTGGCTCCAACTATAGCTCTGGTCTCAGTGTGATCTGCAGGTACTAATCCGGTTGCTGAAATAAATATTACCATTAGATTCAGAAAATATCAATTAGCTAGAAATGTCTGTCCTTAAGTCCAATTTGGACAAAAAGGCAAAAATTACAGTTTCTGGTCAAAGCGGGGTCCACATATGGGCCGTTTTGCACTGAAAACCGTGTCAGGGTCAAAGGTCTCCAAATTCGTCAAACTTAGTGTCAACAAGTCATGAACGATGATACGGACCCAACGGAACTTCCAGAATTGGATTCTGATGAGCCGATCACAAAATCGCCCGTCAAGTAGAGCATATGGGGCCCACGATACGCAATTTTGTCAACGTTCTCAGAATCGAACCAAACTTGGGTCATAGGACCAACGTATCGCTACGAGTCCGATGGCGCAAGTTTTGTTTTGATCCGACGTGTGTACACGAAGTTACGACGTGTTCCAGAACAGGCAGATACGGGGCGGTGTCGGCGGATACGCGTTAATTTTGGTGTGCACGCACATCCAAATTAACTTCTGCGAAATCCTACACGTCCGTATCAACGGCGCACACGTTTCGGTAAAGACCGCGTGTGACCGAGTCGTCCCGTTTGGCGGGGCGCACTCAGTTTTGGGGTGAAACTGGGTGTTGGTTTTTCTGTTTTTGGATCGCGGTTCGCGATCACCACAGGACGCGATGCACCTAGCGGGTTGCACGGGCACCGAGAGGGTCATATAGTCTACGCGACGCAACTGACGGAATCAAAAACGGATTTACGAGGTGAGAAGAAACGTTACCTGAACAAGGCTCCGTGAAGACTGATTTCTCGTGTCCGAGTGTGTCCTTCGTGTCCTGCGTCCGTGTCCTGTGTCCGTGCTGCGTTAGGGTTAGGGTTTCTGCTGTGCGGCGGCCGGAGCTGGCGGCTTGGGGCTAGCCGAAGGGAGGCCGGGGAGCGGAGGCGGTGGTCGTCGGCGGCGGCGCGCGAGAGGCGGAGGCTAGGCGTCGGCCGACGGCGGACGAGGCTGAACGGAGCTGCTGCTAGGGCTCGTGGCCGAGCGGGGGAGGAAGAAGGAGAGGGAGGCCGGCGTCGGCGCGATGAGGCGGTGAGGCGGTGGCGGCGAGGCGGAGCCACGGGAGGAAGGAGGCGGAGTCGCCGGCAGGGGAAATTCCTGTGGCCGGATAAGAGAGATGCTGGGTGTTTATATAGGGAGAGATGGCGAGGGGCGGGGCCGAGCAAGGCGGCGGAGGAGGCGGCGACGTGGGCTGAAAGGCGGGGCACGGCGTGGACGCGGCTGGGCGGCGCCGGAGACTCGCCGGAGGGGGTTAGGGAAAGGGCGGCTGAGGTTAGGTTTAGGTTTAGGAAATTAGGAATTTTGGGATTTTTCTTTTCTTTTTTTTTCTTTTTTTTTTCTTTTTGTTTGTGGAGAAAACTAGGAAAAATATGTATTTATACATACAAAAATTTGGACTAGGGTTTGACCTAGGATTTGGGCTGGGTCAACGCTCCTTGGGCTTGGCTTCGGCTCTCATGGGGATGTTGGACGTTTGGCACGGGTTTAATTCGGTTTAATTCTACATCGGTTTTTAGGGCTTTATAAATGCTTCCGGAGTCCAATAAATTTCTGGAAAATTACCCTATGTCCGATTTTCCATTTTTCACCATAAAATATTATTTCCATAATATTTTAATATTATTTAACAGTAATTAAAAAATTATTTAATTACCAAGATCCTAGGTTTTAATTACAGAAAAATTTCTGAAAATTACAGAAAATTATGAAAAGTCCAAGTTAAAAATTCTTGAAAAATCAGGGGGTTTATAATCTACCCCCCTTAAGAGGATTGCGTCCTCGCAATCAAAGAATAATCGGTCAAAAGAGATGACACGGTTGCAAACATTGCTCGAAGCACAGCACGATCAAGGGGAATCAAGGTTGAGGGTGTAAGAATAATACAAAGGGAAAATTATTTTCCTAAGCATTAAAAGTTATGCAATCTCCCGTATAAAGGAGATCTAGAAGACTACAGTTTAGAAAAACTAGATTATCACTAGGTTATCAATTATAAAAACATTCTAGGTTATTAGCAAGTTCAAAATTACATAGGTTAAGGCTGAGGTCACGAACCAATAGGCACGAGATAAAATAAATCTATAAACAGATAACTACGAAAAATTATGCCCATTAGCTACTCCATGGGTCTGTGCGTCTTCCAAAGTCATCGCTGGAGCTTGTTCACGTCCTTGCAGTTGATTCCTCTGCTGCTGTTGAGCCTGCTGGAAGAGTGTTGTTTGTGGTGCCAAGGGTGGCCTCGGCTGATTCCCTCCTGGGGCTGGTGGTCTGACTCCTTCAACTCTTGTTTGCGGTGCTTCCAATGCTGGAGAGGCTGGCCTTGGTGCTGGTAACGCTTATTGGTTTACCATTGGTGCTCTTTCTCGACGCTCAGGGTATTCCCTTAATAAATGCTGACTGGATCCGCAAGCTAAGCATAATTTCCTTTTTCGTCTGCACTCGTTCTCTATATGGCCTCGCCTGCGACAATATGGACAGACAAGTAGTACTTGCGGAGGTGCTTCTGGTGGCTGGTGCATGTGAGACTTTCCTGCAATTTCTTCCTGTGGTGCTCCGGCTGGTGCTGATGTGGCTGGTTGATGAATCGTCAATGCTTTCTCTTGATGCTGAGGACAATCCTTGGCTAAGTGTTGATTGGTTCCGCAAATCAAGCATAATCCTAACTTGCGTCTGCACTCCTTATTAATATGGCCTATCTTACGATAATACTGATAGGTAGGCAGTACTTGCGGAGATGCTTCTGGCGGCTGGTGCATGGGAGAACTCTTTGCAATTTCTTCCTATGGTGCTCCGGCAGGTGCTGATGTGGCTGGTTGATGAATCATCACTGCTTTCTCTCCACGTTCAGGGCAATCCCTTACCGAATGCTTTTTGGATCCGCAAGATAAACATCGTTCCAATCTGCGTCGGCATTCTTT
The DNA here is from genome assembly GCA_036927795.1 of Iris macrosiphon. NCBI lineage: Eukaryota > Viridiplantae > Streptophyta > Magnoliopsida > Asparagales > Iridaceae > Iris > Iris macrosiphon. The sequence continues at coordinate 355,624,569 of JAYESA010000004.1, forward strand.
AGCGAAATGGCCTACCTTGCCACAGTAGTGACAAGTAGGAAAGACTAGTGCAAGTGGTGTAGATGCTCTCTATGGCGGGTTCATCCGTGGTCGCGTTGTAACTCTTTCTTGTTGTGCTTGGTCTAGTGCTGATGTATACGGCCACTTCTGACTGGACCCTATCCTTGTGTCGCACTCCATGGGTCTTGCTGTAGTAAGAACATCCTCGTCTAAGGTAGTTGCAGCGGGGCTGATTAACTTTCGTAACTCTGAGCTGAATCTATCGATGAACTTCTCTGCTTGGATCTGCTGAGCTTCTTTCTGAACCTTCTGATGGGCTTGCATCATCGCGTAGAATATTCAAAACATTTGTTGTTCGTCCATAGCCTGCCCTTGTGGAACGGTAGGCTTCGGTGGAGCCAACTGCGTCGATGGTGGAACGTCATCTTCCTGGATTCTCGAGGCATGCTGACTTGCTTGCTGTGATGATGGACCTTCACTAACTGGTGTCACTTAATCTCCATTGGTTATCACAGCACCTTGTGGTGTTCCTCGATGAGTCTCTTCGCCGGCTTGGGGATTCATTTCTCTGCAACCAAAATAAACTATAAGAGGCGTTCAGGAATCAAGGCAGGATACGAGTCAAGAAATTAATTTAAATCCGATATAGATATCAAGAACGTTTCAAGCAAGTGGATGAGATCCTAAAAACTTATCCTATTCTTATTGCAGGCTTGCTCGGTCCCTAAGTTGAAACCGAATAATTTAGTCGTAGACCTGCATGGGCCACCACAAAAACTATGTCACGCCCTAGTCCCAAAATACTGAGGGACTAGACACGTGGCAATGGCCAATAGCACACACCGATGGACAAACCCAATTTAATGGATCCATCGGGGCATACTTAAGCTATAATACAACAATAAATAGGTCCAATGGTACAAGTCACAGTCGATTCTAATCTCATCCACAACAGATAATCACAGATCAAATGCCAGAATAATGCAAATAAAATAAACTGACATATCTCAATAAAAGTGTCTCGGAGAACAATCCGAGAATAAGTATGATATCAATGCAATAGGCTGAAAATAAAATAACTAGAAATAGAAATAAATGAGTATCTCAAGCCAATACTCAGGAGAAGTCCTCTGGCACAATCTCGTCCTCGGGTGTCGGTACAGCTCCTGTATCAGCTCCTGCTGCGGTCCCGTATACCTCGGGAAAGATCTCGTTTGCAAATCCTGGGGAGATAATCCGGATCTAGGTCCTCAGGGGACATAGCAAGGTACAGAAAATACAAGCCAAAATAAATGTAGTGCAGCAAATAATAAAATAAATAGGGTAAGTATGTAACCATCTATGTGAAATGCAAGTGAGAGCATCATGAGTACTCAGGCTGAGCCACTACAAGCTCTGAGTCGGGGAGCCGGTAGCAGTAATAATGAGTAATAGGCCAAGCTCGGGCTTCAGAGTCTTATGCCTCACAATAATAGGGGTTTATATATATGATCAGCCTATAGCCTGTGTGTCTCTCCCCACCCAATGTAATCACACGTCTCATGTCCATGATGCCTCATGTCCATGTCACGCACAATCATATCTAATGCACAAGTCATATAATGTCTAGGAATATAATATCAATGTCAAGTCCTATATCCTATACAGAATCACCATGAATATCTCAGGAAGATCCTGTCTCATGAATAATGTCAAGTATCCTGGGTTATAGTGTACTTGATAAGACAAGTACGAGAATGTAAAGGGGTCACGAATGTCCATCTCTAGATGACAATACACAACACCGCGTACGGTGTTGGCACCCGACTAATAATCGGACGCTAAGTAAGTCACACGGTCCTAGGTCATGCATGCACAACAATATAAATAAAGCAAGGAAATATACAACAAGAACTGCAAAGTTGGCAAGGTATACTTGCACAACGATGTATAAATAAGTCAAGGAATAAGTAGCAAAGCTGCAGGATTTGGCAAGGTACACTTGCCTGGGGTTCTGGCTCCAACTGTAGCTCTGGTCTCAGTGTGATCTGCAGGTACTACTCCGGTTGCTGAAATAAATATTACCATTAGATTTAAAAAATATCAATTAGCTAAAAACGCCTGTCCTTAAGTCCAATTTGGACACAATGGCAAAAATCATAGTTTCTGGTCAAAGTGGGGTCCATATGTGGGCTGCTTTGCACTAAAAACCGTGTCAGGGTCAAAGGTCTCCAAATTCATCAAACTTAGTGTCAACAAGTCATAAACGATGATACAGACCCAACGGAACTTCCAGAATTGGATTCCGATGAGCCGATCACAAAATGCCCGTCAAGTGGAGCATGTGGGGCCCACGATACGCGATTTTGTCAACGTTCTCAGAATCGAACCAAACTTGGGTCATAGGACCAGCGTATCGCTATGAGTCCGATGGTGCAAGTTTTATTTTGATCCAACGTGTGTACACGAAGTTACGACGTGTTCCAGAACAGACGGATACGGGGCGGTGTCGGCGGATACGCGTTGATTTCGGTGTGCATGCACATCCAAATCAACTTCTGCGAAATCTCACACGTCCGTATCAACGGCGCACACGTTTCGGTAAAGACCGCGTGCGACCGAGTCGTCCTGTTTGGCGGGGCGCACTCAGTTCCGGGATGAAACGGGGTGTTGGTTTTCCTGTTTTTGGATCGTGGTTCGCGATCACCACAGGACGCGATGCACCGAGCGGGTTACACGAGCACCGAGAGGGTCATATAGTCTATGCGATGCAACTGACGGAATCAAAAATGGAAGTACGAGGTGAGAGGAAACGTTACCTGAACAGGGCTCCGTGAAGACTAATTTCTCGTGTCCGAGTGTGTCTTTCGTGTCCTGCGTCCGTGTCCTGTGTCCGTGCTGCGTTAGGGTTAGGTTTTCTGCTGTGCGGCGGCCGGAGATGGCGGCTCGGGGTTGGCCGGAGGGAGGCCGGGGAGCGGAGGCGGTGGTCGTCGGCGGCGGCGCGCGAGAGGCGGCGGTTAGGCGTCGGCCGGCGGCGGACCTGGCTGAACGGAGCTGCTGCTAGGGCTCGTGGCCGAGCGGGGGAGGAGGAAGGAGAGGGAGGCTGGCGTCGGCGCGCGAGGCGGCGAGGCGGTGGCGGCGAGGCGGAGCCAGGGGAGGAAGGAGGCGAAGTCGCCGGCAGGGGAAATTCGTGTGGCCGGAGAAGAGAGCTGCTGGGTGTTTAGATAGGGAGAGATGGCGAGGGGCGGGGCCGAGCAAGGCGGCGGCGGAGGAGGCGACGTGGGCCGAAGGGCGGGGCACGGCGTGGACACGGCTGGGCGGCGCCGGAGACTCGCTGTAGGGGGTTAGGGAAAGGGCGGCTGAGGTTAGGGTTAGGTTTAGGAAATTAGGGATTTTGGGATTTTCCTTTTTTTTTTTTTTTTTTTTTGTGGAGAAAACTAGGAAAAGTATGTATTTAACATACAGAAATTTGGAATAGGGTTTGACCTAGGATTTGGGCTGGGTCAATGCTCCTTGGGCCTGGCTTCGGCTCTCATGGGGATGTTGGGCGTTTGGCACGGGTTTAATTCGGTTTAATTCTACATCGGTTTTTTAGGGCTTTATAAATGCTTCCGGAGTCCAATAAATTCCCGGAAAATTATCCTATGTCCGGTTTTCCATTTTTTACCATAAAATATTATTTTTATAATATTTTAATATTATTTAACAGCAATTAAAAAATTATTTAATTACCAAGAGCCTAGGTTTTAATTACAAAAAAATTCCTGAAAATTACAGAAAATTATGAAAAGTCCAAATTAAAAATTCTTGAAAAATCAGGGGGTTTACAGTACAAATATCCAAATTTAAGGGACTTAATTACAAATGTTGCATTAGGTGTCATCACCTCATTTGTTTAAAACCAAATGAAGAAGCCCCTCACCCATGACCGGTCCAACCACACTCCCCTCTCCATTGTGTGAACAAAAATTCATTATGTTAAATCCTAGCCACTTATTCAAATGAGGACTCATTACCACCATACACTACCCATCACACATCCCTATAAAATATCACCATCACTCCTCACTTTCCCCAAGCCGGCCCTAATCCCAACACCTAGGGAAACCTTCCCACTTTCTCTCTCCTCCCTCTTCCTACATCAAAAACTGAAACCTTCTCCTTCATTTTCCCTTTCTCTTCTTCTTCTTCTTCTTCTTCTTCTTCTTCTTCTTCCTCTCCACTTCTCTTTCCTTGAGAACCCGATCCCGGCCAACTGCCACCCGGCCGGCCCTCAACTTCAACTTCAGCACTCGACCTTCCTCGCCTCTATCTCCTCTCAGACCCGAGCCCTGCCTCACCGGACCCCCCTCGTCGACTATCCCGACCTCCATCTCCCCGAGTCTACGCCACCACCATCACCATTAATACTACCACCTCAGTCCTCTCCTCCTCCTCGCCTGAACCATCTCCCCGACCTGCTACCCCCGCTGAAGCCAGCCCCGACTGCATGGAACCCGACCGGAGATCGCTTGAACTGAGCCGCTGACGACCGGAGCACGACTGAACGTCTGCACTGAGCCACTGTCGAAGACCGAAGCTCAACCCCGCATTCGCCAACACCTGCGCCAGACTGAACACCTGCACTCGTCGACCGGATCCTCTGCCTACCGACTGGAAGTCCCGTTCGCCTGAAGCCCGTCAACCACCACCCTACATCATCACCATCAACTTCATCACCATCATCATCATCACCATCAACACCTTCACCACCACTCCCTCAACTCGTCTCCCCCTCAAAGACCCGTCTGACCACCCCTGCTGAACCGCTGTCGACCGACAACCCCGCAGAACTTCACCACCTCACCACCCTCGCCTGAGCGGATCCCCGACCCCGCTGCCATCTCGACGACGCTGCGGACCACGCCGGACTCTTCGACACAGCAGCAGCAGGAGCAGCCGAGTCTTCAATCACCTCGACGTCGAATGCCTCATCCCGCATATACAGGTTCGAGTTCTCCCTCTTGCGTACATGTACACGTGCACGTATACGCGTAGTTCTTATTAGTATGCATACGTATATTTAGCTATGTTTAGTATACGTGTATAGTATATTTGGTATACGGGTGTATGTATGTAGTATATATTTAATATATATAATTGGTATATATACATATATATATAGTATATGAATTCAATTAGTATATATGTATAGTATATGTATTCCATTCGTATATGATTAATATGTATATAATTGGTATATATATATATATATATATATATATATATATATATATATATATATATATATATATATATATACATATATATATATATATACATACATATATATATATATATATATATACATATATACATATATATATATATATATATATATATATATACACATATATATATATATATATGTAGTATATGAATTCAATTAGTATACATATATATATATATATATATATATATATATATATATATATATATATATATATTATGTATGTATTTAATTGGTATATATATATTGTAAGTATTTAATGTTATAAGCTAGTTAAGACTATGCATATATTTATACATCTACCTTGAGACCCTAGTGTTATTACGGATATTCCGTATTTTACACATGATCCTGTAACCCTGAGTATTGTGAGTTGACTGCCATATATACAATGACGTACTGGCGAGACCCGTATTATTTTGACTGTCTGTTTTGCACAGCAATTACAGACGTGACACCCGTGCAACTAGACGCACACTTGACCTTAGTTGACCAGTGTCACCCTAGTATAGTTGTTGATCTTAGTATATTGTGTTTGTGCGTGTGCTAGTATAATGGCTGATGCTATATTGTATTATATTATATTTATATAGGACCATTGGATTGTTCTGTAAGACTTCAGGAGTAGGATATTGGTATTGCCAGCTAAGGACCCCAGGCGAGTATATTCTCTGATAATTTTCGTTATTTGATAATTTTTATAATTCCAGTATTTAGAAATGTTACATCTGATTCTTGACACTGTGCTACACGGACTAGTATATAGATTGGATCTGCAGTCATGAGATATTACATTGGTTATCGTATTGATATTTTATACGACATTAATATTAGACATTGATATTAGACATTGTACATGATATATTGGGCATTGATCGTGTATCGTGACGTGTCATGGTTGGATCCATAATACTAGTTGGGGGCGGAGAAATTGCTAGTGAGAGATGTGATCAAATACCTATCGTACAAGTGTATATATCGTTAAGTGTTAATCATACACCTCATGTATGATTAGCTAGGCCATGTAGCTATCGTACAAGTTCCCAAGCAGATCATATTTCAAAATTACGATTTCAAACACTTAGAATAGTTATAGTTCTCTATTTTAGTTCATATACTACATCACCCGTATATGATATTGTACCTCGTTCTCTTCATTTCATATATGCACTGACTGTACCATATTGCCTATATTGCCTGTTCTCTTTATTTTGCCATTGCATTTATTTATTGTCTTCTCTCAGTATATAACATCATATATTTATTATTTTATAGTCCTTATCAATTAACTGGAACTGTTATTTGAGATATACTTCGCTCCATCCTGACTGGAAATATTTTTTCATACTACGCCTTAGAGGACCGGTGTCCGACATTTTATGGACCACATGGAGAGTAGCTGCAGACTTGGACCTTGTAGCCAGGTGTGATTCCGGGAGGTCTAGCCGGGATCACTAGTTATTTAGTTAGTTTCTTTTAACAGATTTTTGGTACCTGATTTGTCTCTGGTATATTTTGTTGAGACTTGGATATTATTGTTGAGTTAGACTATTTTGTTTAGACTTGTGTTGCATTTTGATTTATTTATTTCTTTGATATCTTATCGTGCTTTAGCTATATGATTGAGTATTGTTCATATTATATTGTGATATATGTGACTCCTTATGAAGTTGGATGCTCGTGTGAGAATGATTAGATAGCATTGTGACCTAGACAGCGTTCTACCGCCGATGCTGTGGCGTAGGCTGGACGTACCCACGTACTCGTACCCCAAATTTCGGGTGCGGGTCATGACAATTTTCAACAAAGTCTATCAGATGTCATCGATGGAACTCAACCAGCTATATCAACATGTGGAAGAACTGAAGGTGAAGAAGTTTATTCGGGCTAGTAGATCACCATGGGGAGCACCAGCGCTTATAGTAAAGAAGAAAGACGGGACGACACAGTTGTGTATCGACTATAGGCAGCTGAATGCAGTAACAGTGAAGAACAAGTATCCATTGCCTAGGATTGATGACTTATTTGACCAATTAAGCAAAGCAAAAGTATTTTCCAAGATAGACCTTCGATCATGATATTATCAAGTGAGGGTCCGGAAGCAAGATATACCAAAGACAGCATTTTGATCTCGATATGGGCATTACAAATTTTTAGCTATGCCATTCAGATTGACTAATACACCAGCAATATTCATAGATTTGATGAATCATATATTCATGCCATACCTAGATTAATTTGTAGTGATATTTATAAATAATATTCTTGTCTACTCTAATAGTGAAGAAGAGCATGAAGAACATCTTCGGAGAGTGTTACAAGTTTTAAGGGAGCATCAGTTGTTTGCCAAACTCATTAAGTGTAAATTTTGGTTAGGTCATGTGTCATTCTTGGGTTACATCATCTCCAGAGAAGGAGTATCAATGGACCCCAAGAAGGTCGAAGCAGTAGAGAATTGGCCAGTCCCAAAGACAGTTGAAGATGTACAAAGTTTATTGGGGTTAGTAGAATATTACTGGAGGTTCATGGCAGACTTTGTACGGATTTTATCACCAATGACTTGTCTAACCCTCAAGGAGGTAAAGTTTGTTTGGACGGCAGACTGCCAAGCAACATTCGAGAAGTTGAAAGAGAAACTGATATCAGCACCGATCCTTACACTTCCAGTAGGATCAGGAGGGTTCACAGTTTATTATGACGCATCTGGGAAAGGACTCGAGTGTGTGTTGATGAAGCACGGGAAAGTGATAGGTTATGCGTCTCGGCAACTTCGAGATCATGAAAAAAAATTATCCAACACATGATTTGGAGTTAACAACAGTAGTATTTGCACTCAAGCTATGGAGACACTACCTATATGGTGATCAGGTAGAGATATTTACAGATCATAAGAGTTTAAAGTACACATTCAACCAGAAGAACCTGAACATGAGGCAGAGGAAGTGGCTAGAATTGCTTGGTGATTATGATGTAGCACTTCAATATCATCCAAGCAAGGTAAATGTGGTGGAAGATGCTCTAAGTAGGAGAGGCAGCGCATTTTTCTTGACAACTCAGAAGCACATATTAGAAGATCTTTGATAGATGGACATCGAGGTAGTGTTACTTCAAGAAGCGGGAATATTTGCCATTAAGTACGAAAGTTGGAAAGAACTTGATTCAATTAAAAAAAACTAAAGGAAGTACAAAGAAAAGTCCTAGAAGATAATCTAAGTACAAAGTTATTTTCTGGGGGGTGACAATCGAGGGTTAGGAGTGTAGCAACTCTCTTTACTCCGTGGATGATCCGATACAGAAGCTCTTCTCTCTTGTCCGAGTGTAGATTCGCAGATAGCCAGCCTTGTTTCTTGGTCCGGTCTCTCTCTAAAGCAGAAAAGCTTACCTTTAGATCGTTCGAGTTGCTCCTATTTATAGCCATCGTGTTGTTGGGCTATGGGTGCCGCATATGCCTTTGTTTGGTGGCCGCATAAGGATCCTTCGAAATAATACGGTTATAACTGTTGCCGTATGCCATGGACAGATTGTCATGTGGTCTTGGTTGAGATATACCATTGATGAGATCTCGGGGTTGTTATCAAACCGTTGTAGGCGTGACTTGGTCAGCTGGACACGTAGTCAGCACCAACTGTGCGAAGATCTCTGCAGTTGTAATGAAAAGATCTTGTGAACTGGAGGCCGCATAACAACTAGGCTGCATATTGATAAGGCTGCATGGGTCATGTAGCTGCATACGTGCTCTCGTTTGGGCCTTGGTCGAATGGACACTCTGGTCGCATGTTGGCAAGGCCGTATGGGTCGTGTAGCCGCATACGTGCTCTCATTTGGGCCTTGGTCGAATGGACACTCTGGCCGCATGTTGGCGAGACCGCATGGGTCTTATAACCGCATACGAGGGAACACGTGGCATGGCACTTTTGTTTAAGCAATTAATGCGCTGATGTGATCCATTGTCTTCTTCTGAGGCGTCGTCTTCACGAGTATCGAAGCATCTAAGAGTGATGTGTCAGGACTTCTGACATATATCGAAATCTGTATCCGGGGGTCCTTATGCGGCCTCCCTGTTCTGTGGTCGTTCAGGCCGTATATAGTATACTATGAGGCTTCTCTATGACTTGGTTGATTTGGCCGCATGTGGCTTCTCTACGACTTGATTGTTTAGGCTGCATGAAAGATATTATGCGGCTTCTGTCTGGCCGTATGGATGCACTTGCAGACTAGCTTTGGGGATCTAAATGAGTCTCTTAGACGCATATTTTCTCTGCAGCATGACTAGAGGCAGGCTTTGAGGTCATATCTTCTGGCGCACGGATTCAAATTTTTTATGCTTCTACAAGACCTCCTTCAAAGTTTTTAAAACTTGAACAAGTTTGAAATACTTTGAACAAGAAGCACGGAAGAGAGTTTTGACTTGGTCAAGAAGGCGAACATTCTACTAGAGGTAATGTGGACGTAGTAGGATATTGCATTCTCTCGGTATATTCTACTGGGAAATTTTGGTAGACTTATTACCCATGACGTACCTAAGACCGGGTAAAGATAATAAGTTGAAATGGCTGACACTATCAGGGGTCTAGAACGACGTGATAGCAGACTGTTTGGAGGGATCTTTGCGCAGAGGTAACATATGTAAACCCCCTCACCCAAAATTAGGCCTAATTAGCTTAGATAGAGAAACTAGGGCTAGTTTGAATCCAATTAGAAATAGAACATTTTATTTTAGATAATTTTATAATATTTATATCACCTAGTGCACCTTACCGTTGCTTCGATAATTGGAGCACTACACTAGCCATTGCCTTCCTACAAATTTCATACCCTTGTCCTAGACGTGCCCGCCTTCTATTCTGATATTTGTGTAACTTATAATCATGCTCTCTTGTGCTACATTTTAGTTGCACGATATTCGTCGCAGACATTTATATTTAATTCTAAATAATTTCAACTTTGTATCCTTATACGTTTCAATCGAAATTTGAGACACAATCTTGACCCGTTTTGTGCAACCCAAATTATGATAATATTCTATCCTAAGTCCTCTATGTCCATGATACTTGTGTCCCACCTAATTTTAGCCCCATGTACTTCTAATTAATTTTAGAACACCTTTTGCATTAATTTTAATTAATTTAATCTAATTTTCATCTTTGTGCAATTTTTTAATTGTTGGGACGCTTTTATGCAAAAGTGCATTGAGGTGTCCATACCATTGGACACAACACATGAAGAAACCCATTTTCTTCTATTATTTGGTCATGTGAATTTTCTCTATAATTTTAGAGTGTGTAGCACTCAACATCACCCCTCATCAATTCCTAGCCTTGCATTTTAAATAATGCAAATTTTCACCCTCCAAACATCTCCATGTGAAGCTAAGGCCCTCCCCAAGGAGGTGTTGACCAAGCCCAAATTTTCTAGGTTAACACCCAACCCAAATTCTACATGTATATATATACCTTTTTTTCTTTTTTTCTTTATTTTTCTAAAACCTAAACACCTAGCTGAATCCCTGAGCTCCCCCTCCCTGTTCATCCTTCTACCCCAACCCATCGCCGGAGTAGTCGAGTCCGGCTATCCCCTTCCTGCCATCCTCCCATGTTCTCCTTGCCAAACCGCTGCCAACCGCCTGGAGCTAACTCCTCCCAGCTGAACCCGGCCATCACGACCCCGCTGATTCTGCCGGAGAAGAAACCCGAGCCGCCGGAGCTTCAACCCCCGCCGTTCTCTTCCACCTCCCTCTCCTTCTGCCACTGAAGATCGTGCACCCCGCTTGACCCAACACCTCCACCATGACTGGCCCGCTGACCTCCGTCCTCCTCCCTGTCCTTATCTCCTCTCCTTCTTTCTCAGCAGCACGACCACTAATCGTAGCCTCCTTCCTCCCCTCTCCCTGCTCGACTTCTCCTTCTCATCTCCTCGACCGAGCCCTCCACCTTGCACCGCTTGTCAACCCTTCTTCGACCACCAGTCCTCCGCCGACTGGACATCGGCTAACACCACCACCATTACCGCCATCACCACCTCTCCACCCTGTCCTCCTTGTCCCAGCAGTTTCTCCTCCTCGCCGGACCTTCCCCCTGGCCGGAGCAGCCTCCTTCCCTTAACCTTAATCATCATCACCATTATCATCTCATCATCTATTCATCATCATCTCATCATCATCACCATTATCATCTTATCATCTCATCATCATCATCTCACCATATCATCACCTTAATCATCACCCTCGTCATCAGCATCGACATCATCGTCGTCCTCGTGGACCCGTCACCCTCGATCCCCGTGCCCTATGGGTGCACCCCGAGGACCATTGGATTGTTCAGCGAGACTCCAGGAGTAGCCTATTGGCACTACGCAGCTTCCTTACCAGGCAAGATATCTTGCCAAATTGCTTACAGTACTTTGCATGCTTATTATATTTTTATATATTCATTACATGTATGTTTTTCTTTCAGTCATAATTATGTACTATATATATGTTGACACACACTTGACACATAGTATCATGGGAGGGGAGGATAATCAGTAGGCGTATGGGCTATAACTATTTTGGTAAATCGTAGTATCTAGCACACACTACGGGAGTGTGTCGCGCTGGTCGCTTCCCCCAGGTATGTCAATTTCTGGTGTCGCGCTGGTCGCTACCCCCGAGGTATATCGATTTCTAATGTCACTGACTTGTGTGTGAGTTGTGAGATTAGATCGAGTAGCCTACCCATGTCCATACGTTGAAAAGTTGTCCTCATTATGCATTTCATATAGATTGTCTTGTACAGCGTACTTATATATTTCTACCAATTATTCATGTTTACTGTATTCAAATTGGCATGCTTCTATGTATCTTGTTACAACCCTCTGAGGACCTGGTCCCTTTCCAGGTGTAGACGATCTTGACTATCCGCAGGAGTACGGGCTAGGACCTGACGTATTACTTTCTACCGAGGAGGTCTTACCTTCTAGGCGTCTTTGATTATCTCTAGCGATGGATCCTTTAGCTGACACTCTTATATCATTATCTTATTTTATATTGGAGATTTTATACTCCTATCTCATTTTAGTATTGATATAGTTATTGGTAGTGGATTTGTCTCCACCCGACTATTATTTTGGATTATTCAGACTCATTATTCTAGTTTAGTTATTTTATTTCTGTGACTTGTTGTGTGGGTGAGATTAGTATTCTGTGACTTATGACTATATATATATATATATATATACCACATGTGAGTTAATATTCATATTACAGCGTACGTATGTATTATGGTATCCATATATTGGAGTTGCCATATACTTACGGCTGGCATGCTTACGTATTCTTAGTCCAATATATTTTGGGACTGGGGCATGACATATTTTTATGGTGGCCCATGCAGGTCAAGAGCATATTGTCTCGGTTACGTTACTATACCGAGCAAGCCTGCACCTAGGATTAGAGTATAGGATCTCATCCCCATTTGACTATGACTCACCTTTCTTCCAGTCCGTTCTATTTGAATAATTGTATCCTGCTTGATTCATGTACTTCCCTAATAGTTTCTTGAGTATAGCCTTCTCCTAGATTATAGAAATTCTTGTTGTTAGTATGATAATTAGGATAATATTTCTACTAAGAATACAACTAGAATATTGGCACATCACTAAGTTTAGCATACCTAATGAACCCTAGCATCCCTTACCTATAGATTGATTTACCATTATCCCTTGATATATTTATGAAGACTTGAGAGTAGTATAGACACTACTACAGCTAGTTAGAAATCTGACCATATTGTTGACCCTAGTATTGAGGAACCAATAGAAATCCAAGGTTGAATATTAGGACTAACCCTAACTTTCAATAGTGAGATAGTATTAGAGAACTATAAATTTAGATTCTTGTCTTAATATTACCAGAACAACACCTTAGGAAGCCTAGTGAATATAAAATTTTCCTTGATCATACCTCGAACACAGAGATTAGCATACCATATTTTCTTAGAGAACCATGATGTTATCAGGAGTCTCTCTATTATAATTTTATATCTTGTTCCTCTGAAACCTTTACGTTCGCTATTTGTGCGACGACTACATTTCTTTTTCTTCATCTTTTCAATTCGTGCCACCTAATCCTTCTGATTGTAGGCCAAGTAATTTTATTTTATGTTAGAATATACAGTTTGTTAGGGTTATAATTGTAATCTTGATTTTTGAAATCATATGCTTGGTAGTTAGAACTTGATAGTTGAGTTGTTCCTTTAGATTGTGATATGATTATTCTTAGTTTTAAATTACGTAATTTTTACCCATATCTCCATATAGGTTCTACCTTCTTCCATCATAATCAAGCGTATTTATATTTTCTGTACTACCTTATATTATGCCGCTATTATAGCCTAGTTTTGTAAGCTTATTCTTTTATCGAGCTTGTTCATGACATATATATTATTGGATGCATACACTAATATATTGTCTAATCAGAATCAGTGTATTACAGTCTGATCAACCTTAGTGCATTTGGTTCACCTTTCGTATGACTACTTTACGTGGATTGAGATATATTGTTGACTAGTAGACGAATATACTTGCCTCTAGACATGTCTGAGCACATCGTATCAGTTACATAACCGTAATGATATGAGCATGTGAATAGGAATTACCCAAAATAGAATTTTAATCCACAACTTTCTTGACAATTCCTTTGGAATTCCTTGAACGTCTGGATCCCCATACTTGCATTCTATCACCTCCTCCTTGAACTCTTTATTATTTTTCTCCGTCTTTCCCTATTTCGGAAAGACGAACGCTCGTGCTTGATATAAGTTTGATACACAAAGAGTACTAGATATACCCCATAGGCCAATCACATTACTTGATGACTATTTTTCGTAATTAAGGGCATATCATATATGATATATTTGGTGTAAAAATCTTTTGAGGATTGAATAACACGATTAAAGAATTTAAGAAAGTTTCTTAAATATGTAAGCCTTATATGATAGATGGGTAAATTCTAAGTTGGGTAGAAATTACATGGTTAACTTGAGGTGAATTCTTTTAGATTGTGATCAAGTGAGATTAGATAGAGGTAAACCATGCCTTATTTTAATTTCGAGGACGAAATTATTTTAAGTTGGGTATATTATAAATCCTCTCACCCAAAATTAGGCCTAATTGACTTAGATAGAGAAACTATGGCTAGTTTGAATCCAATTAGAAATATAATATTTTATTTTAGACGATTTTACAATATTTATATCACCTATTGTACCTTACCGTTGCTTCGATAATTGGAGCACTACACTAGCCATTGCCTTCCTACAAATTTTATACCCTTGTCCTAGACGTGCCCGTCTTTTATTCTGACCTTTGTGTAACTTATAATCATGCTCTCTTGTGCTATATTTTAGTCGCACGATATTCGTTGCAGACATTTATATTTAATTCTAAATAAATTTAACTTTGTATTCTTGTGCGTTCCAATCAAAATTGGAGACACAATCTTGACCCATTTTGTGCAACCCAAATTATGATAATATTCTATCCTGAGTCCTCTATGTCCATGACACTTGTGTCCCACCTAATTTTAGTTTTATGTACTTCTAATTAATTTTAGAACACCTTTTGCATTAATTTTAATTAATTTAATCAAATTTCCATCTTTGTGTAATTTTCTAATTGTTTGGGCACTTTTATGCAAAAGTGTATTAAGGTGTCCACACCATTGGACACAACACATGAAAAAATCCATTTCCCTCCATTATTTGGTCATGTAAATTTTCTCCATAATTTTGGAGTGTGTAGCACTCAACATCACCCCTCATCAATTTCTAGCCTTGTATTTTAAATAATGCAAATCCTAGCCCTCCAAACATCTCCATGTGAAGCTAAGGCCCACCCCAAGGAGGTGTTGACCAAGACCAAATTTTCTAGGTCAACACACAACCCAAATTCTATATGTATATATATATATACCTATTTTCCTTTTTTCTTTATTTTCCTAAAACCTAAACACCTAGTCGAATCCCTGAGCTCCCCCTTCCCTGTTCATCCTTCTCCCCCAACCAGTCGCTGGAGCTCTCGCCGGAGCAGCCAGAGTAGTCGAGTCCGGCCACCCCTTTCCTGCCATCCTCCCGTCTTCTCCCTGCCAAACCGCTGCCAACCGCTTGGAGCTAACTCCTCCCCGCTGAACTCGGCCATCACGACCCCGCTGATTCCGCCGGAGAAGAAACCCGAGCCGCCGGAGCTTCAACCCCCGTCATTCTCTTTCACCTACCTCTTCTTCAGCCACTGAAGACCGTGCACCCCGCCTGACCCAAAACCTCCACCATGACTGGCCCGCTGACCTTCGTCCTGCTCCCTGTCCTCATCTCCTCTCCTTCTTCCTCAGCCGCACGACCACTCATCGCAGCCTCCTCCCTCCCCTCTCCCTGCTCGACTTCTCCTCTTCATTTCCTCGACCGAGCCCTCCACCTTGCACCGCCTGTCAACCCTTCTTCGACCACCCGTCCTCTGCCGACTGGACAGCGGCTAACACCACCACCATATCCGCCATTACCATCTCTCTACCCTGTCCTCCTCGTCCTAGCAGTTCCTCCTCCTCGCCGGACCTTCCCCCTGGCCGGAGCAGCCTCCTCCCCTTAACCTTAATCATCATCACCATTATTATCTCATCATCATTATCTCATCATCATCACCATTATCATCTCATCATCTCATCATCTCACCATCATCATCACCTTAATCATCACCCTCGTCATCATCATCAACATCGACATCGACATCATCGTCGTCCTCGTGGACCCATCACCCTCGATCCCCGTGCCCTGTGTGCGCACTCCGAGGACCATTGGGTTGTTCTGCAAGACTCCAGGAGCAGGCTATTGGCATTACGCAACTTCCTTACCAGGCAAGATACCTTGCCAAATTGCTTACAGTACTTTGCATGCTTATTATATTTTTATATGTTCATTGCATGTGTGTTTTTCTTTCAGTCATAATTATGTACTATATATATATATGTTGAGACACACTTGATACATAGTATCATGGGAGGGGAGGACAATCAGTAGGCGTATGGGCTATAACCACTCCGGTAAACCGTAGTATCTAGCACGCACTACGGGAGTGTGTCGCGCTGGTCGCTACCCCCGAGGTATGTCAATTTTTGGTGTCGTGTTGGTCGCTACCCCCGAGGTATGTCAATTTCTGATGTCACTGACATGTGTGTGAGTTGTGAGATTTGATCGAGTAGCCTACCTATGTCCATACGTCAAAAAGTTGTCCTCATTATGCATTTTAAATAGATTATCTTGTACAACGTACTAATATATTTTTACTTATTATGTATGTTTACTGTATTCAAATTGGCATGCTTCTATGTATCTTGTTACGTCCCTCTGAGGACCTGGTCCCTTTCCAGGTGTAGACGATCTTGACTATCCGCAGGAGTACGGGCTAGGACCTGACGTATTACTTTCTGCCGAGGAGGTCTTACCTTATGGGCGTCTTTGATTATCTCTAGCGATGGATCCTTTAGCTGACACTCTTATATCATCATCTTATTTTATATTCCTTTCTCATTTTAGTATTGATATAGTCATTGGTAGTGGATTTGTCTCCACCCGACTATTATTTTGTATTATTCAGACTCATTATTCTAGTTTAGTTATTTCATTTCTGTGACTTATTGTGTGGGCGAGATTAGTATTCTGTGACTTGTGACTATATATACCACATGTGAGTTAATATTCATATTACAGCGTACGTATGTATTATGGTATCCATATATTAGAGTTGCCATATACTTATGGCTGGCATGCTTACGTATTCCTAGTCCTACATATTTTGGGACTGGGGCGTGACAACATGGACATGACAAACTCTTGGGTTGTGGACTTATTACCCATGGCATAACTTAAGTGCAGATAATAAGCTGAAATGACTAGAACTATCAGGGGTTATAGGAATGTGATAGTAGAAAGTCGAAAAGAAGAACTTTATTCAGAGGTAATATGGACATGGAAAAGTTCTAAAAATATCTTACTTAGAGGTAATATGGACGTGGAAAGATATGACTCTGTGGGGAAAAAAAATATGACAGAGGTAATGCGGACGTGATCATTTTCCTGTGGTGATAAATTTACTCCGCTGGAGAAAGTGGAGAGACGTAATTCAGAGGTAGTATAGACGTGAAATGATCGATAGTCGTACCGAGAGGTTAGGTATGATTTCGGTATTTTTGGTGAAAGAAAAAGGAAATGAGCCAGAGGTAATATGGACGTTGTTGTTTTTTATGGATTGAGAACATCCCACTGGGAGACTTTTGGTGGACTTATTATTCGATGCGCATGTTGAGTGCAAATAATAAGTTCGAAAATAATCTCTATCAGAGGTAATATGGTCGTGATAGGTTTTGTGGACCCATTACTTTTTTTGTGCACGTTAGTACAAGTAATAGGTTTGAGACAAGCTATACTAGAGGTAATATGAACATGTCAATTTTTACGGACTTACCACCGCTGGCGTACCTTTGGTGAGTATGGATGATAAATGGGAATGACAACCGATATCAGAGATAATATGGACGTGATGATCGATAGCCAAAAATCTAGGAGGTTTGCTCAGAGGTAATATGGATATGGCAAACTCAACCGGAGAGAAATGTTAGGACAACAGTTCAGAGGTAATATGGACATGAACCAATGTTCAAAAAACTCACTGGGGAGTGATTTGTTGAGTGTGGTCTATCCGAAAATGAGGATAGACCTGAGGATTCCTCCGCTAGGAAGATTGATGGGATGATAGCTCAGAGGTAATATAGACATGGCTAGCGTCTACCGAGATTGGTTTTTGAGTGGTCACTGCGGGAGTGTGCGAGTGGACCCGAGGACTGATCCGCTGGGGAGACTTTGGGGACTCATCATCCGTTGCGTATCTAGGGTTCCAGGATACCGATGATGGATTTTACGAGAATTTGTAAAGAAGGAGAAAATGTTGCACATAGGCACTTGTTGGGGATAAAGCACCAAGAGTTGATTTGTACATCTGGGTTATCCTCTGGGGATGAGGCGAGTACAAGTCTAGTTTAGACGTAGTGCTTTCTTTTAGGAACTTGCCGTTTAATAGGCATCATGAGCAAGTTGCCGTTGGGTTTCACTAGCCGGTATGCGCCGTTGGGAAACACGGTTTCCTCAATAAACGGGCCCTCCCATTTAGGTTAGAATTTGTCGGCTATCTTGTGAGTCATGGGGCATACTAGCATTTCCATATCCTAGCCCTCTGCGAGTGCTGTTGTAATAACTATTACATTGTAAAGGAGTACGCCGTCCTTTACCAAAGTTCTGACCTTCAGCTTTTTGGAGGTCATATTCCATCTTCAACATGAGACAGAGTGATTATTGGCTGTAATAATGGAACTGAGACAGCTCATCATTTATTGCGTTGAATACTGTTGATGACTTAGCCTGCACCGAATAAGGAGCTTCGTGCACAAAATTACTACCACGTATATACGAGGGAGTTGGATGAGTTGTGTACGTAGAATCACTGCCACGTGTGCATGATTGTCTACCACGTTGAGGACCACCTCTTTCTGCGTGTATATTGTGCAGGAAAACACTGTCTGTTGTCTGTAAGGATTCGTTATGACAAGAATTACTATCGTACGCACATAAAGTATGATTCGTCCTTGCGCTAAAGACTTGCTCGGATGCGTACAATGGAGCACTGCCTATTATGCGCCATTGCTGATGAGTCATGCGAGACTTGGCTTTTATGCACAGGGAAACTTGTTGAGCTGCGCTGAGTACCCGAAGTCTAAAATTTGTGTTTTCTGAGAAAATGATCATGCAGCCTGGCCTGCATTGCTTTCCCTTTGACCTGGTCTTTGAAGATGCTATTTGCTGTGCCAGTTTTTGAGAAATGGGCTTACCTCTTGGGGTCGTAAGTGATACCAAGCCTGCTACTCGGCTGCGAGCCGGCGGGAGGTTGACGACCTCCCTGGTTGCCTGGGCTTCCGTCACTGGAAAGTCGCCTAATTTGAGGGATACTATGTTTGCAATGACCGTCTTATCCTCGAAGTCGAGGAGTGAGCTCATTGGCATCGATCAATTTCTATGTACATCTCTTCAACACAGAGCAATCTCTGATTGGATGATGAATGCACCGATGAAAGAGACAATATTTTGGGTCATCGACCTTGTCAGCCTCTTCAGGACATCTGATGTTGGGTAGCCGAAGTTTGTTTTCCTTTATTAGTACGTTGAAGATTTTAATGATGTCGTCATCATTGAAGGAGAAAGTCCCCTTTCGTTTTGGGGCTTCCAATACGTGAGTCGTACGGTCCTCAGGAAAGACCGATAATTTTGTATCATTTTTGGACTCAAAGGGAATTCTACCCCCAGCTTTGGATGATGCTCTGTCTTGTCGAGGGAGACTACCCTCAGACATGTCATTGTCTATTTCTTGGGAATTACTGTCCTTACCGCATGACGGGTTGGCGTAGATCACTAGGAGATTGCTACCCCCGACTTGTAGAGTTACTGCAGGCACTGAGGGTGGTAGGACCATGTTTGCCTTGATCTCAAGTATTGTCTAGTCCAGAGTCTGCATTGATGCATTCATGATATTCATCATGGTCTCGAGAACCTCAAGTCGTTGGCGATCGCTGAGCCCTTCCGCCTTGGGTTCCTGAGTCGTACTGTCCTTAGGGAAGACGGTCATCGTTGCATCATCTTCAGACTCAAAGGAGATGTTACCCCCAGCTTTAGATGATGCTCTGACTATTCAAGGGTGACTCCCCCGCCAGCCTGTCATTGTCTATTCCTTGGGAGTTGCAGTCTTCAGGGGAGGTAGACATCATTGTACCATCTTCCGATTCCGGAGGATTGCTACCTCCATCCCTAGATGCTGCATTAACCCGAGGCACGTTGCTGTCGTCTTTCTTGGAATCGTTGTCCTCAGAAAAAGCTGAAAGTGCTACATCTTCTTCAGACTCGGAGGGAGTTTTACCCCTAGTTTTGGAAGATGCATCTTCTTGATGAGGATGATCACCCACAGAGAACTCGACATATGTCCCTTGAGATTCACTATCTTTACGGAACACGGGGTTGTTGCGTATGTCCAGGGGGACACTACCCCCATCTTGGGCCACCCCCAGGGGTTCTGAGGAAGAACTACCCCCAGGGACAGATAACTTCTTCCTTGGGAGGGTGTCCTGGAAGACTCCTTCTGCAGGTGCCATTGTCAGTCCTCCGAGTAGTAGCCTTCGTGACGCAGTAGTAGAGAGCGCCGGACTGGAGGTATTTGAATTCTTTCTTCCTTTGGTGGAGGGAAGCTTTTCAGTTGAGTAGCATAAGGCGAAGGAAAACTCCTCCTCCTCTGGTACTTGCACCTGATCTTCGGGTTGTTGTTGGGTAGGTGCTTTCTGGTGCAGTCGCTGAAAGACCGACTGCCTGTCTGTGGGTACTGTCGCTTTATTGCAGCAGCAGTTGATAACGATATTAGTGCAACAATGCCTTGAAGATGGCACGTCGCACGCCGTAGTTGTTTTTCTTATTTTGCGCTTGTGAGTAATCACTTCACGCAAATCATGCGAAGGGTATTTTACCTTTGCATCCTCTTTGTGAGTCTGTGTGTCCCGGGCACATGGATGTGCAGGTGTTGTATTTGATTCCTGGCCTGGGGTTCGTACACGAACTTGCCTCGAGGCACCGGTTGGAAGACTTTTGAGACGGACCCTGCCCATTGGTCCCTGTGGGTCGGATGCATGGGTCAGTCCTGTACAACTTTCCGTCAGAGGCTTGGGTAATAGTTAGCGATGCCTGTTGGCGGTCGGTCGTATGAGCAGTTATTTGAGATTGATAGGATCACACTGCCCTAGACTTCTTCATCTTAATAGCCGCAGGCGTGTAGTATGAAGAGTCCAGATTTGGGTTTTTACCATTCTCAGTTGGTCGCATAGGATCTGTCCCGTATGAGATACGATAAAAAATAGAGATTCTGTTGCTATCAGGGTTGCATGGGGCCGTCTGTCTGCGGCTATGAGTTGATGTCTCATGGATAGCCTTATGCGGCCTCCTCCTTGGCCGCATAGAAGCTACCTCAGAACCAAAACGTCTGGCATTGTAGTATTTTCCTATACCAGAGTCTGGGTGCTGAATAGTTTCTGCATCAGCTCGGGATGTCGCATAGACGTAGACGTTTTGGGTGTTCTTCCGACGACCGTCATTGGAAATAGAGTGAGAAGCTGGATGTGTCTCCTCCACAGTTGGGTAAGGCGCAACGGCCTTGGCCGCCCAAGTTCTGCGGTTCTTCTTGGTCTTGGCTATCCTTGGCAAAGGATTAGCACTTCCTTCTGAGAGAATTTCCTCGAACACTTGCTGGTCGAAGCGGACCACCAGCATCTTTTGCGTCGAGCCAAACTTGGCCGCATCGGACTGCATCACCTACTTCTCAACAAAGGAGAAGGACGTCCCCAGCAGAGTCACCATTGTGTTTGCCATTAAATACGAAAGTTAGAAAAAACTTGATTTAATTGAACAGACTAAATAAAGTGCACAGAAAATTCCTAGAAGACAATCTAAGTACAAAGTTATTTTCTGTGGGTGACAATGGAGGGTTAGGAGTGTAGCAACTCTCTTTACTCCGTGGATGATCCGATGCAGAAGCTCTTCTCTCTTGCCCGAGTGTAGATTCGCAGATAGCTAGCCTTGTTTCTTGGTCCGATCTTTCTCTGAAGCAGAACAATCTGACCTTTAGAACGTTCAAATTGCTCATATTTATAGCCATCGTGCTGATAGGCTATATGTGCCGTATATGTCTCTGTTTGGTGGCCGCATAAGGCTCATTCAACAGAATACAGTTGCAACTGTTGTCGCATGCCATGGGAAGATTGCCACATGGTCTTGGTTGAGATATGTTGTTGATGAGATCTCAGGGTTGTTATCAACCCGTTGTAGGCATGACTTGGTCAGCTGGACACGTAGTCAACATCAATTGTGTGAAGATCTCTGCAGTTGTAACAAAAAGATCTTGTGAGCTGGAGGCCGCATAACAACTAGGCCGCATGTTGACGAGGCCGAATGGGGTCATGTAGCCGTATACGTGCTCTCGTTTGGGCCTTGGTCGAATGGACACTCTGGCCGCATGTTGGCGAGGCCGCTTGGGTCGTGTAGCCGCATACGTGCTCACGTTTGGGCCTTGGTCGAATGGACACTTTGGTCGCATGTTGGCGAGGCCTTATGGGTTTTATAACTGCATACGAGGGAACACGTGGGATGGAACTTTTGTCGAAGCAATTAATGCACTGATGTGACCTATTTTCTTCTTCTGAGGCATCATCTTCACGAGTCTTGAAGCATCTCAGAGTGATGAGTGATGTGTAAAGGCTTCTAACATATATCAAAATCTGTGTCAGGAGGTCCTTATGCGGCCTCCCCGTTCTGTGGTCGTTCAGGCCGCATATAGTATACTATGCGGCTTCTCCGCAACTTGGTTGATTTGGCCGCATGTGGCTTCTCTACGACTTGATTGTGTTAGGCCGCATGAAGGCTATTATGCGGCTTCCGTCTGGCCGCATGGATGCAATTGCAGACTTGCTTTGGGGATCTAGATGAGTCTCTTGGCCGTATAGCTTCTCTGCATCATGACTAGAGGCATGCTTTGAGGTCATATCTTATGGCGTATGGACTCAGATTTTTTATGCTTCTATAGGGAATACTAGCTAGTCTTCAGATTCAGTTAACCTTGGTAGAGAGGATCAAGGTGGCTCAAGTAGAAGATTCTCATATTTAGAAGCTTAAGACAGAATGTGAGTCAGGTCTTAGGAAGGAGTTAAGGATTCACAAAGATGGAACACTTAGATTTGGAAACTGTCTTTGTGTGCCAAGTGGAGATATTAGACATAAAGTAATGACCGAGGAATATATTTCTGAATATTCTATTCATCCAGGAGGCATGAAGATGTACCATAATATCAAGCAAAATTTCTAGTGGAACAGAATGAGAAAAGAGGTAGCTTGGTTTGTTTCACGATGTCTCATATGTCAGCAGGTGAAGGCAGAGCAGCAGAGACTAGCATGATTATTGCAACCCCTACCTATTCCAGAGTGAAAGTGAAAATATATTACGATAGACTTTGTGACCGGCTTACCTAGATCCCCTACTGGACGTAATACAGTTTGGGTAATAGTAGATCGACTCACGAAGGTGGCAAATTTTCTTTTCTTCCGAGTAGGGCAATCCACAGAGCAATTAGTAGAGATATATATGCGTCATATAGTGAGGCAGCACAGAGTTCCAATAAGTATAGTGTCAGACCATGATACCCGCTTTACGTCTTATTTTTTGAGAAGTTTACATGAGCTCTTGGGTACTAAGTTGAGATTCAGTACCACGTACCATCCTTAGATAGACGGCCAGTTAGAGAGGACAATATAAATATTGGAAGATATGATGCGAGCTTGTACTTTAGACCTTGGTGGATCTTGGAAAGACCACATTCACTTAGTGGAATTCTCGTACAATAACAGTTATCAGGCCAGCATAAAATGGCTCCATTCGAGGCATTGTACGGAAGGAAGTGTATGTCACCTTTTGCATAGGATAATATTAGTGAACGGAATATGTTGGGGCCTGAGATGATCACACAGACCGTTGAAGTGGTTAACCAAATTAGAGAGCGACTTCGAGTTGCACAAGATTATCATCGTCATTGGGCAGATCAGCATCGTAGGCCATTAGAGTTTTCTGTCGATGACTATATATTTTTGCAGATTTTGCCTACCCATGGAGTCATTAGGTTTGGGGTTCGTGAAAAGCTTAGTTTGCGGTACGTTAGACCGTTCTATATTCTCGAGAGGGTAAGGGATATTGCTTATCGTCTTGCCCTTCCTCCTTCTCTACGTGAGGTGCACGATGTCTTTTATATGTCTCAGTTGCGTAGGTATATCCCAGATCCGAGTCGTGTCCTCGATCACTCTGAGTTAGTCTTTGGTACCGACTTGACTTATAAGGAATGGCCCATGTCCATTTTGGATCAGAGAGAGAAGGTACTCAAACCGGACTATCCGTCTTGTTCGTGTTGCTTGTGGACATCACTCTATGGGAGAGTCGACGTGGGAGCTCAAGGACGATATTCGATCTCAGTACCCTATTCGACTAATAAGGTATATTTCCTTCGTATGCCTTTGCATCTTTCATTCCGTGATCGGCAAGCACTCATAAGGGATAAAGTTGTTTCGCTTCATTATAGGTATTATTGTTATACTTGCTTGTTTGTATATGTAGATTGCTTGTAGATAGTTATTGCTTGCTTTGACATTTCTAGCTAGCCTTGAGTTTGAATTCCGAGGACGAATTTTTTCTAAGGTGGATAGAGATGTCACTCGCCATTCCCAATATACGTATTTGGAGAGTAATTATTTTCTTGCTAGCGTAATTATATGTTGTAGAGAGGCTAGACCCATTTTTTGGTTCACTTGGATCTTGGTTTGTTTGTTTGGTTTTGTTTTATTATGAGTTGAACCCATTGTCCAAACCTCAAACCCTCCATATATAACCCAACTTCACTCTCTCTCCTCTTATTTTTTTCTCTTCCATTCTCTTTCTTAGGTTTTTCTCTCCCCCTCCATAGGCAAGTACATCTTGCAAGAAATGGAGAAACCCTTTATATTTTTGTTCCATTATATTTCTTATATGATTTCTCATGCATTTAGAACTTGATATTTTTGGATTTGGTGGATGGATTAGTGTAGATCTAAGTTTTAAGTTTTAGGATTTTCTATGTGTTCTTGAATGTTCTTGGGTTTTGATCTCTTAAAACTTAATATTTTCAAAACTTTATTGTTCTATGTTGATGAACACTTGATTTTGAGTAGTTTAAAACTTTAATTTGCTGGATTTGGACTTCGTTTGAGGTTTCTGTAGAAGAAACAAGGTTTGGGTTTCGGAGCTTTTCGTGGCCGAACTTGCTAGATTGGGACGAAGGAGCTCCATTCGCCCAGCATATTGCATGCGGCCTGGACTTCTCGCCCAAAAGATTTTATGCGGCCATCTTGTTGGATGCATGGAATAGATTTCTACACATGCGTCCCTTGGCGAAATGCTTGAAACTTTAACGAATAAAATTTCTCTAAGTCTCAAAAGATTTCATGCGGCCAAGTGTGCATGCGGCCTAGTCGACCATGCAGCCAGGAGTTATGCGTTCATCTTCTTTTGGACGCATAACTACTTACTAACTCGACATAACTTTTCCTAATTTTATCTTTTCTTCTGTTACTTTTATCACATGTCACATCAATCACTTTTTCTGACTTGACTTGTATTTTAGTTATTACGTTGTACACTGCTCGAGGAGTGGACTTTGTCTCGATCCATGCGGCCTGTTGGTTCATGCAGCCCGTTTGGTCATGCGGTCAACTGACTCATGCGTCAACTGTTCCCATGCGTCCACTTTGACACATGTTTGGTCTAATATTTTTGTTTAATTAAATGATTGTGATATTAAGTGTTAAACTTAGAAATGACTTATATGACCCAGTTGTGACCATGTACTAATGACTAAGTACCTGGCATGAGCCATGTAGATGTGGCCGTTGATGCACTTGCTTGCCAATTAGATTACTTTTCCTCGATCACCTTATTATACGTTAGACAAAATAAGTGGCGTAGTTTAACTAGGTGGAAGGTCTGCAATCCTGATCCTTGTTTGGTTTAAGGATTGTGGATCTGATCTCGAGGGGTTCTCGTACTACTCTTATTTTATCTATCGATATAATAAAGTGATAAATTATTGTGACCATCATTTGCTTTTCCCATCCTGAATAACTTGCTACTTGATGACTTGTCTACAACCTTGATCTAGAACTTGTTCCTGCCCTGACTATTATATCCGTGTTGATACACTTGATCGCACCAAAAGTGCTACTCGGTATATAGTGAGTCTTCGTGCCACATACACTTGCTACATGATATATGTAATTATTTTCTTGCACGGATCTGGTAGTTAGACAGTGACTTTATCCGTGGCTAGATAGTATTGATTGTTGCATCACATTTGGATGAATCTATATTTAACTTTAAGAGACAATGTGGATTCGTTTCAAGAGTGTCCGTATTTAAAGTATGACATTTAGGAAAGAAATATTCATGTGACCACGGCATAAGATTCTAAATCACCTAGGGTTAACTAGGCAGCTTAATTTGTAGAGCATTGGGAGGGAACGGTATCTCGAGATCGTGCATATCGAACCACCCAAAGTTAACTGTGAGTAAAGACTGGCCACCATGGATATTGTATATCATCCGCATTAGTGGAGTATAGTATCTGACTTATTTATAAGCCGAGCCAGTGTCTTTCATATACAAATCCTGGAACTGCTACTGATCATTAAATTAGCTCAAGGCCCTTGTAAGGGACTGGTGCATCCTATATTCTTGCTTGTATATTATTGGTTCAGCTAGCCCTGCTTAATTATGGCACGATCTGAGGATACTTATATATTGTATTACTGGGATAACTCAGAGATCACTTATCAAGCCGTAACACATGTTTGGCCGTTAAATCTATTTTAGTTAGAGAAGTGGACTGTTGCAGATGAAAGTTTAACTCATGTCCTTGTTTGGTTGTTGAGTTGCGCTGTTGTGTTACAACGGGACAAAGATCGAATCTACTTGTTATTACTAGGTTATTTTACTTAATATTGTATCCCTGCTTGTGTATTGTGCCTTCTGTTGAGTGGAATTAGGGACATAGACTGTCGTGACATAGACTGTCGTGGCATGATAGTTCAACTCATGTCCTTGTTTGGTTGTTTGGTTGCGCTATTGTGTTACGATAGCCTATGGACTGAAACTACATCGCATAGTTATTCTAGCTTGACCATAATCAAGGGACGTATTCTATCTTGATGTGATGTGGCATTTCCTGTCCTTATTTGGTGAAGGAGTGTCGTGTCATGTCATGGATGAGACATACGCCATTGATTTTTGGTTTAAGAATCTCATGCTATAGAACTTATTTTGTTTCTTTATTTCGTGCTTCCTGGTGGTACTTGCTATTTGGGGTCTGACCCCACTGGTTTTGTATAACCAGTTTTAGAGCCAACACCTAAGGATCAAGCGTATCTCACCCTCACAGATGGCACGCACAAGAAGGATGGCTACTGAGGGTCACGAGTGGGTTCCTTCATTCACTGCTCGTCTTTGTAAACTATAATCTTTTGAGCATTTAGCCAACCGGCACCTGTTAGGCGGATAATCTAGATACTAGTTCCCTACATGACTGTAATATATTCAGACTGCAGCTGACTCACTGTCATGTATGCTTTTGATTGTGTATCTGACTGTCACGACCCGCACCCAGAATTTGGGCATGAGTCATGGGTACGTCCAGTCTACACCGCAGCATCGGCGGTAGAACGCTGTCTAGGTCTCAAACATAATATATCCTGTCAATAGTCTCAACTCCATACGGAGGACAATGATAATATGAATCCACAGTTTTATAAATATAATCAATCACAAGCTATATGAAAGTAATTGGCATGATGAGAAATAGAAATAGAGAGTTCTATCATAAGCCAAACACAAATAAGTACATCACAAGTCCTGAGTCTAGATGTCCTCAAAAGTCATAAATAATAAAACAACTCAATCTCAGTCTAATACAATAATACAGGAAAAAGAGTAATCTAAGTGCAGGCAGGTAGGATCTCCTCTAGGATAGGCAACTCCTCTGGGAATACTGGAGTGAAATCTCCCTCTAGTCCCGGGCCGTAATGGGTGGGGCAAAAGTTCTCCAGGTCCTCTGAAAATGTTATCCAGTCAGGATTGGAGCGAAGCACAAACACTAACAGCAGTTTCATTTATGTTGACAAAAACTATAAAACAGTGTAAGAAATACAAGATGAAATAAATACTGGAAATATAGAGTACTGGAGAATATGAAATAGGCAATAGAATATCTAGCAATGAACAATATACAGTGAATTCTAGAACAAGTGAATCTGAAATAAAGAATAAACATCTAGCTAAGTGTTTGAAATATCAGTTTATTATGTGATCGGCTTGGGACTAGATCAGGCTGGTTACATATAATTAGCTATGATTCTTGTAGGTCAGGCTAACCATCTGGTTAGCTATGATGCATGTAATGGTCAGGCTAATCATATATAACAGCTATGAAGCATGTAAATGGTCAGGCCGCACCCAACGTGAGATGTGGGGTGAGCTATGATGCATGTAGATTTTGGATATGATCACATAATCTACTAATAATTTTTCCATCCCCAGCTAGCACGATGGATTCCAATCACGACTCCTCATGAGTAATCAACAAAAGCGAAAACTGTCAGAGAATGTACTCGTCTGTGGTCCCGATGAATATGTGAAGATCGATGTCCAAAATGGAGTCACAAAGACCTAATTGTGGAATATAAATGTCAAATACTGAATTAAAGGAAATAACATGTTTAGTTAAATAAGAAATGAGGCTTCTAGGTCATGGCTCATTCTATACTAGGTTTACTAGTCCATACTAGTCTCACACTACTAATTGACACTAGTCACCTATATCTTATAATATAATAGTTAAATCTATCATCTAGTATTATCTTAGTTTTAGTACTTTGATACCTATACTCAACTCAGTATCTTGAGACTAAGTTACCTCTATCTCATGGTACTCTGGTACCACTCCTCAAGTTTGGATACTACCTCCACAACTCTACATATTAACCCACACCAATACCCCATATCATTTCCTAATTTGCTAACTGATTCACACACAACACTCACTCACAGGTACTCACATAGTGATACATAGGACCTGGAAAATCATTACTGGAACAGACCTACACCTACACACATATACCTAATGCACTGAACTCACCCAAAGCTCACTGGCACATAATGACACAGGGTCATACACACACAGATACCTAGCTAGGTTCATTGACACATAAACAACTACACACAGCACAACACAAGATACACACACAAACTGACACACTGGTAGGTTACACATACACACACTGATTCTCACTACACACAACACTCACAGTCCCCCACTGAACTCACATACACTGATACATAACTTCTAAAACCAACTCACTGAATACAACCTAGATACTGACCTCACTACACAGATGCATACTGAATTCTGGGATACTCACACACTGTTACACTCACACAGCTAACACACACACACATCTCAGATACACACACACTGTCATATAAGTTCTATTATACACATACACACAACTAACACTGCTCACTCACACACACAGGCAACTTACTGAATACACATAGCTAGTACACACACACACTCACTGGTTCACTCTCACTCAGTGATACACTCACAGTCAAACACACTTAACTGGGACACATAGGCAGGTATACACTCAGTTCTCACACAGGCATTCACACAGGTTCTGACACACTGATATACATGCACAGGTGCTAACACACAGAATAACCTTTTCCCCCAGACACCACACACTATGATACTCAAGACTCGACACTCATAGTTCACATAGACACCCACTGCTACCCACTGACTGATACACACTGAATATTGGCACACACACACAGATCCTACACACATAATTCATATAGGTATACACTCACTGATACCCAAATTACTGTATCACTCACACACAGCTACACTAACACATATACTTCTCACTGAGACACCCCTAACACACAGGCACACACGACACTCACTGCCACACACCCAGCATTCTAACACATGCATATACTCACAGATACACGGGCATGTTACTGATACACAGTTATACACTCTGAGACACTGACACAGGTTGACACTGCTACACCCAAACACAGAACACGAACCAATGCATCATAACCTACCTATATACACATACACACTGCTACACATGGACACAGGTTCACATAGACCCAGATACACTGATACATAGGTTCTGACACACTCCCAATAACAGGGACACACACAGAACTCGAGTTCAAACAGGCTCTCACCCACAGACTCCCACACAGAATCAACAGAAAACCCGACTGCATAGTAATCCCCAATGCCCCACTGTACAATAACCCCTACTGCACACAACCTGTTCACAACACAAATATATTTATGTATATAGATTGGTATATCAAATATACAGAAATTAAAATACAGAGATAGGCAAAAAACCCTAAGAAATATATCACCAAACACTTGGTGTGCTAAAATCGAACCCATATTAATATCCCTTGAAAAACCCAAAATGAAACCCTAAAACGAGATCCGAACCTTCACTTTGGAGGTATAATCGTGCCTACACGAAATCCCTAGGGTTTGGGTTCCAGAAATTTGGGGGAAAATACCCCTAGGTCACCAAAACACAAATCTCTCCTAGGTCTTCATGTATAATCCCTAAAAATCAAAATCTAACATCAAGGTGGGCTCCTAATGGCCAACACAAATGAAAAAAAAAATTAAATGGATTAAATTCGGATTTTACCTATTGGGAGATAGTTTTCCAATGGAGGTTCTCCTTCTCCAAGTCTTCTTGGTCCAAGCTCCTTGTTTCCCCTTTGATGGAGGAGGAAGGTGGAAACCTAGGGCTGGATTTCAAAATTTGGGGGTGAGGGAATGGTTTCAAATGGAGGCTAGGGTTTGGTTTTCTTTCTTCATGAAGGAATGGTTGAGGGAGGCTCCCCTTTATTATATAGGCTAGGTTTAGGGTTCCTAATGAAAGGGTTAAATTAATCCTCCATGTTAAGTCATGAAGAAATTAATTAACTAAGGTTTAGTCATTTCTAGGGTTTGAGATTCTAACCTATAATTGAAATTTAGGGTTTCCCTAATGCTAGCTTACAATTTAGGGTTTAGCCATTACGGTTAGACCTAATAGGATTTCTAGGGTTTAACCTAAAAACTTAATTATCAAGAACATCTCTAATCAAATAATAAAACTCATCACATTAAATATTTACATGATTAAAATTAAACAGGGGAAATTACACTAATATCCTAATCTGAAAATGTGGTAGTGACAAGTCTACCCTCCTAAAAAAAAAAATTCGTCATCGAAATTGTATTGAACTAGAACAAAAACAAAATCATAAAAGGAATTATACCTCAAGTCTCAAAGAGATACGGGTATTGCTCGCGTATTTCGTCCTCCCTCTCCCAGGTTGACTCCCCTGGAGAGTGATGTCTCCATGCAACACGAACCAAAGGAATAGTCTGGTTCCGCAATACCTTCTCTCTGCGATCCAAGATCTCTACGGGCTGCTCAGGGTAGCTGAGAGTCGGACCAACCTTGATCTCTGAGTGATCAAGTACGTGACTAGGGTCTGCCACGTGCCGCCCCAGCTGTGACACGTAGAATACGTCATGCACTTCCTCTAGTGCAGGCGGCAAGTCTAGTCTATACGCCACTGCACCTACCCCCGCAAGAATACCGAAGGGTCCGATGTAGCGTGGGCTAAGCTTCCCGCCTCCACCAAAACGAATCGTGCCACGCGTCGGAGAAATCCGTAGGAATACTAGATCGCCAACCTAAAACAAAATAGTCTCAACACGCAGTCTAAACAAACAATCACAAGCCAGAAAAATAACAATCTATACCTGAAACTCAAGGGGTCTACGGTGGCTGTCGGCCCAATGCCGCTGTCTGTCCTGCGCCACTCACAGTCTGTCTCTGATGAGTTTCACCTTTTCTGCTGCATCCACGACCATTTCTGGTCCTAGCAAGGCTCTCTCTCCAATGTCGTCCCAAGATAACGGTGTACGACACCTCCGTCCATAAAGAGCCTCAAATGGTGACATCTCGATGCTGGCCTGGTAGCTGTTGTTATAAGCAAACTCTACCAGGTACAGATGATCCTCCCAAGAACCTCCGAGATCTAAAACGCAAGTGCGTAGCATATCCTCGAGAGTCTGAATAGTCCTTTCAGACTGCCCGTCTATCTGGGGGTGGTATGAGGTACTGAACTTGAGCTGAGTGCCCAAGCTAGCCTGCAGACTCCTCCAGAAGTGGGAAGTGAAACGACTACCCCGATCCAAGATGATGCTCATAGGAACTCCATGAAGTCTAACAATTTGTCGCACGTACATCTCTGCTAGCCTCTCTGCCGACGTGCCCACCTTGAAAGGTAAGAAGTGGGCTGATTTGGTCAACCTATCCACGATGACCCAAATTGCGTCCTTCCCTCCTGGAGAACACGGAAGCCCTGAAATGAAATCCATGGTCACGTGCTCCCACTTCCACTCTGGGATAGGTAAAGGTTGAAGCAATCCACCTGGCCTCTGCCGGTCCGCCTTTACCTGCTGGCACATTCACTAACTAATTTCTATTCTTGTACACTGGTACCCATATCAACTAATTATTAGTCCATAACATCCATGAATATATCCATATTGCACACACCAGTCTATTAATACCAAAATCTGATACTAAGGACCTCTAACACAATCATAGGTCAAATGATGCATGTAAGGTTTGATACCTCTATCTCTTTAGGTACCATAGTTCTACTACAAGTACACCCACTGCTAGTCCTCTTTCCTTCTACATTCGTTCATACTAGTTGTTCTTATCTATCAAGTGCACACCAAGTACAACACACCATACTAAGTACTGTTCTTTCTAATATAACTTTAGATGGACACCCAAGTCTGTTTGTAGTGCCATCTCAAACATGCCCAAGTCAACAGATCCTTACGTATACACTTCATCCACTCATATACTAATATATTTTTCTTACCCACCGAAAAATTAATCCTCAAAATAAGATCCTCAAGGTTTAACTCCTTGAACAATTTAAAATAAATGCATATACTTCCTCAAAAGTCAAATACTCAATATCGAAATAAAATTTTAATCACTTCTAAAATCTTTATAGCCTTGACCATGTTTATTGAATCAATTTTTTTTGAACCCTCAAACATTTAATAACATAGAATCTCAATTTCTCAAAATCCTTAAAATTGAAATTCATTTCCACACTTCAAATTTTAAAGCCACAAGCATACATATAAGTACTCACAGTCTCTAATACTCAAGGTGCACTCAATACATCTATTGTCTACAACTCTCAACTGGGTACTAAAATTGTACTGCCCGAATTACTTGCACTATTACTCCCAATGATTAAAGTTATCATCACACATATTTTCTTCCATGATTTTTAATCTATATCAACTGGTATATCATCTAATTATCATCACGCAAAGTGCTTACTGTTATTAGCATCATTCTCGACTAATCCTCGATATAGAATCATTAGTACTCTTTGTATGATAACACTAGCTTCATTATTGGATCATCTCATCAAACTAATTTGAACTCACGACTACTTGCACCTTTTATAAAACCCATGTTTCACTTTACTCTCATGGGCAAGTATATGGTTTCTTACCTCGATTAATGTATATGTATTTTTCTTTAATCTTTTACAGCCTGTTAAACTAATCTGTGATACGCTTCACCATTTTCATTACCAATCCTGATATTTCTCTACTCATGATATCTCATTATAACTCCTTATGCATATATATTTCTTTACTTTTAACACACCCGATATCAATTATCAAATTGAACATCATGCTCCATTAATCCTTAACATAATTTTCTGGATACTTAATTGTTTACATAGATCATCCAATTACATAATCATGATTATCCAGGACGGGTATGTTGGCTCTGATACTAAATCTTGGAACTATCACTGATACTCTTTACTCTCCTTCTACTTATAGTACTATAATGACACATATCCTAAAGCTATTGCTACAAGGCACTACGCTATGAGTTACTTTAGATTAAGGCCTACTGCTCGCATGTTCAACTTACAAACTCACAAACAACACTCAGACAATACTAATACTCAAGACATAGACATCATTACAAGTCACAAATTCATCATACTTAACAAGGAATCCTCAAAGAATAGAAGCTCAACAAGGACTGGATTGAGGACTGAAGGTATTTCTACTGCTAGCAAACAAAAGAACGATGGAATAAAGTCCTGTAATAACAGAAATAGATAAGTGTTGAGATGATACTATAAGAACCAATTTAAGATACAACCTGATAATCATACACGTCTGTCCAAAATTATGACACTCAGAATTCTCGCCATGCCAGTAAGCATAGGTGCGATAAATGACAGGTTCCGAAACTAAAGTATGCAACTTTATAATCATGTCATCCAGAATCTTCGCCACGCCAACCGGTATGGCTACAAGAGACTCTAAGTTTCATAACTACAGTATGTACATCCAAGTCAGGTTCCTACGTTCTCATCACGATAGCTAGTATGGCTGCGATAAACTCTAGGTTCCATAACCAAAGTAGACGTTTTACCTTTCTCACTGTCCTCATCAATATATGTCATCAGATGATACCGTAAATTCTAGTCCGTAAAATTTATCTCGATAAAAAATCAAACTCAACAATGATACCAAGAGTTTAAATTTAACAACTGGTCAACAAGAATCAAACTCAACAATGATACCAAGATTTTAATTTAATAACTGCTCAACAAGAATCAAGTTCAATAACAACAAGCGAGAGCAGACGAAAACAAGGAAAAAGATTTAAATTGGAAATTGTAATAAGATTCTCAAGGGGTCATCCCAGGAATCTCTCAAGAATTTATGATTGAGTATCCACTCTCATCCTAGTATCCTATTTCCTATATTCTATAGCAGGCACGCGGAAGTACAACTAATACGTCGCACTACCACGACATCGCACAACTTGCGAAGTCTGACCTGCATGGGCCACCACTAAAAATGTGTCACGACTCGCACCCGGAATTTAGGCATGAGTCGTGGGTACGTCCAGCCTATACCGCAGCATCGACGGTAGAACGTTGTCTAGGTCTCAAACATAATATATCCTGTCAATAGTCTCAACTCCATACGGAGGACAATGATAATATGAATCCACAGTTTTATAAATATACTCAATCACAAGCTATATGAAAGTAATTGGCACGATGAGAAATGGAAATAGAGAGTTCTATCATAAGCCAAATACAAATAAGTACATCACAAGTCCTGAGTCTAGATGTCCTCAAAAGTCACAAATAATAAAACAACTCAATCTCAGTCTAATACAATAATACAGGAAAAAGAGTAATCTAAGTGCAGGCAGGTAGAATCTCCTCTAGGATAGGCAACTCCTCTGGGAATACTGGAGTGAAATCTTCCTCTAGTCCCGGGCCGTAATGGGTGGGGCAAAAGTTCTCCAGGTCCTCTGAAAATGTTATCCAGTCAGGATTGGAGCGAAGCACAAACACTAACAACAGTTTCATTTATGTTGACAAAAACTATAAAACAGTGTAAGAAATACAAGATGAAATAAATACTGGAAATGTAGAGTACTGGAGAATATGAAATAGGCAATAGAATATCTAGCAATGAACAATATACAGTGAATGCTAGAACAATTGAATCTGAAATAAAGAATAAACATCTAGCTAAGTGTTTGAAATATCAGTTTATTATGTGATCGGCTTGGGACTAGATCAGGCTGGTTACATATGATTAGATATGATTCTTGTAGGTCAGGCTAACCATCTGGTTAGCTATGATGCATGTAATGGCCAGGCTAATCATATATAACAGCTATGAAGCATGTAAATGGTCAGGCCACACCCAACATGAGATGTGGGGTGAGCTATGATGCATGTAGAGTTTGGATATGATCACATAATTTACTAATAATTTCTCCATCCCCTGCTAGCACGATGGATTCCAATCACGACTCCTCATAACAAAGGTCTAGGGTGCTAACTCGTGTATCCACAGTGTCAGAATCAAGTATGTAATACAACTAGATTTATAGAAGTAATCAACAAAAGCAAAAACCGTCAGAGAATGTACTCGCCTGTGGTCCCGATGAATATGTGAGAATCGATGTCCAAAATGGAGTCACAAAGACCTAATTGTGGAATATAAATGTCAAATACTGAATTAAAGGAAATAACATGTTTATTTAAATAAGAAATGAGGCTTCTAGGTTGTAAACCCCCTGAATTTTCAAATTATTAAATCTTGGATTTTTCCCAATTTTCTGGAACTTTCTGGGAATTTTCTGTAATTAAAATCGAGATTTTTAATTAATAAATGATTTTTAGTTGGCAATAAATAATATTAAAATATCATGAAAATAATATTTTTGGGTGTAAAATGGAAAACTGGACTTAGGGTAATTTTTCTAGATTTTTCTGGACCTCAGACCTATTTTTAAATGCCTAAAAACTATTTTTAATTAATTAATTAATTATCTATTTATTTATTTATTTATTATTTATTTTATTTTTATTTATTTTCTTTTCTCCTTGGGCCGGCCCGGCCCAATGGACCGGCCCGTTAGTCTCCGGCCCAGCCGCCCTTACCGGGTCGGGTCGGGTCAGCCAGACCCGACCCGCCCGCGAACCCGAACCCGGCCACCCGTCTCCCCCACGCCCCGCGAGAATCGGTCAGCAGCCGAACCGGCCGGCCACGCGGTGCCTCCGCCGGCCACCTCGCCCGCACCCCGCGCCACGTAGCCGACCTCGCCGCCGCCTCTCCCGGCCAACCCCCACCGCGGCCCACCTATTTAAACCCCAATCGCACCCCTAGCCGGCCAGACCCTTTCGACCACCGCCTCCTTGTCGCCCGGAGCCGCCCGACCGCCGCTCCGCCACCCTCGCCCCGACCTCGCCTCGCCGTGCCAGCCCCACTCCGCCAGCGGCCGTCCCCGACTCCCCAGCGCCTCCCTCTCCTCTCCCTTCCCTCGGCAGCCCGCCTCCGGCCAGTCCGCAGCCGCCGGCCGCCTTCGTCAGCACCCCCCGGCGACGCCGTGCAACACCCTAGCCCGGCCGACCCTTCCCACCGTCGCAGAGCCGCCTGAGCCGCCGGATCTCCGGCCAAGCAGCCAAAAACCCTAACCCTAGATTCTCGTGTCCGACACGTGTCGGACACGACTCGACCCTGAATTTTCAGGTCCCCTTCAGGTACGTGTAACTTTCGTCTCGTAGCTCTGTTTTCAATTCCGCAAATTGCGTTGTGAAGCCTGTATGACCCTCTCGGTGTCCGGACAAACTGTTCGGGGCATCGCGTCCTGTGGTGATCGCACACCGCGATCCAAAAACAGGAAAAACCAGACCCTGTTTCACCCCGGAACTGAGTGCGCCCCGCCAAACGGGACAACTTGGTCGTGTGCGGTCTTCACAGATACGTACGCATCGTCGATACGGACGTGTGAGTTTTCGTGGAAGCTGATTCGGGTGTGCGTGCACACCGGAATCAACGCGTATCCGCGGACATCGCCCCGTATCCGCCTTTTTTGCAATTCACCCTAACTTCGTGCACATACGTCGGATCGAGACGAAACTTGTGCCATCGGACTCGTAGCGATACGCTGGTCCTGTGGGTCAAGTTTGGTTCGATTCTGAGAACGTTGACGAAATCGCGTGTCGTGGGCCCCACAGGCCCCGCTCGACGGGCGATTTTGTGTTCGGCTCATCGGAATCCAAATTTGGAAGTTCCGTTGGGTTCGTATCAGCGTTCCTGACCTGTTGACACTAAGTTTGGTGAATTTGGAGACCTTTGACCCGGACACGTTTTTCGGTGCAAAGCGGGCCCACCGGCGGACCCCGTTTTGACCCGAAACTGCCGTTTTTGTCCTTGTCTCCAAATTGGACCCAAGGACAGGCGTTTCTAGCTATTTGACATCTTCTGAGAGTGATGGTAATGTCTATTTCAGCTTTTGGACTCATCTCTGGAATTTTTCCTCGAGAGCCAAAATTAATCAGATCCAAACAACAGGCAAGTACCTGCACCTCAAGTTAATCTTTATATATTGTGATAATTAATTCTCTGCCTTACATGTACCCTGATGATTACACATAGTGTTAGAAATACTGGATTTCATGTCTTGAATATTGGTAGTCCCTGTCTTGTTTTCCATGTCGAGTGGGAGAATACCTAGAAGGCATGTAGTTTACCCTTCCCCTTGTCATGTTTAATAGCTGTTGGTACACGACTGTACCTCAGTCGGATCTCGATTTCCCCTGTTTAATAGCCATTCATGACGGCCGGATTAGCCTTATAAACCCCTACATGCCAACTATGTATTCTAAAAACAAACACAAGTTCACACAGATAGTTTCTGGTCATGTTATATTTCTTGCTGGCTATTGTAGTTCCATTTCCTGTTTCATTTAGTTCTGTTTCTCATATTCCTGTTTACAGTTTAACTCTGAGATAATAATGTTCTATTATGCTGTTTCTCAACATGATATCAAATATTTAATTGTCATAAATATTTAGTTTAATCTTGTTGTGCACTGTGTACTTTGCTCCTTTCCTGACTGGATCTGTTGATTTAGGCGATGATGAGGATCTTGCCCCTACTTATTATGGTCCCTATGAGGGGACTGATGATACCTATGAGGAGCCAGAACCCACCCAGGAGACCCCTGCTGCTGAGTAGCTAGTAGTAGCTATCTTTCATTTATATTCTCACCTTATTTATCGGGTTTGTCCCCGATTTCACTTTGAAATCCTGTATTAAAACATTTGAACCTGTTATCACATTTATTTTCAGTTGCAATCTTAAGTTTCATTTCTCATTATTATCTTGCCTATGTTGTTGTGAATGAGCTAGTTAGTAATTATGGATTGACCTAGACAGCGTACTACCGCCGACTCTGCGGCGTAGGCTGGACGTACCCACGCACTCGTGCCCGAATTTCCGGGTGCGGGTCGTGACACATTTTTTTTGGTGGCCCATGCAGGTCCTATCCTAAAATAGGGTAATACCCTAGGACAGGGTATGGAATAAAATTGAGGATTCTAGGAAAAGCTCATTCACAGTATAGGGTCCTTATTTCAATTCTTGATATCTTTGCTCCTCAATTTTTCCTATCGCCTTCGATTTCCAAGTATTCTATTCTGATCTTCCTATCCCTTAATCTTTCAGAATGGTCCAGACCAGGAACACAGTAGGAGGCACATCAGAACCAGCTGAGCAGAATGTGCCCGAGACTCTTGCACTCCCGCCGCCTCCATCTGTTCCGGCAGTTACTCTGGATGGGGCACAGCTACTTGGAGTGTTCCAGGGATTGGTTGAATCCCAGAAAGAACAGACTGCACTTCTGCGGACCAGCCTCTCAGAAGCTCTTAAGTCCCAAGAGTCGTCACTCAAGAGGCCAGGGAGTGCCAAAGACTTCAAGAATCTAAGACCCCTGGAATTTTACGGAACTGAGGGCATTCTCTATGCCGATGAGTGGATAGAGAATGTCGAGAGACTCCTGAAGACTGCCCGGGTCCCTGATGACCTCAAAGTGGAGTCCGCAAGCCTGCAACTGTTCGACATTGCTCGAACCTGGTTCAGAGATGAACCCCAACTATCTGCTCCCGACATCACCTGGGAAGACTTCAAGAGTTATTCAAGAAGAAATTCTACCCCGAAGTGGCTCGGGAAGCTCTCGAAAGCCAATTCGAGAGACTGGAACAAGGTACCCTGACTGTTGATGAATATACTGCTGAATTTAGCAGGTTAAGCCATTTTGCGGAGTACATGGTTCGTACCCCGGAGGACAGGGCCCGTAGATTCAAGAAGGGGCTGTCTCCGGATATTCGCCTTGCTGTCACCACCAGCCGAGCTCGCACCTATGAGGAAATCCTGAGCGTGGCACAAGGCGTAGAGAGAGATATGGGGCACAAACTGAAGCGAGAAAGAGATACCGGGAATGCCGGACCCAATAAACGCCCTTTTCAACAACAACAACAGCAACAACAGCAGAGGGCCCCGCAGCAAACTCAGCGTCCTCTCCCTCGAGCTCCAGCACCCCAACACCAGGCCCAGGGACAGAACCAACAAGCTGCTGCTTGTAACTTTTGCCAAAAACCAGGTCATACTTGGCAAGTCTGCAGGAAGAGGCTAGGTGCCTGCCTCTACTGCGGTTCAGCAGCGCATCAAATGAGGGACTGTCCAGCTGCTCAAGGACGCACCGCTGCACCAAAGGCTCCAGCCCAGGCCAGGGCCCCAGCAGTACAACAGAGGGGACCCCCACTTCCAACACAACAACAACGCTTTGCTCAGCACCAGCAGCAACAGAGGGGTGCACCGCAGCAAGGCCGTGCTTATGCAATGACTCTGGAAGAAGCTGAGGCCACAGCAGACGTGATTACAGGTTCTGTGCTTATAAATTCAATACCAGCTATTACTTTATTTGACTCTGGAGCTTCGCATTCATTCATGTCAGTAGATTTCCTTATGAAGCATAGCTTAATCACTAAACCCCTTAGGAATTGTTATAAGATCATTACCGGTGGAGGAATCATCCCGGTTAGTGATGCCTGTAACAATTGTCCTATTACCTTATGTGGAAGAGAACTGTATGCTAGACTACTTGTAATGCCAGTGCCCAGTTTTGACATTATACTGGGTATGGATTGGTTAAGTCAACATCATGCTACTATAGACTGCCACAGAGGTAGTGTAATCTTCAGGCCCCCTGACAAGCCAGAATTTGAATTTGCTAGAGGTTCTAGAGAAATGGATAATAAAAAAATTTGTGGAACCCTAATAACAGAAGAAGTGCCACTACCTATCATCTCTGAATACCTTGATGTCTTCTCTGAGGATCTCCCAGGCTTACCCCCAGACTGAGAAGTTGAATTCTCTATTGACCTAGTGCCAGGAGCAGCACCAGTATCTCAAAATCCCTACAGAATTAACAAGAAGGAGATAATAGAACTAAATGAGCAAATCAAAGAACTAGAAGACAAATGCTTCATTAGGTCTAGTGTCTCACCCTGGGGAGCTCTAGTATTATTTGTGCCCAAGAAGGACGGAACATCCCGAATGTGTATTGACTATAGGGCCTTGAATGCCTTAACAATTAAGAATAAATATCCCCTGCCCAGGATAGATGACTTATTTGATCAGTTAAGTGGAGCTCGGATCTTTTCCAAGATTGATTTGAGGTCTGGTTACCACCAAGTAAGGGTGAGAAAGGAAGACATCCCTAAAAATGCTTTCAATACCCGGAACGGATACTACGAATTCTTAGTAATGCCGTTCGGGTTGACGAATGCTCCAGCAGTTTTTATGAACCTAATGAACAGAGTTTTCCAGCCATACCTAGACAAATTTGTAGTGGTCTTCATTGATGATATTTTGATCTACTCCAAGACCCCCGAAGAACATGAAGAACATTTGAGGTTAGCATTGGAGACTTTGAGGAAGGAAAAACTTTATGGAAAATTATCTAAATGTGCTTTCTTCCTAGACAAAGTAGAATTCTTGGGGCATGTTGTGACTGGAGATGGAATAGCAGTAGATCCTAAGAAGATAGCGGCAGTAGAATCCTGGCCCACTCCAGACTCTGTAGCTGAGATTAGAAGTTTCCTGGGACTAGCTGGCTACTATCGGAAGTTTGTGAAGGACTTTGCTAGAATTGCGGAGCCCATGACAAAATTAACAAGAAAGGATGAAGAGTTCACCTGGACTGATGAATGTCAGCATGCTTTTGAGGAATTGAAGAAAAGACTGACTTCTGCCCCTATTCTGACCTTACCTTCTGGAACCGGAGGTTTCGCTATTTATAGTGATGCTTCTGGAAAAGGTCTAGGTTGTGTATTGGAGCAGAACAAGAAGGTAATAGCCTATGACTCTAGACAGCTTCGACCCCATGAAAAGAACTATCCAACTCATGATTTAGAATTGGCAGCTGTCATTTTTGCTCTTAAACTATGGAAGCATTATCTTTATGGAGAAAAGGTAGAAATATTTACAGACCATAAAAGCTTAAAATATATCTTCACCCAGAAAGAGCTAAACATGAGGCAAAGAAGGTGGCTGGAACTAATGAAAGACTTTGATATCACTCTTTAATATCACCCTGGGAAGGCCAATGTAGTTGCTGATGCTCTAAGCAGATATCCTATGGCGATGTACTTGACTATGGACAGACACCTGCTGGAGGACTTGGAAAGTTTAAGTATTGAAGTAATTATCCCAGGAAAAGAAGGCCAAATGATGAACTTGCAGATTCAGTCTACTTTAATGGACAAGATCAAGGAGACTCAGTTTCAGGACGAAGGCCTGCGAAGCCTTCGAGGTCAAGTGCAAGCTGGACTAGTAGAAGAATTCAGAATTCATGAAGATGGATCACTGAGGCATGGCGATAGATTATGTGTACCTCAAGGAGACATAAGAGAAGAAATCATGCAAGAGGCGCACAGATCGCAATACTCTATACATCCAGGAGCCAACAAGATGTACAAGGACCTGAGAACGCATGTTTGGTGGCATGGCATGAAAAAAGAAGTAGCCAGGTTCGTATCTCGTTGTTTAGTGTTCCAGCAAGTCAAGGCAGAAAGACAAAGACCTGGAGGATTGCTTCAACCCCTACCCATTCCGGAGTGGAAGTGGGAACATATCACAATGGATTTTGTTTCCGGACTTCCAAGGACACCTAGTGGAAAGGATGCAATCTGGGTGATAGTAGATAGACTGACCAAGTCTGCACATTTTCTACCTTTCAAAGTGGGCTATCTACAGAAAAGCTGGCAGATTTATATATCAGACACATTGTCAGGCTGCATGGAGTCCCAGTAAGTATTGTCTCCGACCGAGATTCAAGGTTCACCTCTCACTTCTGGAAGAGCTTACAAGCCAGCTTGGGGACGCAACTCAAATTCAGCACAGCTTACCATCCCCAAACCGATGGACAATCGGAACGTACAATCCAGACACTTGAAGATATGCTCCGTACATGTGTTCTGGATTTTGGAGGATCCTGGGAAGACTATCTACATCTGGTGGAGTTCTCTTATAATAACAGTTACCAAGCAAGTATTGAGATGACTCCATTTGAAGCTCTGTATGGACGAAGATGTCGTACCCCGCTATCATGGGACGACGTTGGAGAAAGAGCCCTGCTGGGACCAGAGATGGTGATCGATTCAGCTGAGAAGGTAAAGCAAATAAGGGACAGACTTCGAGTGGCTCAAGACAGGCAACGACATTGGGCAAATAGCCACCGAAGGCCCTTGGAATTTGAGGTAATTAAATTTATTCAAGTCAATTTAAACATTTTGCTTATGGAACTAAGACTTGATTATGACTTTGTTAAAGGTTGGAGAACTGGTGTTCTTAAAGATTTTCCCGACACGTGGCACCATTAGGTTCGGAAGGAGTGGAAAACTCAGCCCAATATTTATTGGACCTTTTGGCATTCAGGAGAAAATCGGAGAAGTGGCATACCGACTGGCATTGCCACCCTCTCTGGATGGAGTACATAACGTCTTTCACGTGTCGCAGCTGAGGAAGTACGTGTCAGACCCCAGCCACATCTTGGATCACTCAGAGCTCGAAGTAGGCCCAAGTCTGACTTACCAGGAGCAACCCGTGGAGATACTGGATCGCTCGGAGAAAGTCCTACGGAACCAGGTTATCTCCCTGGTTCGCGTAGCTTGGAAGCACCATTCTCCCGGCGAATCCACCTGGGAGCGAGAAGACGAGATTAGAGAGCGATACCCCTATCTTTTTGAACCCTGAGGTATATTTTATTTTTCTCGGCCTTTTCTTTCGTGCCTTGTTATTCTTAAATTTCGAGGACGAAATTTTTGTAAGTTGGGTAGGTTGTAAACCCCCTGAATTTTCAAATTATTAAATCTTGGATTTTTCCCAATTTTCTGGAACTTTCTGGGAATTTTCTGTAATTAAAATCGAGATTTTTAATTAATAAATAATTTTTAATTGGCAATAAATAATATTAAAATATTATAAAAATAACATTTTTGGGTGTAAAATAGAAAACTGGACTTAGGATAATTTTTGACCTCGCCGCCGCCTCTCCCTGCCAACCCCCACCGCGGCCCACATATTTAAACCCCAATCGCACCCCTAGCCGGCCAGACCCTTTCGACCACCGCCTCCTTGTCGCCCGGCGCCGCCCGACCGCCGCTCCGCCACCCTCGCCCCGACCTCGCCTCGCCGTGCCAGCCCCACTCCGCCAGCGGCCGTCCCCGACTCCCCAGCGCCTCCCTCTCCTCTCCCTTCCCTCGGCAGCCCGCCTCCGGCCAGTCCGCAGCCGCCGGCCGCCTTCGTCAGCACCCCCCGGCGACGCCGTGCAGCACCCTAGCCCGGCCGACCCTTCCCCCCGTCGCAGAGCCGCCTGAGCCGCCGGATCTCCGGCCAAGCATCCAAAAACCCTAACCCTAGATTCTCGTGTCCGACACGTGTCGGACACGACTCGACCCTGAATTTTCAAGTCCCCTTCAGGTACGTGTAACTTTCGTCTCGTAGCTCTGTTTTCAATTCTGCAAATGCGTTGTGAAGCCTGTATGACCCTCTCGGTGTCCGGATAAACTGTTCGGGCATCGCGTCCTGTGGTGATCGCACACCGCGATCCAAAAACAGGAAAAACCAGACCCTGTTTCACCCCGGAACTGAGTGCGCCCCGCCAAACGGGACGACTTGGTCACGTGCGGTCTTCACAGATACGTACGCATCGTCGATACGGACGTGTGAGTTTTCGTGGAAGCTGATTCGGGTGTGCGTGCACACCGGAATCAACGCGTATCCGCGGACATCGCCCCGTATCCGCCTTTTCTGCAATTCACCCTAACTTCGTGCACACACGTCGGATCGAGACAAAACTTGCGCCATCGGACTCGTAGTGATACGCAGGTCCTGTGGGTCAAGTTTGGTTCGATTCTGAGAACGTTGACGAAATCGCGTG
Organism: Iris macrosiphon; assembly: GCA_036927795.1. Lineage (NCBI taxonomy): Eukaryota > Viridiplantae > Streptophyta > Magnoliopsida > Asparagales > Iridaceae > Iris > Iris macrosiphon. Next base: position 355,669,513 of record JAYESA010000004.1, read on the forward strand.
TCGTGGGCCCCACAGGCCCCGCTCGACGGGCGATTTTGTGTTCGGCTCATCGAAATCCAAATTTGGAAGTTCCGTTGGGTTCGTATCAGCGTTCCTGACCTGTTGACACTAAATTTTGTGAATTTGGAGACCTTTGACCCGGACACGTTTTTCGGTGCAAAGCGGGCCCACCGGCGGACCCCGTTTTGACCCGAAACTGCCGTTTTTGCCCTTGTCTCCAAATTGGACCCAAGGACAAGCGTTTCTAGCTATTTGACATCTTCTGAGAGTGATGGTAATATCTATTTCAGCTTTTGGACTCATCTCTGGAATTTTTCCCCGAGAGCCAAAATTAATCAGATCCAAACAACAGGCAAGTACCTGCACCTCAAGTTAATCTTTATATATTGTGATAATTAATTCCCTACCTTACATGTACCCTGATGATTACACATAGTGTTAGAAATGCTGGATTTCATGTCTTGAATATTGGTAGTCCCTGTCTTGTTTTCCATGTCGGGTGGGAGAATACCTAGAAGGCATGTAGTTTACCCTTCCCCTTGTCATGTTTAATAGCTGTTGGTACACGACTGTACCTCAGCCGGATCTCGATTTCCCCTGTTTAATAGCCGTTCATGACGGCCGAATTAGCCTTATAAACCCCTACATGCCAACTATGTATTCTAAAAACAAACACAAGTTCACACAGATAGTTTCTGGTCATGTTATATTTCTTGCTGGCTATTGTAGTTCCATTTCCTGTTTCATTTAGTTCTGTTTCTCATATTCCTGTTTACAGTTTAACTCTGAGATAATAATGTTCTATTATGCTGTTTCTCAACATGATATCAAATATTTAATTTTCATAAATATTTAGTTTAATCTTGTTGTGCACTGTGTACTTTGCTCCTTTTCTGACTGGATCTGTTGATTTAGGCGATGATGAGGATCTTGCCCCTACTGATTATGGTCCCTATGAGGGGACTGATGATACCTATGAGGAGCCAGAACCCACCCAGGAGACCCCTGCTGCTGAGTAGCTAGTAGTAGCTATCTTTCATTTATATTCTCACCTTATTTATCGGGTTTGTCCCCGATTTCACTTTGAAATCCTGTATTAAAACATTTGAATCTGTTGTCACATTTATTTTCAGTTGCAATCTTAAGTTTCATTTCTCATCATTATCTTGCCTATGTTGTTGTGAATGAGCTAGTTAGTAATTATGGATTGACCTAGACAGCGTACTACCGCCGACTCTGCGGCGTAGGCTAGACGTACCCACGCACTCGTGCCCGAATTTCTGGGTGCGGGTCGTGACATAGGTCATGGCTCAGTCTATACTAGGTTTAATAGTCCATACTAGTCTCACACTAGTTAATACTAATTAACACTAGTCATCTATATCTTATAATATAATATTTAAATCTATCATCTATTATTATCTTAGTTTTAGTACTTTGATACCTATACTTAACTCAGTATCTTGAGACTAAGTTACCTCTATCTCATGGTACTCTGGTACCACTCCTCAAGTTTGGATACTACCTCCACAACTCTACATATTAACCCACACCAAATATCCATATCATTTCCTAATTTGCTAACTGATTCACACACAGCACTCACTCACAGGTACTCACACAGTGATACATAGGACCTGGAAAATCATTACTGGCGCAGACCTACACCTACACACATATACCTAATGCACTGAACTCACCCAAAGCTCACTGGCACATTATGACACAGGGTCATACACACACAGATACCTAGCTAGGTTCATTGACACATAAACAACTACACACAGCACAACACAAGATACACACACAAACTGACACACTGGTAGGTTACACATACACACACTGATTCTCACTACACACAACACTCACAGTCCCCCACTGAACTCACATACACTGATACATAACTTCTAAAACCAACTCATTGAATACAACCTAGATACTGACCTCACTGCACAGATGCATACTGAATTCTGGGATACTCACACACTGTTACACTCACACATCTAACACACACACATCTCAGATACACACACACACTGTCACATAAGTTATATTATACACATACACACAACTAACACTGCTCACTCACACACACAGGCAACTTACTGAATACACACAGCTAGTACACACACACTCACTGGTTCACTCTCACTCAGTGATACACACACACACACACACTCACAGTCACACACACACTTAACTGGGATACATAGGCAGGTATACACTCAGTTCTCATACAGACATTCACACAAGTTCTGACACACTGATATACATGCACAGGTGCTAACACACAGAATAACCTTTTCCCCCAGACACCACACACTGTGATACTCAAGACTCAACACTCATAGTTCACATAGACACCCACTGCTACCCACTGACTGATACACACTAAATATTGGCACACACACAGATCCTACACACATAATTCACATAGGTATACACTCACTGATACCCAAATTACTGCATCACTCACACACAGCTACACTAACACATATACTTCTCACTGAGACACCCCTAACACATAGGCACATACGACACTCACTGCCACACACCCAGCATTCTAACACAGGCACATACTTACAGATACACGGGCATGTTACTGATACACAGTTATACACTCTGAGACACTGACACAGGTTGACACTGCTACACCCAAACACAGAACACAAACCAATGCATCACAACCTACCTATATACACATACACACTGCTACACATGGACACAGGTTCACATAGACCCAGATACACTGATACATAGGTTCTGACACACTCCCAATAGCAGGGACACACACAGAACTCGAGCTCAAACAGGCTCTCACCCACAGACTCCCACACAGAATCAACAGAAAACCCGACTGCACAGTAATCCCCAATGCCCCACTG